>JARQOC010000001.1:570262666-570670701 GCA_033576535.1 Allobates femoralis | reverse complement strand
TGCGTCGTGCTGTGTAACAGGACAATTCAACAGCGATAAATCGCTGGTTGCTAGTTTACAGGTTTACTGACATTGTCCAGAAACCTGGCAATGTTGCCCAAGTGATTTGGCAGGTTTGTGCCGTGTGACACCGCGGTAACGATGTTGTTTCCGATTTCAGTGGTTGTGCAACTTGGTGGAGAATAGTGCGTTCCGATTGGCTGTCCATGGCCAAGGCGCCATATTTGATTATCTGTGTGTTCATCAGTAGACTCATTGACTTCTTCTTCTCTAGTGCAAGGAGCGTCATTGCAGTCAGCATCCTTTTCATATGGTGTGTAGCTTGGCGCATGTTGATGTAAAATAAAACCTCGCGGTCTAACAATTGGTTTAGTGACGCCTTAAAATACATAGATGTGGTCATATTCAAGTCTCATTGGTGGTAGCAGAAAGCTCTGACCCAACATGTGTCACATATTCCAATGAATACACACACCCGTCAATAAGGCCATGTCCTACGCAGGAGCGTTACCGTGTGACACTTTGGCGACGCCACAGTGTCTTCCAGAAGCCTCTACAAATGCCAACACACTTGAATAGCGAGATGGTACAAAGGGCAAAGGTGTTAAGGTAGGCGCCATCTTGCCAGACAAAGCTGACCAATGGTATGGCAGTTGAGGCAACCAATCGGAGTGGTAGAGGCACGGTAAAACAAACTCTGGTACGTCTATCTCCAGGGCTGTGTCAAACAATACGCCCACATTGATGATGTGGTTGTGCTGTGTGACACGGCGATCACGACCGGCAACATAGCTTCTGGTGTTGTTCAGGCGATTTCTGAAACGCCCGATCATCGATGGTTGCACAAATTATCTTTAAGTGGGACATCTCAAAAGCAATCTTGGCGAACTATCAAAAACGTGCGCTCTCACGCTAAATCGCGGACGACATCGCTTCAATGTTGCCCCGTGTAATGGTAACTTTACTCCGACTGCAACTCTGACCTGACTTCACAACTCCGACTCTCTCACACACGGCTCATGTTTAATTGATTTATTGCAGTACAATAACATCCGGCTTTTAATCATTATTACGATACAATAATCCAGCTATTCAGCTATTCAAAGAACATAACATTAGTTCATATTAATAATATTCAGCACATACTACATTGAACTACTGTACCCAATTTATTATATATTTTAGGAATCAGAGGCGGTCCATTTTAAACATCAAATGGTCATAGACTCCGACCTTTGACTCTACGACTCCGACGCCACAGCCTTGGTTATACTTATTTTAAAAATACAAAAGAAAATGAACAAAGATACAGAACTGTCTACCTCACAAAGTGTTTATGTCCCATTTCTGGTGGTGGTGCATCTCTGCCATTCAAAAAATTCACTTAATATACTTAATATTGCACTCAATGCCAAGTTGAGAAACGTTACCATGTTCTCCTGCATGTGAGAACACAGAGCGGGCACCATTTTCTGAAAGACATAAAGGTGCCTGGCTATCTTACAATAAAGCTGAACAACATTTTTCAAAAGGCAGTGAAATCTACTAATTAGCATGTGAAGAACTACACCATCTGCTACTAGACCAGGTGGGAGTTGGGTTGTCACACAAGCAGGTTACTGGGAACATATTCTTGTCCTGGCTACAGAATCAGGGATGGACATCTGTCATTGTTATAGAGAAAGTTGGAACAGAGATGTAGTCGGAGTACAACAAGAAGTTGTTCTAGAAGATGACGGGGACATCAACCAGGTGCTTCTTGAGACAATGTGGTCCGTCCTTGGTCCATTTGCTGTACTTGCTCTTGGTTGGTATAGGTGCTTTTGCACCACAGTTTTTCCCAGGAGCTCTTTTTGTGAGGTTATTCCTAAAATTAGTATTGTTTATTATATTTACTATCATTTATCCTTATAATCATGTTTTGAGTTCCTTCATTATCTTGTTTATGTGTATGTTTGAAATTAATAAAAACATTTGATATATTTTTAATTATTGCCTGCTTGGCATTTACTTTGTTTAGAGAGTAATTTATAGGTTTTCTACTTGAGAACACAGCCTAACTATCAGAAGTACAAGTGAGAGGGGAGGTGGACAACTTGAACCTTGGTAATAATCTGGCCAACTTGCTTTTCCAAAGTGAGCAGGTGATATCATGCCATGTGCTGGTGGAGATCCAAATTTACTACTCTTTTTGAAACTGGATGTTCACAGCTTTTCTAATGTAAAGCTTGCTAATTGTAAAAGATTGGTTGGCCAACAGTGTTTAAAATAATTCTCACACCTAAGATGCTCGATAAATAGAACTGGCCATCACCAGGACCAGAGGTGCCTCTGGTTGTTGTGCCACCTCCACTTTTACTAATTATGACATCACCTGCTCCTAAACTGACAGCAGAGGAAGCAGATCTTCTCAAAACATCTTTTTGATGAATGTTGGCTCCACTGTTAATCACTAATCTTTCTCCTCTGATATGTGTTCACTGATGACATTGCCTGTGCAACTGAATCTGGTTCCTAGGTCATGTCACCACAGCTGCCAGTTGCCTGAGTGTGTGAACTGTCCTAACATCCTTGTCTTCTTTACTGATTTGCCCTGACCAAGAATGGCTAGGGTTACACATACCAATCCGTTTTTGTGCCTTTGCAATACCTGATTCCGGTTTTGCAAAATACCACTTTTGCTTCTAAAAAACGCCATGCGTTAACGCATGGTGCCTATACGTACCATGCATTAACAGATGCGTTTCCCATAGGTCCACATGTTAAAAAAATGCTATGCGTTTTTTCTCCTGCACACAAAAAACACTGCTGGTAAGTAGAGATGAATGTAAGTAGAGATGAATGTAAGTAGAGATGAATGAATCAAACTTTAAAGTTTAGTGTTCATACTGATCACAATCTTTACAAACAAAAATCCGGGTTTGGATATGGAGTTCGAGAAAAAGCTGCTTAGAAGGAATAAAAAGCACAAATAGGGTCTTATCTAAGAGTTAGTCTGTTATAGGAGTTATTATAAAGGCTCACCTTTTGTGGTTGTGAGAAGTCACAATCACTACAATGGTATAAAAATGGCTGCCGCAGTCCCCAGCAGTTAATGTATATCTAGGAGAAGTTAATGACCGTGCTGCCGAAATCCACAAAACATCAAGAGTTAAGGTTATAACATAGGTTTATTGTCAATGTGTGTCACATTGGTTTGTCCTGGGAAAGAGGCAAGAGAACCTTAAAACGCGTTGACAAGAGTTATGGTATAACCTTAACTCTTGATGTTTCATGAATCTCAGCAGAGTGGTCATTAACTCCCCATCTGCTTCTCCTAGATATGTAGTTCACGTTCTTTATGTATGCAAACCTCTGGATCAAGCATCGCTGTGCTTGGGTATGCTCCATGCTTCGCTCACAGCTCACATTGGGGGCAAAATCAGCATTATTAGATGTAGTGTGTATCAAAAAAAGAAAATCACAAAACCCCTCCCTCGCCTGGAGGTGCTTTGGTTATGGCTGGCTGTATATGGGAAAAGCCAAACTGCCCAATCAGTGACTTTCAATGACGTTATGGTCAAGTTTGGTTCCAGAACAAAACTTTATATAAAGTCCGATTGAACCTCCAGAACCTGAATTTCCATGGGTTAACCCATCTCTACCAGTGAGTTTTCTAAAATTTAGCACAAATTCAAATTATAGTAAATCATTTGCTCATCTCGAATATGTGGTACCTTAAAATACTTTTAATTTTTGTCATCATTTTGCTAAAAAATATACTACGCTTTATAATCAGATTCAGTGGAGTAACAAGTCCACTGCGGTCCCCGGTGCAGCTTTTACACCGGGGCCCCCTTAGGTGTGGACCGGTGGGGTTAGGGGGGTGATGTCAAGTATTTTCAGCCTGCCAGCACAGTTGCGGAGTGGGGTCACCGGACTTACTGTTCTTGCTTGCAGAGCCACCGACAGCAGGAGGAGAGGAGGGGCGAGCACAGCTACAGGAAGTGCTGCTTCACTTCCTCCCCATCCTCCCTCCTCGGCTCGGACACCCGCGGTCACGGCGGGCGGCTGGAGGCACAGGTCCCCCCACGGGGGGTCTCAACCGCGACCGCTGCGACCGCGGTAGGTACGCCACTGATCAGATTGTTTAGGTCTACAAACAATGTGTCTATATTCCGCAACAAAGATATTATGGACATTATGGACAGACCTGTCTGTGAAATAACAGAATGGTAATGCTTATTGAAGCCAAAAGTGATAATCTTATTTTAAATATTTAATTTCCAGATTTTACAGTATAAAAGTTACTATGTAGACTAATCCAAGGCATCGTAGACATCTCTCTTGATGCGTATCACAATAACCTCCCTTCTTGTTGTTAAGATTAATAGCACATTACCTAGACTCATTTCCTTCATATTGGAATCTGCAACATGACCATGAAACACATCTGAGAGTTGTTACCTACACATAAAAATAAATTAAATTGATTATATTTGAATTTCATAATTTCAGTAGGGAATTCAACCCTCTTTGTGATAATCTATTACGTACTTACTGCGGATGGTATTGGCTTGCTTTCATGCTATTAAAAAGAATTGAATGGGTGACCGCCAGGTTAGGTGCTCCTGAAATTGCGTGATATATTTTATTTTGATTTGGCTATCTTTCGCTTGCAATAAGTTATTTACTTTACAGGAATATCGCAAAGTAAAATCGCTAAAACAAAATCACCAGTAATTACTATGGCAGAAATATGTCTTGTAAGAAGTCTTCTGATGAATTAAATTGCATTTGCTAGCAAGATACAAGATAACACAGGCTTCCTTTCATCTTCCTCTACCCTTGTAGTGAACAGCTTTAGGATCAATACTAAAATAATACATTTTAAAGGTTGGCTACTCAACCTTAAATGTTTACTTGGTTTTTTGAACAATAAAATATATTTATATGAACCCTAACAAGTGAAAAGTACAAAAGCTTTATAGTACGAAGGACCCAACTGTAAACATGTGTTATATAAATGACTAGTAGTGTTTTATAGATTATTTTTGATGTTCTACCTTGATTCACTGCAGAATGTCCTGTGTGTTACACTACATTGCAATCTAACTTGTAATATTAGTGGTGGTAAAAAATAAAATACAATGTAGTTTCAAGCTTCATGGGTGAACGACATATAATTAAACAATGTTTTTAGCAAAGCTGTCTGTGATTTAAAAACAAACTCTGGGATTATTTTTTTCCTGAACAGTACCACTCTTGCCCATTGGTCATGTCTGGTATTACAACCTTCTCTAGAGTATCCCGAATCTTTGGAAATTCTAAATAATCTATTGTGCCGATATTTTAACATTTTTTTAAATTCAATTTGCAGAGAATTGAATAAAAAGTAAATAAAAGCCTCCAATTGCTCTGAGAGGGTATGTATGACACTTAAAGGTTTTCATGGACTATAT
The DNA here is from genome assembly GCA_033576535.1 of Allobates femoralis. NCBI lineage: Eukaryota > Metazoa > Chordata > Amphibia > Anura > Aromobatidae > Allobates > Allobates femoralis. Next base: position 570,665,260 of record JARQOC010000001.1, on the reverse strand, counting down.
GTCCAACACATGTCATGCTCATTAATGAAAAAAAAAATCCCTTAGTATTTCCAGTGTGATCTTAGCATCTTTGTGGATTACCGTGGGAGGGTATGTTTGGATTAATAAATGGGAAAATGAGGGTTGTCTTTGGGTTTTATTGTAAATAAGAGATTTTCTATGTGTTGTGTTTTTTAACTATTTAATCATATGATTTATAATGGGCTGTTCTTATAGATGGGCTGATGTGGCGCCCCGCAACGAGTGCGTCACAGGAGGGTACTGCGCCCCTGACTGAAGGCGCTGTATTCTCTGTCCTAGTGGTGAATAGGTTAACACCAAGGCTCCATGTACCACATGCAACACCTAGAGGTAGAGACCAATTAGATACCCATTTCCTGGGCAACCGGTCCTGGTGGGAGGAGAGTTAGGTGTATAGCAGTGGGAAGTGTAGAACAGAGTTAGAAAGTTGGATAGACAAGAGCAAGGAGAAGTCAAGTCGTGACAGGAAGAACAGATAACAAGAAGGGCACCGAGCACTGGTGACCTAGAAGTGAAAAGGGCCAAGAGAGAAGGAAAACGGGAGATAGGCGACCCGTGCCCAGTCCAGAACCCGGAGTACCGGCTCCGAGGTGGTCCAGATGCTCTATCGCTGCACCACAGAACCAGGAGTGATTGAGAGCTTTAAAGGAGCACAATACACAAACTACCACCACCGCAGCTGTACCCGGGGGAGTATCCACCTTTGAGGTTCAGGGACCTAACGTGAGTTGGAGGCCAACTGCTCGGGTCCCAACAGAAGATCCTCTGTATCCCGGTTTGGTATATTAGAAACAGCGACGAGAGAGGGACAGTCAGGATAGAGAAAGACAATGTGGAGTCTTGGAAGGAAACTATTCACTGCAGGGACCACCCGGTCCGTTACCTGGTATCAAGAACTGTATACCTGTCTGCACTGAAAGAACTAAGTAAATACCCGTTCAGAGGAGTAACGTGAAACAACCGAGCAGCCATATTCCTCGACTGCAGCTCTTACCTCCGGGGACTCCGCTTGTCCTGTAGGGAGCGGGTCCATCTTGCTGCCGCCCATCACCCCGGAGGTCCAAGCAGCGCCGGTGCCATCACCGGAACCCTACAGGTGGCGTCATGAATTAATAACTTTATCATCTTTAATATTTTCTTTCTACCCTTTATTGACTACCGGGCCTACAGCCTCAGGCACCAGAACCGTGACCGACAGCTTGTGCCTGAGACTAGGGATGGGCGAGTCTACTCGCTAGGACTCATTACTCTGCGAGTAGTAAGGGACTCACAGGACTCGGTACTCTGCGAGTTTCCCAGCGATTACTCGCACAGTAACGAGTCCAATGACAATCAATGGCAATCCTAGTTTTGTCAGAGACTCTGACAAAACTAGGATTGCCATTGACTTGCATTGGACTCGTTACTGTGCAAGTAATCGCAGGGAAACTCGCACAGTAAGGCGTTCAGCTGTCTGCTCTGTGCCGGGCTCGGTCCTGCAGGCTGCCGTAGCTCCAGGGTCCTAGAGCCCGCCTGCTGCCTGATGTAGCAGAGCTGAGATTGTTCTCAGTCTGCTCATTCCCTGTGCATAGACATCTATATCTATGCACAGGGATGTAGCAGAGAGGACATCGCGTTTTGGACTACGTCGGACGGAAGAGGATTTTTTTAATTAAAGATGGAGTCCGTAATGGCTTTTTGTTTTTATTTCTAATAAAACATTTTCTCTGTGTTGTGTTTTTTTAACCCTTTATTGGAGATTCTTAGTGGCCGGGTCAAACGTGGCCTGACATTAGGAATCTTGGACTTAATACCAGCTTGTATAACAAAGCTGGTATTAACCCCTTTATTACCCAGCGTGCCACCGCCACCAGGGCCGCTGGAAAAGCGGGGTTCAGCGCAAGAGGATGGCGCTTCAATGAACGCGCCATCTTCTGGGGCGGCTGCGGGCTGAAATTTGCAGCAGGGGGTGCACAGAAAGCTTGGGCCTCCCTGCGCTGCGGATTCCAGCCCCCAGCTGCTAAGCTGTACCTGGCTAGACATAAAATTTGCGCGGAGCCCCACGCATTTTTTTTTTTATTATTTCATGAAATTCATGAAATAATAAAAAAAAAAGGGCTCCCCTATATTCTTGTGTCCGGGTACAAATAGGCACCTAGGGGTTGGGGGCAGCCCGTCGCTGCCTGCTGGATCCGGCTGGTTCCAGAAATACGGTGAAGCCCACGTCAAATTTTTTTCTGACAAATCCATAAAACAATGTAAATAAAGCGACTGCATCTTTATAAACCCCTGGACCAAGGGCGAGGGGTTAATAAAGATGCAGTCCCGTTTATAGGATTATTTTATGGATTTGTCAGAAAAAAATTTGACGTCTCCAATAAAGGGTTAAAAAAAACACCACACAGAGAAAAATTATTTATTAAAAATAAAGACACAGACACCATTAGGGACTCCAACTTTATTACCACCACATATCCCTTCAAAGACCCAGGTCTTCTCTCTTCTTTCTTCTCTCTTCTGTCTTCTGTCTTCCTTCTTCTTCTTGTTGCAGCGCCGGTAAGCAGAGAGTTAACTGTGCTGTGACAGCGGGAGCCTATTAAGCATGATTTAGCTATTGTAGCAGATAGAGCCTGAAGCTTCCGAGACACATCTGCGATTTGTAAATCGCACATTACTCGCTATTGCTTGCTTCCCCATTCATTAACATTGGACTCGCTAGACTCGCAATGAGTAGCGAGTCCAGGGCTCGGACTCGCTAGAGTCAAGCGATTCCGAATAATTTAGGACTCGCCCATCACTACCTGAGACCTGAGCACCCGGCCTACGGTGAATCACTGACATTATCAATCAGGGCTTAATGACAAGCTGTCAATACCTAGCTTTCATTAACCTCTTCTATAATCCATATGCCACCACACTAGGGCATTAAGAAGAGACAAGTAAAGTGCCAGGGATAGGTGCTTCTAACGAATGTGCCAATTTTGGGGGCAGCTGTGGGCTGCAATTCTGTAGTGTGGGGGCCCAATTACTATGGGCTTCACCAGTGTCGGACTAAGCTGCCAAGGGCCCACCAGTAAGACTGACTGGGGGCCCACTATTCATCAACATGCAAATATTAAGTAAGTGTCATGCACACATCTGTAATTCTATGTACTATTGTATTGGGTAGTATGTGGAGTGAATGATGAGATGCTGTTTTTTCTGTACATGGCAAATTTCATGTAATGGCCAAATACTGCTCATATTGGGGGTAAATGACTGACTCCAGCACATGAACCTACTTGGGATTTCCCTGTTCCCTTTTGGGCCAGTCCGAGCTTTGGCCTCACCATGCTAAGAATACCATCCACTAGCTTCCTGGGTTTACTTTGGCTGACAATCAAAAATAGGATGAAGCCCGCTCATTTTTATTTTCAATTATTTAGTTAAATAATTGAAAAAAAAATGTGCTCCCCTGTATTTTTGATTGCCATCAAAGGTAAAACCAGGCAGATGGCGTGGTAGCCTGTAGCTGGCTGCTTTTTCTGCCTTGAGAATAAAAAATACAAGGGACCTCTAAGCAAAACATTTTTAATTATTTATTTATTTTTATACCTCTATGATGGCAGGTTTGTTGGCAATGGCATCCAATCAAAGACGTAGCACAATGGGTGGGGGCACAATAGCCAATCACAGAAGCTGTCACAGAGAGTGGGTGTTTGTGATTGGCTGTTTGAGGTAGAGTCCAGTGAATAACCGGAGGTTAATGAGTGGTACCCGAAAGTGGTGTTACAAGCGCGGGATCCTTGGCAAATATAATGCTGTTGATTTAACCACTGTTGCTTTCTTTTACGGCCCCCTAGTCAGACCTGAACAGTGACACAGCCTTCTCAGGGAAGTCTATGTTCAAGGTCCATGCCCAAACACTAGGTGTTTGGTATGGATCCAAACTTTACAGTTCGTATTCGCCCATCACTACTTGGCAGCAGACACTAAATATGAGGCTGCTATGTTATGCTTCATTTGTCACTTAGTTCCCGCTGCTGCTGAAGTCGTTTCAAGCTAGTAGGTCAGGGTGCCAAGAGTTGAACCCCAATCAATATCTATTTGATATTTCCTATGAATCGTTAACTACTGATAGAGTACAGTTGTAGGCAACCACATTAAGGGGATTGTGTGGTCTAAAATGATAATTCTGCAGTTACTCTATCTGACTGCAGACTTATCAATCTTCCCAGTGCACTGTGTACTGTACACATGCACTGTGCCATGCAAGGATTTGCTGGTTTCTAAGCTGGAAATGGACAAAAATTTTGCACTATGCATGTTCCCATTCAGAACCTCCCTACTAGTGGGTATGGCCTAGCTCAAGACAAGTGTCCAACAATTAGGCACGGTGTCTAGTGGGTGCAGTTTTGCTATATAAATTTGTATTGAGTTAATTTGTGCCCACTAGTCAGGTTCTGGCCAGGAACATGCAGTGTTTGTGCCGTGGCAGATGTTATTGAAAGGGAGAAATAAACCGGCAACACCTAGTGAGCACCCGATTCAGGTGAATGCGCCGAACCCTATGCACATTTCGGTCTTGACATGATGATAGGGATGAAGGGGTGGTTTAGAAAGTGTGGCCAGCCAATCCAGTGTGACCAGCCAGTTATCGTCGTGGTAATGCAGTCTACTCACAGCTCAGTAAAGGAAACTGCGTCACCCGAGGATGTCATCAGAAGGAGGAGCAAGGGGTCATGTGACCCGCCGAACCTCCCCTCATATAGACGCCAAATGGGTAGCACAGAGACCAGAGAAGCAAGGAGTGTGCGTAGAGTGACAAAAGAATTACGTTCTTGTTGAAAACTATTATCTTATGTTATATCATTTTGTGGAAAGAACTTGCTATATAGAATAGAACTACAATATTGGAACGCATGATATATAGATTGATCCTAATAGCTTAAGTTAAACATATATCGATTAAAGGATACTCTCTAGTAGACATGCAACAAATATATACCTATAAATATAGAAAAGAAATAAAAAAAATATATATATATATTTTTAATTACTTTTCTATATTTATAGGTGTATATATCAGATACCACCTCTACACCAAGAACATGTTCCCTCACACATGTTTTACGTTCTTGTGTGATGAGCCAAAAATTAATTTTTGGGCATGGACAAGTGGCGTAATGTATCACGGCCTTCTTTCCGCATGTGATCTTTTTCTTGATGTTAAAGTTTTTAAGGCCACTTGAGTCCGTAAAGGAAACACTCCTCTCTACGTAAAGGCATGCGACACAATTACCTCAAGGTGTACAACCATATGTTGGTGCAAAGTTACTTAGAAATGTTTTCTTGTCACCATCATAGCGGCTAAGGACTAATAGATTCCCCAAGTTCCGACAACACTGGATGGTAATTTGGGGCTTGTTCGAGAGGATCTTAGCTAATGTGGTATCTGTTCTAAGGATATGTCATAAACGTTCTATAGATTTTCTTACTGCCAGGAATGCTGAATTACATTCAGTGATGAATCTTACAGACTTGTCAACTAGGGATGGGCGAATCTACTCGCTACTATTCGGGAACTCGCCCGAATAGTAGCGGACTCGGGGGACTCGCTACTCGCCGAGTTTCCTTAGGAATTACTCGGGGGTAGCGAGTCCCTGTACTTTTGTAGTGTATCTATACTCACCTTCTGTGGGGCCTGTACCTTATGTACCAGGACCGATACCGAAGACCTCCGGACGTCACAAGACCTCAGATCACCGGGAGAAGATGGGCTGAAGGACCTGTGAGATTTCAGTCAATCAGCATGCGGCAGAGCGGTTACATGGGTTTGTCACATGGCTGCACTGCCAGCCAATCAGATTGGCCAGATCGCTCACTGGTACATAAGGTACAGGCCCCACAGAAGGTGAGTATGAATGTTTATTGTTTTTAACCCCTTAGATTAACTTTTAGGGTACTTTTGTAATGTATCTGTATAGATACACTGCAAAAGTACAGGTTACTATTCGGACTCGATGGACTCGCAACGAGTACCGAGTCTCGGACCCGGACTCGTTAGAGTCCAGCGATTCCGAGTATTTCAGGATTCGCCCATCCCTATTGTCAACCTCTATTGTTCTACGGTATTAGAATATAAGAGGGTATTTCTAGTGGAGTACTTAACCCTATTATAGGCCCGTTTGATGGATCTTCTACTCTAACTGTCTTTCGAAATCGATATCTTTAGAGCAGATCCTAGGTATCCTAAAAAATTGCCCTATAGGGACAAAGCTGATCATGTATCTTGGGTGGGACATTGAGGCATGCAATAGAGTGTTTGTAGTGGTACAGTCAGCGACTTACCTTTTTTCAACTACTGACTGTACCACAATAAAAAATTTTTCACTTTAAAGCAAAGAAAATGCCATACGTATGCAGTGATACCATTATTATGATTACATGGGATCCTAGGACACGTTCAGGCGGTCTTTACCTTGAAGTGTATGGGAAATGTGAGTCACACAGCTGAGGAGTTGTGGTCTGCTGTGGAAACCGAGTTTCATCAATGCTTGTGTCCACTGAACCTACAGCCAGGGAAGGCCGTGTGAGACAATGCTGGGTGCAGCCCTCCGCCGGGGCAATGTGGCACACATGTCTTGCATCGCTCACATCTTAAACCTGGTTGTCCAGCAAATTTTTGCACACTATCCGTCCCTAGATGGTCTTCAGCAGAGGGCATGGTCGCTGTGTGCTCACTTCCGCCGTTCGTATCCCGTAGCTCAACAGAAGTCATTCGGCCTGCCAGTTCACTGTCTGAAATGTGACGTGCCGACATGATGGAATTCAACTCTGCACATGTTGCAGCAACTGTGGCAGCACACCATCAAGCCCTGGTGAAATATGTCATGACGTATAAACTGGGCCAAGAGATCCAGAGGTGGGGCAAATCACACTGCTGGAGTGGTCTGAAATGAAGGACCTATGCACCATTCTGTACAGTATTGAAATGTTGTTGAAGATGTTTAGTGATGATTATGCCATTATCAGCATTACTATTCCGGTCATTTACATGCTGGAGCACACTTTAAACAGTAATCGGAGTCAGGTGGTGGCACTAGAGGAGGGGGAGGAAGTACAAGAGGAGTCGTATTCGGAAGGGCTCACAAGATCTCCAAGGTGCAGTTGACAATTTATGAATGAGTGTCTACATTATGCTTGCTCAGAACCTTCTTTATCTGGGCCTGGATCCGACTCCAAAAGCTTCTTGGCATCAGTGCAGATCATTACCTCGTCTTGACTCACAAAAGCTTTTGAGCAGACCTCTGATTCCCAGGCTATAGTATGAGTTAAGAGCGATGTATAGTCAACCATCTATCTTACCCCATACTCAGATGGGTGGCTCGAGACTTGGGAGCTGTGCGGAAGCAAGTGGGATTGTGGTGACACCTCTGAGGACTGGTGTATTTGTGAAGTAGAAGTTGAGGTGGAGGAGAGCCCACTTGCTGAAGCGCTTGCTATCCATTCAAGTGCCTGCTCTTTTTGTGCCTCAAAAGGGCTGATATACTACTAGTCCCTAGTCCCAATCCCTAATCACTACTCCTATGGAGCAGCCCTAAAAAGGGCTGATATTACTAATCCCTACTCCCTAAACCTATCTATCTAACTTTGTATTTCATCGCTAGCTGACTGACAGAACACAATTTAGTTTGCACTGTTTAGCAGTCGCACACAGCAGCAGCCGCGGGTGTCGTCTAACACCTGCAGCAGCTATCAGCAAAATGGTGGCGATCTTAAAGATGGCCGGGTTTTATAGGGCTAGAACATGTGACAGCCACAGCCAATGATGACATTAGTTGTGTGAAAAAATGCACTTTGCAGTGTGGCACTGTGATTGGCTAGCAGCCTGAACCGCCCCACTGTACATGCTTTAGGAGAAAAAAAAAAAAAAGAGCACGACCTTATTGCTGCAGCTCTGATACAATCCCCCCTGCACAATATGCACACAAATTGGATATTAGCATTCATTTGCAGTATTAGGGCTAGGTTTAGGGTTAGGAAGATTAAGGAAGATTAAGCATTTGTGGATCGAAGCGTCATCGAACATATACTAGAACTGCCGAATTTCAAGCAAATTGTTCAAAAACAGCTGGAATTTGAGATTGATGAACAATTCGAATCGAACACCGCTCATCTCTAATCTTGATCTGACAGGAAGAGGTCCCTCTCCCACAACCCCAGGAACAAATTAGCCTACAACGGGGCGAAAGATGCTTAATTCCAAAAAGAGTTAAAAGGTTCCTGTAAACATAATATAGCCTATTCCACCAAAATAAGCAAGCTAGGCCTCTCTTGCTCTACATTGTAAAGACCCCTCTGATCTACCGTACATACTCGTGTATAAGCCGAGTTTTTTCAGCCCAAAAATTGGGCTGAAAAGTCCCCCCCTCGGCTTATACATGAGTCACTATACGGGGGTGAGTGAGGTGGGGGCTGTGTCGGGCTGGGGAGGCAGGAGGAGGCGGGGGGGAGGCTGCTGTATGAGCGGCCCCTGTCACGTGGGGCCGCTCATTACATATGCACTGCTTCCCCCTGTCAATCAGCGCCAGGGGGAGCAGTGCATATCTGTAGATAATGCCCCACACAAATGCTGGCACACGTCCCCCCCTGTTGTAAGGCCCCCCCTGCTGAATACTTACCATCCCTGGTCTTCAGCAGCACCTCCGCGCCGGTCCTCTGTGCTCCGGTCCTCCGTGATCCCGTCCTCTGTGCTCCGTTCCCCGGCTGTATCATGTGACCGGCCGGGTCGCAGAAGCGATGACGTCATCGCTTCTGCGACGCGCGGGGACCCCGGAAGCAGCCGTGGAGCGGAGCACAGAGGACGGGACCACGGAAGGACCGGAGCACAGAGGACCGGCGCGGAGGTGCTGCTGAAGACCAGGGATGGTAAGTAATCAGCAGGGGGGGCCTTACAACAGGGGGGGACGTGTGCCAGCATTTGTGTGGGGCTGCTGTATATAGGGGCTGCAATACCACTGGGGCTGCAATACCACTGGGGCTGCTGTATATAGGGGCTGCTGTATACACCACTGGGGCTGCAATACCACTGGGGCTGCTGTATATAGGGGCTGCAATACCACTGGGGCTGCAATACCACTGGGGCTGCAATACCACTGGGGCTGCTGTATATAGGGGCTGCTGTATACACCACTGGGGCTGCAATACCACTGGGGCTGCTGTATATAGGGGCTGCAATACCACTGGGGCTGCAATACCACTGGGGCTGCTGTATATAGGGGCTGCTGTATACACCACTGGGGCTTCAATACCACTGGGGCTGCTGTATATAGGGGCTGCAATACCACTGGGGCTGCAATACCACTGGGGCTGCTGTATATAGGGGCTGCTGTATACACCACTGGGGCTGCTGTATATAGGGGCTGCAATACCACTGGGGCTGCTGTATATACCACTGGGGGCTGCTGTATATACCAATGGGGCTGCTGTATATACCACTGTGGCTGCTGTATATACCACTGGGAGCTGCTGTATATACCACTGGGGGCTGCTGTATATCATACTGCTGGGGCCTGTATACCACTGCTGGGGGCTGTATACCTGTGCTGGGGTCCACCCTCGGCTTATACGCGAGTCAATAGATTTTCCCAGGTTTTGGGGGCAAAAGTAGGGGGGTCGGCTTATACACGGGTCGGCTCATACACGAGTATATACGGTATCTTACAACCAAACTTCATTAGAAGAAGCACTATTCAGTCTTGTCTTGCTTTGCGAAGTATACATACCTTTATATGAAAAAACTGACTGGCGATACCAGCAATGAGAATAGGTGCCAGCTATGTGTTTTCTCAACTGGCATCTGTTCGCATTGCTGGCTTCACCAGTCAGTTTTTACATATATTGTTAGTATATTTCTTTTTAACTGAGCACCCTCATCCCACCCCTGCCCCATAGTCATGGTGTGTCCACCATCTTATTTTAGCGTGGTTCCTAACTACCCACACATGCAGATATTAATCGCACATATAGACATTAGGTTAAGTACCCAGTACAGCAGAACACCTTGTCGTTGGTTATCGGGTTCATATGGATTGGTCAATACATCAGCTAAGTTTTTCAATTTTCAGATATTCCCAAGCAGTTTTGCTATGCCTATTTCCTTTGTTACATTCTACATTAGCTTCATGTATTTGCATTATCTAGTATTTTCAAAGCAGGTTTGCTACACAATGTTTCATTTTCCTTTTATCCCAGGGTTTATCCCAGTATACATATAACCTGCCCCAGGGCCGTGGGGTACCTAATTCCAGGCATTGGTTTACTAGGGTGTCACGGACAGCCTGTGCCCTGACCTGTGGCCCTGGTGGTCGCTGAAAAAGGGGAAAAATGAAAGTAAAAAATAAAAAGTATTTGTGACGTCACCTACGGTTCCTGATAATGATACCGGCGCTGCGTTACAGACCTCCAGGGTAATGGTAGAGCAGCAAGTTGGTGACTCTCCCAGTAGGTGGAGTGGGATCCCCGGGGCAGTTGTGGATGAATAGGGATTTACACTAGGAGGCAGCTCTCCACACATCCTTGTCTCTTGTGCTGCAGGGGAAAACTCATCAGGTGGAGATGCTGGCAAACAGTTTATGAGGAGGGCAGGATCAGGGGCTGCAATAACAGACACACACACACACTGGGGCTTTGCTTCCATACCTTTTACTGATGGTATTGCAAGATATCGTCCAGGGTACAGTCCAGGTGGCTGGGTGGCAGTTCAGGATTTCTACCCCCGATGAGTTGTGAGGACTCCTTGTTACTGTGTGTGTGCTGTAGTCCTGGGCTGTCTGAAACCTGGCCCTGACCTCTCCTGTGTCCCTCAATTGTATAGCAGGCGATGAGAACCTTCTGTTGGGCACCGCTAACTGCTCTGCTGCCCCTGGCTCTGTGGGTGGCTGTGCTACAAGTGCTACGCCAGAAGACTGAAGTCTCCCTGGCCCTCCAGTCTTCTCTGCTGGGCTAACCGGACCATTGCAGACTCGGACTCCGGTGTCAGGGTTGCTTCTGCTGTTTCTCTGAGGTGAACTGGTATGGTTCCTCTGCCCCCTCTCTGGCTCGTCATGCCTCCGACCCTCATTGTTGGGTCCCTTACACTGGCTAGGCTTCTCTCTGGCATGGACCTAGGGTGGCACCGTTCACCAGGATGTCTTCACAGTCCTCCCTGGAACTGCACTGCCTAACTCCTCCCTCAGGTCTGAATTTATAGGGGACCTTGCCTGAAATCAGCAAGTAGAGTTCCCCCTTCACGTCTGGGGTGGAAGGTGTTGTATGTGTAAGTTTACCTAATGTGGAAATCCCTCCCTGCACCAGGTGTTCCTGTGGCTACTGAACTGTAGGGTGCCACACATACATTTATTATTGAAAATGTGTACATTTCTCCAGATCTGACATTGGTGCTATGGTGCTATGGAAGGAATTTATCAATGTATTTGTTTATTCCAGTCTTAAACCCATTGCATACTGGAGTACGCCTCTTAACAAATGTGGACTTTCCATGCACCCAAAAATGAAATCTACACTAGCAATAGGCTGAAAATTATTTCAGCTGCAATGTGTATAACCTTTATATTGAAATTATTTTTATGTCTTTCTAATTAGAAGCAGAAAGACTGTGTAAAAAATAATATCTCACAGGGCTACAGTCTTGTTTTCCTGGACGTATTCATAGACAACAAAGCTATGTTTTTACAACAGTATGTCCCTGGATCTGCCACCATCCTACGTGTTTTCCCGAAAGTAAGACCCTGTCTTACATTTTTTTGGGGGCCAAAAGTGGCCCCCTGTTTTACTTTCGGGGGGGGGGTCTTATATTGGCAGCCCCAGCCTACTCACATACACACACACACACCGTATATACTCATGTATAAGCCGAGGGTGGGAAATACAGCAGACCGCCACCCCGGTATACAGCCCCCAGCAGTGTGGTACACAAGGTATACAGGCCCCAACAGTGTGGATACAGCCCCAGCAGTGTGGTATACAGCCTAGCAGTGTGGTATACAGCCCAGCAGTGTGGTATACAGCCCAGCAGTGTGGTATACAGCCCAGCAGTGTGGTATACAGCGCAGCAGTGTGGTATACAGCCCAGCAGTGTGGTATACAGTGTATACAGGCCCCAACAGTGTGGATACAGCCCCCCTCCTGCTGGCACACTGCCCCCCCAGCTCTGAGGCCCCCCTGCTGCTGCTTACATTTTACCCTCCAGCGTCTTCTTGCAGCAGCCAGCGCGTCGATCCTCCGTTCCCGTCTTCAGCTGTTTCCCGGATCATGTGACCCGTCGCAGCGCATGACGTCATCGCTAGTGCGACCGGCCGGTCACATGATCCGGGAGACAGCTGAAGACGGGACCGGAGGACCGACGCGCTGGCTGCTGCAAGAAGACGCTGGAGAGTAAGATGTAAGCAGCAGCAGGGGGGGCCTTACATTAGCTCCCCCCCCGGTTGTAAGGCCTTATATTCGGGGGAGGCCTTACATTAGCAGGCTTCCCTTCACCCCTAGGCGGCCTTACAATCGGGGGGTGCTTACTTTCGGGAAAACACGGTATTATACTTCACCTTCCTATGAGGACTTATTATAATATAGCACATACTGTTTATGTGATCACAGTAGCCATTTACTGGCCTGGAATAAAGATGAGCGAAGATATGTATTGTGTGCCAATTTACTTGAATAGGTCAGCAGATTTGGTCCAATCTGAATAAATGCTTTCCTAGAACTTCCCTTTTTGACATTAATTACAGTATTCTCTGGGGTTTTTCCTGGCTCAAAGCATAATAGTCCTAAAGTGACTAAAGGTCTAGTTACACACCCAGAGATTTTTTGCAGATCTCTGGTTGCAGTGAAATCATGGACACATTGTTCCATTTTGTGGCCGTGTAGAAATGGAACAATGTGTCCATGTTTTCACTGCAACCAGAGATCTCCGAACAATCTCTGCACAATTATATGTGTGTGTAACTGAGCCTTTAGTCTCGTGTCACCCCAAGTAGTAATGTGGAGATCAATGCACTTCAATGGACATGTGTTACCCACTTCAATTGCTAATTTGCTGTATACATGCAGTTGTCGTCACTCAATAACGATGCATAAGACTTTATGTGTGTTCCTAATTAAATATAATAGAGATCTCATATATAATTAACTAGGAGTAGCCCCCTTTAGACAAATAATGTATCAGAAACAATGGTCTTTGTCTCCAGAAAGGAAAAAGGGTGTTTTTTTTTACATGATCTACTCAAATTTATATAGACACATGACTCGCCCCCAGGGCCGTGGGGTACTTGGGACCGGGCTGGTTCGGTCTCTCGATATTGGGCTATTTGGGTGGACGCTTCCAGATGGAACCTATGGGGATCAGGGCTGGCTCCAGGTTTCTGTGGGCCCCGGGCGAAAAGGTCTCAGTGGGCCCCCTTTAAGTACATATCGCGGACTATATATATATATATATATATATATATATATATATATATATATATATATAGTCCGCGATATGTACTTAAAAAAAAACCCGCATCTGCCGCATTTTCCGTCTAGCAGCTGCACTTGCTGCACGTTTGCGGCAAGCCCCATGCATTGTCTATGGGGCTTGCGGTAAGTGTGCGGCAATATATATGTATATATATATATTGCCGCACACTTACCGCAAGCCCCATAGACAATGCATGGGGCTTGCCGCAAACGTGCAGCAAGTGCAGCCGCTAGACCAGGGGTCTCAAACTCCAGGCCTCGAGGGCTGCACACAGTCCAGGTTTTCAGGATTTCCCTAGTATTTGACAGTTAGTAATCAAATGACCAACTGTCAAAGTATGTAAATCATGAAGACCTGGACTGTGTGCGGCCCTCGAGGCCTGGAGTTTGAGACCCCTGCGCTAGACGGAAAATGCGGCAGATGCGGGTTTTTTTTTTACCGCAACTGCCACATTTTTCAAAAAACTCCTATGTGAAGGCAGCCTTACAGGAACAGTGACTGCCGAAACCAGCAAGAGCTGTTCCTGACAGTGAGTATATTACACATTGTTAGGAGCAGGCTAAAATGCGATTGCGTTCCCTTGCGCTTTTTAAAAATACCCTTCAAATGCAAAATGTTGCATTTTTGTGCGTCTGAGGATGCTTGGTATATACACAAGCATCCTGAAGCACACAAATAATGCAAGCAGCTCAATGGAGCCGCACTGCCATATGGTGGCACCGCAGCCAAGCGGAGTGTCTGGCCGTCCGGATCTCTCTTTCTCCTCACCTTTCTTCTTGCCGCTCCGGTCTCCTCCGGTCGCTCTGCACATATCAGCACAGTGATGACATTGTGCCCCTCCATGCTGAGCTGCAGAATGCAGACAGCGGCAGATGAGACTCTGGAGAAGAATGCTGCTGGCAAAGGCGACTGGGACTATAGGAGCGGAATCCGCGGGGGGCTACCACTGGTACACATACCTCGTACGCACGCGGCTCTGCTCCATACACCTCGTACACACTCGGCTCTGCTCCGTACAACTCGTACATACATGGCTCTGCTCCGTACACCTCGTACACACTCGGCTCTGCTCCGTACACACACGGCTCCGCTCCATACACCTCATACACACGCGGCTCTGCTCCGTACACCTCGTACACACACGGCTCAGCTCCGTACACCTCGTACACACTCGGCTCCGCTCCGTACACCTTGTACACACATGGCTCTGCTCCGTACACCTCGTACACACTCGGCTCCGCACTGTACACCTCGTACACACTCGGCTCTGCTCCGTACACCTCATACACACACGGCTCTGCTCTGTACACCTCGTACACACTCGGCTCCGCTCCGTACACCTCGTACACACATGGCTCTGCTCCGTACACCTCTTACACACATGGCTCTGCTCCGTACACCTCGTACACACACGGCTCTGCTCCGTACACCTCATACACACGCGGCTCTGCTCCGTACACCTCGTACACACTCGGCTCTGCTCTGTACACCTCGTACACACATGGCTCTGCTCCGTACACCTCATACACACATGGCTCTGCTCCGTACACCTAGTACCCACTCGGCTCCGCTCCATACACCTCGTACACACACGGCTCCGCTCCATGCACCTAGTACACACTCACCTCTGCTACATTCACACTGTAAATCCCTCCTGGCCCCACACATAACCTTCACCTAATTGCCATACACCTAGTACACACTCACCTCTGCTACATTCACACTGTAAATGCCTCCTGACCACACACAAACTTCACCTTATTTGAGCATCATTGATGGCCAGCAGAGTCCTGGATACACTGAGGAGCTGATCATGAGACCCCTGACTCCTCCCCATCCATTGACATCATCACAGGTCCTGTAAGCACACTAGCACAGAGTGTGCAGCTCTGTCGGCTCCCGTGGAGGGGGGAGGAGGGAGACCCTCTGGTGCTGCAGGCAGCAGGAGCCTGAAAATGACCCCCCAGCTGCCCCCTGGATATGGCTCTGGCTGTGGGGGCAGTGCTCAGGGGCCCCTGAGGCTAGGGTCACACTTGCATTGTGACCCTAGCCTTATGCAAGTATTGTATGTTGCAGCGCATAGCGTTTAATGCTATGCGCTGGAGGCAGCCCATAGAAACCCGACGTTTACCTTGACAACCACTGGTTGTCAATGTAAATATCGGGTTTCTATGGGCTCAATTGCTGGCAGCGCATAACGTTAAACGCTCTGCGCTGCAGCAGACAATACTTGCATAAGGCTAGGGTCACAATGCAAGTGTGACCCTAGCCTCAGGGGCCCGATGGGCCCCCTCCAAGCAGTCGGGCCCCGGCACTTGCCCGGGTACGCCGGGTGCTGACGCCGGCCCTGATGGGGATGATGGATGGTCAGCTACCCCACGGGTAGAGCATATCCTCTGGGCAATCAGGAAAATCTATGGCATTGGAAGGCCGTTGGGTTGCTGGACGGAGGGTGCTCCTCACCCTGCAAGTTCTGAGGCCTTCCTGCTGCGCTCCTTCAGCGAATCCCTGCTGCTGTCTAAAGCTGAGTTGCGGCCCTCTCTCTCTCCTGTGTTGTACCGGTATGGCAGGCAGCTTGAGCCCTTTTCCATCCCTACTTCTCTGGTGGCTGCTCCTGGACTCTTTATGCTGCTTTGCCTGCAGACACTGTGGTGTTGCTGGGAGACTTGGAATCTCCCACCCTCCGGTATTGGCTGCCTGAACGTTAGATCCCTGTACATCCTTGGACTCTGTTTCTGGTGCTCTGCGCTGGGGTGAGCTCGACACTGCTCCATTCCCCAGGCTCTCCTCGACTTCCTCAGACCCTTGCTTACGGGTCCCTCAAGCTAACTTTCGGCTACCCTGGGATGAGCTTAGCACTGCTCAAGTCCACGGGATGCTTTCCTCAGAACTGCTCTGAACTGAACTAACTTCGCCCCAGACCAGAATTTGTAGGGGAGCTGCCCTGAACCCAGGTTTAGCGGTCTCCCTTCAGGTCTAGAGGCAGAAAAGATGTTGTGTGCTTGGGCTTACCTGGTGTGGATACCCTTCATTGCCAGGAATTACACTACCCCCCGTGGGCGGTAATAACATTGTGGCATCCGGACTCTGGGGTGCCACATTCCCCCTAGTGAAATTCAGTACTCCCGGACTGAGGGAAACCTTTTTGCAAAACATAAACAATAGTAAATAACAGTGAAAAATGTACAGAGTCTTAAAAATCAAAAATTACAAAAACCAAGTAAATATGAAACACAGTCACTATGGCACTTAGTCCTTCGACCGTTGGCTGATGAAGAAATATATACAAGATTTTCTTTATCACAACCAGTCCTGTGGTCTATCAGTCCATAATTAATAATTAATTGATCAAGAAGGCTCAAAAGTGCATACAGTAAGTCCCGTAGGTACGTACGCTTGATAGTTACCAATTTGCATAGTTACCGTATATAAAAAAAAAACATATTTACATTTTAACTGGCTAAACTGTACTAACAATCTCTGCAATGTATTGGGATATGACTCTGTGTGGTGCGTTGTGATCTTCTTACTACAGGGGTTTCTGCTGACCTGTCTTGAGTGTCTTCTACTGGTGTAGTGGGTGTACTGAGCACTATCCTATGCGTGGATCTGAATAGTGCTGGTGTCTGAGTGTGGTCTTAGTCTCACCGTGGGACTGACAAATTTACTGTTAGCAGGGGGTCGATTTTCCTGCTCCACTGCAGGTGTGGCGACTGATACCTCTTGTGGTTCTTTATGTCTCTCTGGGTCAGGTACAACAACTTGGGCAAAGGCCAACATGGGAACTTTAACTGCCCCGTTGATTAGTGTCCACGTTTTTGGAAAGTCCCAGAGACCTGTATGGATTACTTCTTCTTTTGGTTCTACAGGCTAAGGTATTTCTTGGACTTCTTCTTTATGTTTCAGTTTGTCAGGGCATACCTTGAGATGGTCTCTTCAACTTGCCGCTGATGTCTCTCCTCCGTCTTTACTAGCAAGGCACACCAAATTCAAAGGCAACACAGTGTATGTTACTGCTTTCTATTGGTCCTCAAGTTTGTTGGTACGTCCCTTCCTCTTGAGGACTTGTTCACCTGGTCTCAGGGGAACTGCAGGAGCGTGTTTATTGTAGGCCTTTTCTTGTCTTTCTCTGGCTTGCGACAAACTTATGTCTACACATTCTTGTACCTTGCAATACTGTTGTTGACATTCTGTCTCTCAATCAGAATCTGGTGAGTCTACATCAGGTTTCACGATTCCCATATTCATGTCAATGGGAAAATTGCCAAGTCTTGTTCTTATCAGATACGCAGGTGTACAATTGGTGGAACTCACAGGGACATGATTATATAAGTCCACTAAATCTGGAAACTTTTCTGGCCACAGGTTTCTTTCTTCTAATTGGAAGGTCTTCAACAGGTCTATCACTACCTGCTTCATTTTTTCACACATTCCGTTAGTCTGTGGGTGATACGGCATGGTTCTTATTTTCATGCATCTGTACATATTGCAAAATTCTTGGAATATCTCTGCTTTAAATGCTGGAACTTGATCTGTTAACACCTGTTCAGGATAACCATGAGGTCTGCAAAAATGGGTTTGAAAGGCTTTGGCCGCTGTTTTGTCTGTAAGGTCCTTCACTGGTATTACCACCAGAAAACGGGAGTAATGATCTACATTGGTGAGGATGTAGCCTGACTGACTCGGAGTCAGTTTCACATGATCTAAGGTCACAAGTTCAAGTGCTTGCCTGGTTGGCTGTAGTGGGACTCTCTGGCTATTTCGATCCTTCCTCCTCAGGCTGCATGGGCCACAGTCTCTGCACCAATTTTTTATGGCTCTCCTCATGCCAACCCCGTAGAATCTTTCTCGCAACAGAACCTCCAGCTTCTTCCACCCAAAATGCCCTGCTCCATCGTGGTATGCCTCTAGGACCCTCTCAGAAAATATATAAGGGGAGTGGGAGCGCACAATAGAGCAATAAAAGTGGATACAAGGGGTTAATATAGCAGTAATCCACTCACCTACTCAGGTTGTGAAGGGTTCACAACCAACTTTGTAAACATAAAAGGTCGCTGCAGATCCCGTCCAGGAAAAGAAAGGAAGGTTTTTGTGTTACCGGGATTCCTCCAATGGAAATAACTTTTTAAAGAAAAATTATTTTTTTTGCCTTGAAATTTGTGTTTTATAAGTAGGGCTCTTTCTTCTTCTTTTTTATGCAATGTAAATTTTGATTATACACCTTTATGAGTGATTTTACCTGTTTGTAACACAAAGGGGGCGTTTCCACAGGAAATGACGTCATGATGCTATTTTTTTTTGAAGATATGTTTGTGTATATTAAGTCCTTTCCATGTAACTCTGTAAATAATGCCCTAATGAAGTGGCCATATGGCTACGAAACGCGTTGGCTTCCTTTTGTTTGGTGTGTGGACGAATAAAGAATAAAATCAAAATTGTCTCCTGAGGTCAGCGCGGAGGAATCCCGGTAACAGAAAAACCTTCCTTTCTAGGACCATCTCGACATTTCTCCTTGGAACTACTATCTGCCAGACAAGCTCATGGGTTCATGCATTGATGTAGCATCTACACAGCTTTCCCCCCATAAGTGAACAACTTACTTTTCTCTTTCCACAGCTGTTGTTTCTCCTTTGGAGTATCTGGACCACCAGGATGGGAGCCTGCCTGCATCTACAATTCCTTGACTAAATAAACAGCTGGGTTACTGTCTTGTGTTTCTGCCCATCCATGGGGGGTAACTGGTTCAACGTGCCTCTGGATGTTTATCTTTCACACTATGGGAACACTGGGATGCATTGGTGAGGTGAAAACCGGTATCTCTATCTCTTCCAGCTCCTCTAGGTCTTCTCCCACCTCTGGCAAATGGGGCATTCTGGACAGTGCATCAGTGTTGGCTTTCTTGTGGCCTGCCTGGTACTTGATGGTAAAATTGTAATTGGACAATCGGGCTATCCATCGCTATTCTAGTGCACCTAGCTTCGCTGTCTGCAAGTGAGTCAATGGATTGTGGTCTGTGAACATGGTAAACTTTGCGGCAGCCAGGTAATGTTTCAAACGCTCTGTTACCGCCCAGACTATGGCCAGGAGCTCTAGCTTGAACGAGCTGCAGTTTTCTGGGTTCATTTCTGTAGGAACTAAGCTTCCTGTTGGCGTAGGCAATCATTCGTTCTCTGCCTCTTCGCACTTGGGACAACACGCCTCCCAATCCCACATTGCTGGCATTCATATACAACACAAATGGCTGGCTATAGTCAGGGTTGGCCAGGATCTCATCCCCCATTAGGGTCCACTTCAACTGATTGAAGGAGTCTTCTACTCTGCTGCCCCACTTGAACGGAGGACTCAGGTTCTTGGCTTTCTTGGACTGGCCTACCAGGAGGTCTTGCTTCACCCCTTGATGAACCTCCGGTAGTACCCTACCAGTCCCAGGAACTGTCTCACCTATTTGATGGTGGTTGGTCTCCGCCAGCCCCTAAAGACGGTGACTTTCTCTGGGTCTGGCGCTACACCTTCAGCACTGACAACATGACCAAGGTACTGTACCTTTCGGCTTCAACAGGTGGCACTTGGATGGCTTCACTTTCAGGCAATAACTGGACAATGCTTTGAACATTTCAGCCAAATGCTCCAGATGGTCTTCATACATCTTGGATTAGACTATGACATTATCTAAGTACAGTAATACGGTTTCAAAGTTTCTGTGCCCTAAGCAGCACTCCATCAACCTCTGGAATGTTCCCGGTGCATTACAGAGTCTGAATGGCATGCAGTTGAACTCACAGAAGCACATTGGCATGGCAACCGCTGTCTTCTCCCAGTCCGCCTCTGCTACAGGAACCTGCCAATACCCTCTGGTGAGACCTAGGGTGGGAAAGTAGTTAGCAGTTCTCAATGCAGCCAGAGATTGTTCAATTCTGGCTAATGGGTAAGCATCCTTATGTGTAATGCGGTTAATCTGCCTGTAATCAACACACATTCTCATTGTACCATCCTTCTTTCTTGCTAGGACTAGTGGAGCTGCCCAGGGGCTACAACTATTTATCCTCACCCCAGCCTCGTTCATTTCCCGTAACATCTCTTTGGCACATTGATAGTGAGCTGGAGGTACAGGCCGGTACCTCTCTTTAATGGGCGGTTGGTCACCTGTGGGGATATGATGTTGTACCCCTTTTATCTGCCAAAAGTCTAAAGGATGTTTATTAAAGACCCTTTCATACTCATGCACTACCCAGTAGACTCCATGCTTTTGATGGGAAGGGGTGGAATCAGTTCCTATGTGTAGCTTCTGACACCAATCCTCCAGGTGCCCCTTGGAGCCATTGTCCTCTGCCTGGTCTGACAAAATCAAAGGTTTCACTGCCTTGATGAAGTTGTTGTTCACAGTGTACAGCTTAGCAATGCTGATGGTTACCCTTCCCTTATGGACATCAAGCACCACACAGGCTGTCAGGACTGTGCACCTACAGTCTGAGTACACTGTTTCTACCAGGGCCTGATAGTCTTGACCCCTGAGACCTATTGCTGCCCGACATCAGATCAACACTTCAATTTTTGGGGGAATTACAATAGGAATTGGGTAATTTACCTGCCAATTTCTCCTCCAGACAACTCTACCTGCTGTCTCATCGTCAAGGCTTTTATTTCCTTCTGCTGGATTTGTTGCTGTCCAAGGTTGCAGTTTCAACTACCTGTTGTAATAGAGTAATAATTTCCCCTAGACAATTCTCAATCACATTAGTGTAATTGAAAATATCACAACCAACAGAACCCACTTCATTTTCCACACATATGAAAAATAAAAATCAGTGGGATATAGCAGGATTATTCATAAAACCCATCGCAGTAGTAAACTTGTAAACAGAAGAAGGAAAAAAAGCGACTATGGGGTATAATTAATTGAATGATACTTTATTAAGGATGTGTTTGATCAGGTAAAAAAGACAGGAACATACAATATAAGTCCAACCACATATACAGACTTAATACCAGGAAAATGCATATATATAATATTAGAAAAAAGACCTAAAGTGCAAGTGCATATAGATCCATAAGTTCACCCTAAAGAGTGGATGTCGACCCTCATACAATGTAGCAGGCCCCTCTACTTAACTTTGCATAAGGCAGCCATAGGTGAAGAGATGTAAAATACAAGGCGTAAATATGGGGGTAAGATCTAAATAAATTATCATAGGCAGAGCAAGATATCTATACTCACTAAATCATAGCATCCTATGTGTAGACGCAATAACCATTTGTAACATACAGGGGGCATAGGCAGTATGAAAGGTATTAAAAGAGCCTTGATTATATTTAATCCCTTATGGTACCTTTACACGCCGCGACGGCAGGCTGGATACATCGCGCTACTTCGCGTGCACGAGCACGCTCAAACGGCTACAAACGGTCAACGCACCCTCTTTACACGCCGCGACAAGGTGCGCTACGCCACGCTACATCTATAGCTAGCTACATCGCGGGTGTCTCAAGTAGCCAGCTGTAGCGTAGCGTACCATGTTTACACACCGCTCCAACAAGCTACTATGGGCGGACCCGGTGCAGCAGGGATAGCACATAGGCGTGCAACAATCTTGGATTACGAGCCGTCCGTATGATGATAGGACAGCGCAATATCATCAGGATTGGCCAGGCATCGCAGGAGGCTGGTTAATAGAGCACGCTCGAGTAATTGTGTAGTGTGACTGGTCAGCTCCTTAAATATCCCGCCCTATGCTGCGACTACCAATCATAAAGCAGGAGCGACCTCCAATGATCGCAGATGGGGGCGGTAACATGGCGACTGTGTCACGCCTTAGATACATGGCAGCCACATCGCCGGGTGTCCATTAATGGTACCTTTACACGCCGCGACGGCAGGCTGGATACATCGCGCTACAAGCTACAATTGTAGCTTGTAGCGTCCATATCGCCTGTAGTAGCGGCGTCTGAAGAGGCGACGCTACAGCCGGCGACAGATACATCTGTTTATGGGCTCTGCTCATAAACTTAAGGCAACATCGCCGATTGTAGCGAGCTGTATCGGCGTGTAAAGAAGCAACGGAAGGCAACTCTGGACACCCGGCGATGTGGCTGCCATGTATCTAAGGCGTGACACAGTCGCCATGTTACCGCGCCCCATCTGCGATCATTGGAGGTCGCTCCTGCTTTATGATTGGTAGTCGCAGCATAGGGCGGGATATTTAAGGAGCTGACCAGTCACACTACACAATTACTCGAGCGTGCTCTATTAACCAGCCTCCTGCGATGCCTGGCCAATCCTGATGATATTGCGCTGTCCTATCATCATACGGACGGCTCGTAATCCAAGATTGTTGCACGCCTATGTGCTATCCCTGCTGCACCGGGTCCGCCCATAGTAGCTTGTTGGAGCGGTGTGTAAACATGGTACGCTACGCTACAGCTGGCTACTTGAGACACCCGGCGATGTAGCTAGCTATAGATGTAGCGTGGCGTAGCGCACCTTGTCGCGGCGTGTAAAGAGGGTGCGTTGACCGTTTGTAGCCGTTTGAGCGTGCTCGTGCACGCGAAGTAGCGCGATGTATCCAGCCTGCCGTCGGCGTGGTAAAGGTACCATTACAGATCCATCACCTATAACACACCACACAAGATACAAGAAAAGTGGAATCAGAGGAACCACTACAAGGTAAACAGCCAAGCTCGGCTTAATTCAGGATAGATAAGGTAATTGAAACTTGACCTTTATACATATGTGCTTGCTCTAATCCTATTCTATGTGGATACCCTTCAGAGGGTGTCTATCTTTGGCATTGTTCACACACAATTTGCGTTTTTTTTAGCACTCCTAAAAGCACTTGCGTTTTTTTAAGAGTGCCAAAAAATGTGCCTTGTGTGTGTGAAAGCTTGCAAAACGTTTTTGCACTTAGTCATTTTTTCACCAAACACACAAATAACAAAAACGCATGGCATAAAAATTAGTTTTTTTAGCTGAAGGAATTTTTTTTTTCCGTTTTCTGCGGCCACCCCTCGCGTGAGCTCCTCTCCACCCGACTCTAACGTTTTCCTCCCCCCTAGTGAACCTCAACCAGGTCCTTCACTTCTGTAGGGATTATCAATTTTTGGTTCCACTGGCGGACAGGGTTTCCTGTTCCCCTCTAAATGTCATCAGAGCGTAGGTTGGGCTTCTCTTCATGCTCTCTTTAGAGTGCCACTCATGCCGATATGCCCCCTCGGCTTCCCATGCGCCTCGTGGTGCAGTATGGCGTCAGTCAAACGCACAGTAAAATAAAGTTACAGCACACAGGGCCTGGTGGCACCAGGCTTCAACATCCTGTTTGTGATGCCAGAAGCTGACTCGCCCCCAGGGCTGTGGGGTACTCGGAACCGGGCTGGTTCGGTCTCTCAGGGGCTGAGACCCAGCTCTGTGGCCTGCGGAGTCGCGAAAAATGCTGGGGAAATGATTTAGGGATAATAGATTTCATTTAATTCTCATTCTTTTAATTTAATGAAATACAGAAAAAGTTTTTAAAGGGTTGAAAGGGGTTCTCTATTTTGGACAATCCTTTCTTGCTGGAGTTCATTCTCTGACAATAAAATAGTCCAAAAGAGTACCGTCAGTAAGAATCATAATGATCAGCTGTAATCATTGGTGGAACCAGCAGGAAGTGTTAAATTCCTCTTTAGCTCCCTCACATGGAAAATATTACTATTATTTATTATTGTAGCGCCATTTATTTCATGACACTTTACATGAGAAAAGGGGCATACATTGACAAGTACAATATTTATGAACAATAAAAGGCACACACAGTTACAGGAGGAGAGTGGACATTGCCCGCAAGGGCTCCCAGTCTACAAGGGATGGGTGAGCATTGTAAGGTCCCTTACCACGAGACCCATCTCTATGAGGCAGGGAGGCCAGGTCCCATTAGGTGTCTAACACACTGTTCCCTGTTTTCTTACTTACCTGTCCCGTGCTCCCACGATGCTTGCTGCACCATCCCAGCTGCAGCTGCATCTTCCTGCATCTCCCCTGCCTCCTCTTACTTCCGGGTTGTTGGGGAGAACGCTTCCAGTACATATGCCGCAGGTTTCTGTATTTAAAAGGCTAGTGCATCCTTTTTCCAATCCACCCCTCTCAGGCAACCACTGAGAGGTTTTGCATATTTAAGGCACTCACTTCCTTAGGGTGGTGGTAGGGCAACTTTGTGCTTGTGATCTAAAGTTGCTGTGCTCAGGTTCCCAGATCAGCCTTGCTCGCTATAGTCTTGCCTCTTTTCTGTTATTACCGTCTAGTATTTTCTTCTAGTGCTGGTGTCCCCGTCCTGGTCATATGGCTGCCCGGAGTCTCCCCATCCTAACCACCTATCCAGCAGACTCAGCTGGTTACCTTCCGACTCTCTGGACCATCCATCTGTGACACAGTCCCGTGCTTCCTCTGGATTCCTCTGGCTATCCAGGTTCCTCACTGGTTCACCCTACATGGATCCCTGGACCTCTCACTCCACCGCATTGACTCTGTGTTCCTCTTGGAACCCCCTGGTCTCATAGCTGTTGCATTAATCTGGCGTCTTGGTCTGGCTGGTTCCTTGGGTTCAGTTTCCACAGAAGCCTCTGTGGTCTAGTGAGTCCACTTTTCTCATTATGCCTTCCTCGGCGTGGCAGATTTTGCCCAGGCCATGGACCCCGCTGATACCTGATTCTCAGCCCAGAGGAAACTAGCCGGTCTTCAACAAAGTCAGGACCAACTGGTGACTTTCATGCAGACCCTAGTTACCTGATTCAGTTCTCTTCAGGCTGCTGAGTCCAGCAATGCAACAGAACTTGAAGATTAGGAACTTGACTGGCAACGTGAGATGCAAACCTGTATGTTGAACTATATGACTTCAGTGGACGAATGGTTAACTAACATGCAAATGGCCACTGCCCCTCCTCCACTACAGGCTCCAGTTCTGAAGCTGGGGGTCTCCACCGCGTCCAGAAATTTGCCTCATTTCTGCAAATCCACTTGGTACGCTGGTGATCCCAAGTTGTGCAGGCGGTTTCTTAACCAGAGTCAGCTGCTTTTCTGATTATTGCCCCAGCAGTAGCCAATGGACAGAGCAAAAGTGGCAATCCTAGCCTCTCACCTGGAGGGAGAGGCCCTGGCATGGTTTATCCCCTCAATGGAGCATAACAATCCTATTGTGTTCCATCTCCAAAACTTCCTGGATACCTTCTGCAAGAGCCAAGATGAGTGGCGTTATCAATGGAAGCTCTCTTCAACCTACAACAAGGGTCTCTCTCAGCCAGTCAGTATGCCATGCAGTTACGCACTATGGCATCTGTGTACCATTGGACCGACGAGCCCCTGATCAGAGTCTTCTGACGTGGGTTATCCAAGAGACTTATAGATAAATTGGCAGTTCGAGATCTAGCACTACTCTGGATAACTTAATCTCTCTCGCCTTCCAAATCGACCTCCGCTTTCAACAGCGGACCAAGGAGAGAACCCAGGAGGGACGATTTCCCCGTCTAGCTCCATCATTCCAAAAAACACTCATCCCATCTGATCCGGCTCTAGCTTCAGTTCTTGAGCCTATGGAGATCGATCGCATCATGTTGAGGGATCGAGAATGCAAGGAAAGGTTTGCTACGAACACGTGCCTATATTGTGGGAATGCTACACATTTTCGCCGCCGATGTCTTAAGAGGCTGGGAAACTTCTCCACCTAGGTCAGGTAAGAGAGGCCTCCTAGGTGACAGCGATTCCTCTCTACCCCTTACTGGGTATATACAGGTGACGGCTGGTGGCAGGTAATTTTCTGAGATGGCTTTCCTGGATTCTGGTTCAGCTGGTAACTTTTTGCAGCAAGCTGTAATTCGTCAGTTTGGAATTCCTGTTGTTCCTTCGCAGCATTCTCATCTCCTCTGTAGATGGAAGACCCCTGAAAGATTCCATTCTAGGCATCGCTGAAGAGGTGGAACTTCAGATTGGGCTCTCCATAAACAGAAAATCGCTTTCTGTGTACAGCCAAACTTTTTTCCGTCATTTCTGCTAGGTCTTGTATGGTTACGCACCCATGAACCAGTCCAGGATTGGCGATCAGGAGACGTCCTTTGTTGGGGTCATTCATCTCATCTTCACTGTCTCACACATGTGCAACAAGGTCACTCTCCGTGGCCTCCTTCAGCTCTGCCTGGGTTACCATTGGCTTAATAGTCCTATGTGAATGTGTTCGACAAGCAAGAAGTAGAGGCTCTTCCATCACACAGGTTGTATGATGGCCCCATTGATCTCATTCCTGGGTCTACCCCTCCCAGAGGTTGGATTTATCCTCTATCGTCTGTCGAGACGAAGGCTATGTCTGACTACGTTAAAGAAAACCTGGCTCAAGGGTTCATCCAGAAATCAGCCTCCACAGCAAGAGCGGATTTCTTCTTTGTGAAAAAAAAGGATGGGTGTTTGTGTCCGTACATCGACTATGGGAGTCTCAATGCCATTACAGTGAAGAATAAATATCATCTGCCTCTTAATTTAGATCTTCACCAAATTGGACCTCCGTGGGGCCTACAATCTTGTTAGGATTCATTCCGGAGATAAGTGGAAGACTGCATTCAACATTTGTGATGGTCACTACTAATACTGGGTAATGCCTTTCAGGCTAAGTAACAAACCTGCGGTGTTTCAGGAGTTCGTCAATGACATCTTCCATGACCTTCTCTTACGTCTGTGTTGTCGTACATCTAACTGATATCCTGGAGTTTTCTCTAGACCTCCCTACTCATAGGAGAAATGTCCGTCAGGTACTTCAAAGGTTTAGAGAGAATCATCTCTATGCCTAATTTGAGAAATGCCTATCATGTAGATCTCTGGCCTTCCTTGGTTACATCATCTCTAACACAGGTTAGGAAATGGAACCAGAGAAGGTGTCTGCTGTTCTCAAGTGGCCAAAACCTGTAGGAGTCAAGGCTATTTAGCGATTTCTGGGGTTCTCCAACTACTACTGGCAGTTTATTCTGCACTTCTCAGATCTGACCAAACCTTTCCCTGACCTGACTCATAAGGGATCTAATTCTAAGAAGCAGTCTGTGGAAGTCCTTGGACCTCTCCTCTTCTCTCTCTACACGGCCCCGATTGGACAGACCATCAGCAGATTTGGCTTTCAGTACCATCTTTATGCTGATGACACACAACTATACACTTCAGCCCATGACCTTACCCCTGCGGTAGTAAAGAACACCAATGACTGTCTAGCTGCAGTATCCAATATCACGTCCACTCTCTATTTGAAACTAAACCTTTCCAAAACTGAACTTCTTCTGCTCCCCCCATCCACTAATCTCCCTAAATCGGACATCTCTCTCTCAGTATGCGGCACTACGATAACGCCTAGGCAGCAGGCTCGCTGTCTGGGAGTTATGTTTGACACCGATCTCTCCTTCTCCTCCCACACGCAATCTCTCGTCCGCTCCTGTCGCTTACACCTGAAGAATATCTCTAGAGTCCGCCCCTTTCTCACCCTGGAAACAACAAAAACCCTCACCGTGGCCCTAATCCATTCCCGCCTTGACTATTGCAACTCTCTATTAAGCGGCCTCCCTCTCACCAGACTTTCTCCTCTCCAGTCCATCCTTAATGCAGCAGCCAGGATCACCCATCTGGCCAATCGTTACTCAGATGCCTCTGCTCTGTGCCAGTCATTGCACTGGCTGCCCGTATATTACAGGATCAAATTCAAATTGCTTGTTCTCACCCACAAAGCTCTTCACAGTGCAGCCCCCCCCCTACCTCTCCTCCCTCATCTCTGTCTATCACCCCACCCGCTCTCTACGTTCCTCAAATGACCTTTGACTAACATCAGCACTAATCCGATCCTCCCACTCCCAGCTCCAAGACTTCTCCAGAGCTGCACCAAACCTCTGGAATGCTTTACCCAAAGAAATCAGGACTATCCACAACTTGCATGGCTTCAGACGATCCCTAAAAACGCATCTTTTTAAGGCGGCCTATCATACTCCCTAATAAGTCCATTGTACTGTAGACAGTGAATGGGCTACCCCTCTGGACATTACTCTTCTACAAACTCCACCAAACCATAAAGGTCTACACAGACTGTATAATGACCATCCATGTAAGCTTAGCCCTATACCCCATTTCCTCAAGATGCCTGGACCACCAGTGCAATAAGCCCCGGCACCTTGCGCAACCCCTTTCCCGTTGTAGATTGTAAGCTCTTTTGAGCAGGGTCACCTTCATTTCTTGCTTTATTTATTGTATTTTTTTTTCACATTAATTCTATACCTATTGTTTTGTATCCAATTATTGTACTTTATTTGTTCTCTATTGTAATTACTTACTGTATTTTCTGTACTCTAACCCTACATTGTAAAGCGCTGCGGAATATGTTGGCGCTATATAAATAAAGTATTATTATTATTATTATTATTATTCTTTTTTGTCCTTCAAATAGGCCTTCCATAGACTGATGGTCAATAAGCAGTTCTTCTTGGTGGTGGACGCTTCCTCTTCTGGAGCCGGAGCCGTACTCACACTGAAAATACCCTCCGGGAGGATGGTGACCTGCGGGTTCTTCTCCAAGGCATTCTCACCCTGTGAACGTAACTACTCCATTGGTGATAGGGAGTTGTTGGCCATGGAAAAATGGCGCTACCTTCTGGAGGGTGTGGAGCACCCAGTTATCTTCTACACCGATCATAAGATCTTGGAAAAGTATGAAAGAGAGAATTTACATCTTTTTCTATGAGTATGTATCAAATAACTGCTAGTGTTTTACCTTGAAAATGTGCAGTTGTTTGCTATGTATCTTGTAACTAACTCACCATGGTCTTGTAGCGACCGGTGGTAAGGCCACGGGTGTGTGTGTATGATCTTTCTCAACAGAATCCCCATACTCAGGTTTAACCGGTAATAACGTTTCTTTACTGTCAAACATGTTTATCTCACAGTCAACCGAACTATATGCGCACTAGTATATATTAGAGTCTCTGGATCTTCACTTCTTCCGGGTACGCAGCAAGAAAAAAAACACAATAATGAAGGTATCTTTCCCTAACTTTCCCTAAAATCACAGAAGAAGATGTCGCTCCCACGTCGCAGGCCTGGGGATCTCACGATGACGGGTCCCGGTGCAGCGCTGAAGGGGGAAACTCCTTAGTCCTCCTCTTTGGTCTCCTTCCGCAGGTAACGGAATTTTTCTTTTAATGTCTCTCCCAGTCTCAGGGCACACCGAGCAGCAGCAGAAGGGGGGCCCACAGCAGCACAGAAGTCTCTCTCAGTCTCAGGGCACACCGAGCAGCAGCAGAAGGGGAGATCACGGCAGTACAAATGGCTCCCTTATGTCGGTCACGGCCCCTGCACATGCACTCCTGGTGCTCGGCGGGCAAGGTTTTGCAGAGCGGCCAGAGTCACAGCACCAAAGTCCAGTGGCCCAGGATCAGTCACGAGGGCTTCTGCGGGGTGAGCAAAGTAGTCCACTTTCAACAGACATCCACAGGCAGATCTTCCCTGGCTCAACTCTGAATCTCTACTGACTTCCTGCTGCTCTCTCTTCCTGAGTAAACACATTTGCTGAAAAGGGAATTTCCCACTTCCCTGCGTTTGTTTCAGCACTTGTCCACAAGGGGCAGTATCGGACTGTGTAATGCTCACTTCAGTGTCCATTTCAATAATACAATCTGAATTGCTCACCTCACTACAGTCTCATATGAGACGGATTTTTTCTCTTTCCTTTTTTCTGTGCAAAAATAAGCCTCTTCAAAAAGCATGGCAAATGAGATGTTGTAACTTTTGCAAGCCACGCCTGAAGTTGAGCATGCAATCATGAAGCTTTTTGAGAATGATGTAAAAAAATGCTAACCTTTGTTTTAAAGAGCAGTATTATATGTATGTCATGTTACATTTGTGTAATTTAACAATATTAAAAAACATAGTGTTAACTTTGTATGTTTCAATAGTACAGATATCTGGTACATTTATTGCATAGGGTATTTCAGCAAGGTTTTTCAATTTGCGGCTGGTGCATTAAATGTTCCTTGATTATTTTGCCTTGTAAGAATGTTTTTCATTTCATGGCAGGCATTCATATTCATTTATACAGTAAATGCTTGTCTTGTGTTTTCACCTGTTTAGAATTTTTCTTTATAATGTTGAAATAAGGAATTAGAAAAATTGCAAGAATAATTGAAACACCATATTCCACAATTTTTATATATTCAATAAAATAAGTATTTAATACAAATGTTTAATAATATTTTACTTGGAAGAACTCACATTCCACTGATAACATGATTTAATTATATCATGTTATTATTACACACACTTTGGGGTTTTATTCTGGTGTATAATTTAATTTTTTGTTATTTCAACATTTCACTATTTCATGCGGTTTTCATCATTTTGGTGTGTGACTTTATATATACCGTATATACTCGTGTATAAGCCGAGTTTTTTAGCACAAAAAATGTGCTGAAAAGTCCCCCCCTCGGCTTATACACGAGTCATACAGTATACAGGCCACCCGCCCCCCCCCCATCAGTGGTATACAGGGCCCCCCCCTTGCTGCCGCACACATGTAAAGGAATACATCATTATACTTATCCCTGTCGCTGTCGCCGCCGCCGCTCTGCACCGCGCTCCTCCAGGTCTTCATGCTTCTTCCTGCTTCTTCATGCTTCCTCCTCCGGCGCACAGGCAATGATGTCATTGCCTGCGCCCGCCGGAGGAAGCATGAAGAAGCAGGAAGAAGCATGAAGACCCGGAGGAGCGCGGTGCAGAGCGGCGGCGGCGACAGCGATAAGTATAATGATGTATTCCTTTACAGGTGTGCGGCAGCAAGGGGGGGCCCTGTATACCGATGGGGGGGGGTGCCTGTATATAGCACTGGGGCCTGTATATAGCACTGGGGCTTGTATATAGCACTGAGGCCAGTATATAGCACTGGGGCCTGTATATAGCACTGGGGCCTGTATACCACTGGGGACTGTATATACCACTGGGGCTTGTATATACCACTGGGGCCTGTATGTACCACTGGGGCTTGTATATACCACTGGGGCCTGTATATATCACTGGGGCCTGTATATACCACTGGGGCTGCTGTATATACTGCTGGGGCCTTTATATACCACTGGGGAGGCTGCTGTATACCACTGGGGCTGCTGTATATACTGCTGGGGCCTGTATATACCACTGGGGAGGCTGCTGTAATACTGCTGGGGCCTGTATATACCAATGGGGAGGCTGCTGTAATACTGCTGGGGCCTGTATATACCACTGGGGAGGCTGCTGTATACTACCACTGGGGAGGCTGCTGTATACTACCACTGGGGAGGCTGCTGTATACTACCACTGGGGAGGCTGCTGTATACTACCACTGGGGAGGCTGCTGTATACTACCACTGGGGAGGCCTGTATACCAAACTGCTGGGGGCTGTCTACCTGTGCTGGGGTCCACCCTCGGCTTATACACGAGTCAATAGGTTTTCCCAGGTTTTGAGGGCAAAAGTAGGGGGGTCGGCTTATACACGGGTCGGCTTATACACGAGTATATACGGTAATTTTTTCACCTGCATTGTGGAAAAATTCATGGACACTAATAATTTGCAGTTTTGTAATGTCATTCTAGTATTTGCTATGTTGCTTGCCATATGTAACACCTAATTGTTAAGTAAATTAAGAACATCTGTGTTATATCTTGTAAAAGAATATGTAAATGGCTGCATGGTATTTGACCATTAGTCATGAATAAGACTGTTTAGTGCAATCGAAACGCGTCGACTGGGTCATGTCAACCATGTACATTTTTCTTTTGTGTGCATAATATTTTCTTATGAAAAATAAAAAGGAAAGGAAAATCCAGTCCAGTTGAGCCGAACTCCAATTTTTTCTGTTATACATAAGAAATTGGCCTTCCTCCTAGCTCAAATGCTAAACCCTCATCAAGCTCGATGGTCTTTATTCTTTGCTCGGTTCGACTTCTGTCTTCACTATCACTTGGCTGAGAAGAACATCAAGGCTGATGCTTTATCCAAGTCTTTTATCTCTGACGACCAAGAAGAGGAGCCCCGGCACATCATCGATTATTGAACAATAGTCATCGTAGCGCTGGTCCAGCTGTTCCAACGACCTCCGGGTAAGACATTTGTCCCTGTCCAGGACAAGAAACCAGTACTTCTGTGGGGATATTTGTCTAAACTGACTGGTCATGCGGGCCTGAAGAAAACCATGCGGCTGATTTTGCAGCACTACTGGTGGCCCAGAATGCACCTAGACATCAGTGATAAAACACCCAAGAGGCTTCCTACTGGTTGTCTTCTGCCTCTTTCATACTGTCCGCTTCTTGGTGGCACATTGCAATGGATTTTATTACCAATTTATCGGTGTCTTCTGGTTGTACTGTAATTTGGGTCATAGTGGATGGATTCTCCAAGATGGGTCACTTCTTTCCACTGTCCGGTCTTCCCTCCGCACCTAAGCTGGTGGAGTTGTTTGTCCAACATATTCTGTCTTCATGGTTTACCTCTTCACATTGTGCCAGACAGGGCAGTGATGTTTGTGCCAATGCACCCTTTTTGTAATCCACCCCACTCAGGCAATCACTGAGAGGTTTTGCATATTTAAGGCTCTCACTTCCTTAGTTGCCTTGGGCAACTTTGTGCTAGTGATCTAAAGTTTCTGTGCTCATGTCCCTGGATAGGCGCTTGCTCGCTATAGTCTTGCTTCTTTTCCATTATTAACACCTAGTGCTTTTTTCTAGTGCTGGTGTCCTTGTCCAGGTCATACAGCTAACCAGAATCACGCCATCCAAACCACCTATCCTGTGGACTCTGTCGGTACCTTCCAGACCCTTAGGAACATTCCTCTGTGACACAGCCCCATACTCCCTCTGGATTCCTCTGACTATCCTGTATATTCACCCTATCTGCATCCCTGGGACCTCTGGTTCCCCCACATTGACTCTGTTCCTATTGGGTCTGACTCCCTGGTCTCGGAAATGTTGCACTTAGAGCCTCCATTGCTGTGCCGGGTCAACCCCTGTATAGGGGTTCACTTGCCGGTGCTCCCTTGTGGGAATTTGGTGCTTTATCTCAGGGGTCTTCCCACATGGGTTCTCCTATTTTTCTCTTCAATAAATTCTTGCATTAATCTGACGTCCTAATCCAACTGGTTCCTTTAGTTCAGCTTCCACAGAAGCCCCTGTGGCCTAGTGGGTCGATTTTACTTGTTGTGCCTTCCTCGGCATGACAAGCATAGAGTAAATGAGGAGAGAAGACCCTGCCCATGAAGGCTCACAGTCTACAAAAGATGATGAGGATACAGTAGGTGAGGAGAGAGGACCCTGCCTACAAGGGCTCACAGTCTACAAGGGATCTGTGAGTATACACTAGGAGAGGGTAGAGCTGGTCGTCCAGTGGTTTAGTGGACTGATAATCACTGCAGGTTGTAGGCTTGTCAGAAGAGCTGGGTTTTCAAGTTCTTTTTAAAGATTTCCATGGTAGGCGAGTGTCTGATTTGTTGGGCAGAGAGTTCCAGAGTATGAGGGTTGCACGTGAGACTTTTTGAATGTGGCTGTGAGAAGAAGAGATATGAGGGTAACAGAGAAGGAGATTTAGGGAGAATTACAGGAGCATGTAGGTAGGTACCGGGAGACCATGTCACAGATATATAGAGAGGACAGGTTGTGGATGGCTTTGTATGTCATGGTTAGAGTTTTGACCTGGAGTCTCTGGGTAATGGGAAGCCAGTGAAGGGCTTGGAAGAGAGAAGAGACTGGGGAATAATGGGGAGACAGGTAGATTAGTCAAACAGAAGAGTTTAGGATAGATTGGAGAGGTGCAAGAGTGCTAGAGGGGAGGCTAGAAAGTAGGAGGTTACAGTAGTCAAGGCGTTAGATGATAAGGGCATGCACGAGTGTTTTTGCCGTTTCTTGGTCAAGGAATGAAGCATTGCACCATTTAAATTGTAATCTATGAGATTTCCTTATACAATGAGGGTTTGACAGATCCTCTAAAGCGAGAAATACACTTTGTAGCCATTGTCTGCACTGGATAATGGATGAGAACCCTGAATAGGGAGCTTTCAGATAACCTCCAAGAGAAAAGTTGTTTTTTTTTAATTATATCATTTGAAATGGATTAGAACGAAATACTGTACTGTAGGATCCTCAGCAGCCTAAGTCTTTAATCAACTGTGCTCTTACGTATCAGCTTGTTACAGTAACACAGTATAATGAACCTTGCAAAAGAAGTCCCATTCATTATTCTGCTAGACACAATTGGCTTTTTAGTCTATATTTCCCTTTTTCTTGTCTTCCAGAGCTTCATTACACTACTTTTCCTAAAATACTAATATAGAACTTCCAGCCTAAAGTACAAAACCTGCCAAAATTTCAACAAAGGGAAGATATATAAACAGCAACATATGACCCTTTACTCTGAGAGGCAGCAAAGAAATCATTAAGAAGAAATACCTTCCAACTCATTGGTGTAATAGAGATTCTTCAGTAGATAAGGCAAAGATGTAAGAAAAAAT
This sequence comes from Allobates femoralis, assembly GCA_033576535.1. Lineage (NCBI taxonomy): Eukaryota > Metazoa > Chordata > Amphibia > Anura > Aromobatidae > Allobates > Allobates femoralis. The sequence continues at coordinate 570,630,257 of JARQOC010000001.1, read as the reverse complement.
ACACACTACGTCTATTGATAGCTCAACTACACAGATGCTTGGTACACATTAGGATTGAAGAGAAAGAACATTTGCTGTACTTTACCCATCAAGAATATAGAGAGATTGCCATTGACTATTTCTACAGAGAGATGAGAAAAGAACCTAAAGGATAGGTGTGCTTCTGAGAGTCTACATCAGACACCCAATGAAATTATAAAGTATAGTTATAAAGTACTTTTAGAATCTCTTGGGCTGTTATATAAAGGTTTTCTGAAAAAAAAGATCCATATGGAAAAGTAAGTCTTTCAATGAGGATAGAAAAAAAGTTTATAGTTTGTATAAAGTTCAATACACTGATGAGCAAAAGGGTTTTGAACTTTTGACTTTCAGGCTCCATATCTCACCATCACTATAGCTTTGAGCGTGAGGCTAACTTCATTTTATAGGCAATCTCCTTGGCCATCTTGTACATAAATTTGACTTCCAACCATTAAGCATAAGATTACTAATGCCAATTTTTGTCATGTCACTGCATTGTTACTGTTTTGCTTCTTAAAATCAAATTTCCATGTTTATTATTATTTTGTATATATACTTTGGCTTTCAAAACTTCCTGAATCCTTCTGAACATGGTCTCAATTACATTCAAGCATATTTCAACCAAGATTTTTTCTCACGTCCCTTCTACTTGTTCCCAGTGTTGGTGCATGCCGATCGACTTACTCGGGTATGTATACACTATTATCCCATTAAAGATTAGGATCTACTCAGAGAGATAGCAACAGCATGATATAGAAGTTAAATTGCCTGTCATATGGGAAAGTATACTACAAGGGCATAAAAGCCCCTCTTCCAGCTACTCATGGTGCCAAAACCATATAGACAGCTTAGAGCTGACATACAGCCTGACACTAAGAGGGTCATCTAGAGTTAATATACTGTGGGGACTTGAAATACGGAATTACTACCCATAGAGGTTCAACTGCTGGGTTCTCAATTGAATACTCTGTTACTCAATACGACTACAATACATTCCCCTGATGAAGACTGTTGTAGAGTCGAAACGTCGGGAATATAATATCATTTTTCAAGTGGCAAAATAAAAACTTTTTGCATAGACACAACCTTAAAGGGAACCTGTCACCTGGATCTAAGCCCCTACACTATCACTACCTGTCCCTGCACCTTCCTAGCTGCTCCCTATCTATCCCTCTATGAGCTAAATCCGCCCTATAGAACAGCAGAAAAATAAATTAGAACTTACAGAAGTCCCTGAGGCTGGGCACTGAAAAGGCGGGCCCAGGCTCCATTCTGCCCCTCCTCGATGCAGCAGCACACGCCCCGCTGGGTAGCATTATTCTTTCTTCATCGCCACCTCCTTTCCCTTTGGAATCTTTCCCCCACTTTACACTGTAAGATAGTGGTTAGGATCGGCACGACAGAAGGCAGTGACTCAGGTATTTACTCACAAAGCAAACAGTTTAATGGCAAAGTTCAGGTATTCACAGACCTCCAGGTTCCGGGGCGCAGCCGAGTATAACCTCATACAATCCCAACAGCTGATATAGAAGCTCTGCACCTTCCCCGGGTAGGCTGTGTTAGTTCAGCACACAACCTTTCTCTCCTCACCATCCACTCATTAGACTCATGAACGTCCACTTAGAGAGCTCACAGGCTGTGTTAAATCTTCACACAGCTCTCTACACAGCAGCTTCTGCAGATTCCTTCTATTTCTGTAAGATTGTGTATTCTAGAATGTGGGGCAGAAAAACAGAGATAAGATTGACTTAACAGAGCACTATGGGTAGGGATGAGCGAGTATACTCGCTACTATTCGGTATCCGCCAAATAGTAGCAGTATTCGGGCTACCCGCTAGTCTCCGAGTACTTATGAGTACTTGGGAGTAGCGAGTAGTCCTAATACTTTCGCAGTGTATCTATAGATACCTGCGAAAGTAGCCTAAAAGTGAGTAAAAGTTGTTAAAAAATAATAAACTTAGATACTCACCTTCCGACGCCTGCACCGGGACCGCCAGAGAAGCCATCCGATTGCTGGACCTGTCACTACCAGCCAATCAGATGGCCGGTAGCGATCTGGCCAATCAGATGGCGCCACGTCACAACCACGTGATTGCTAGCGGCCACCTGATTGGCCAATTTGCAAGGTCCTATATGTACTATTAGGACCTTGCAAACTGGCTAATCAGGTGGCTGCTAGTGATGACGTAGTTGTGACATGGCACCATCTGATTGGCCAGATCGCTACCAGCCACCTGATTTGCTGGTAGTGAAAGGTCCTTTTCCAGCAATCGGATGGCTTCTCTAGCGGTCCCGGTGCAGCCATCGGAAGGTGAGTATGTAAGTTTATTACTTTTAAACATCTTCTATTAACTTTCAGGCCACTTTCGCAGTGTATCTATAGATATACTGTGAAAGTATTCGTACTCGCTATACTCACAACGAGTAGCGAGTACCGCTGCCTACTCGTTGCGAGTATAGCGAGCCCGAATAATGCGGTACTCGCTCATCCCTAACTGTGGGATATTTGGATACCAGGAAACCGCACCAAACACCACACCGAGAACAGTTTAGTTCTCCTAAATATTGTCATATAAAGTAATACAAGCTGTGTACAGGAATGTGGATTCCCTCTATGGGGTATAGCAGTAGATAATATGAAATAAGGAGGTAGTAGCAATAATTGCTACACTTTACATGTGTTTTTGCCACCCAGTGAACTGAACTGCTCCACCTTTGTGAGGGCTCAGTGAGCACCTCATTGGCAGTAATGAATTAAATTAATATCTGGAAAAAGATTTAAATGATAAAAGTACAATACTTACGAGGACTTTCTCCACTACAATGTGTTGTTATTGGTTTAAACAGTTATTTTGCGCATTCAGGCTTCCTTCAAAACATTTATTTGTGCATTTCCACATTCTTCATAAGCATAAGTCATAGAAACATCATCGTGTACAAAGCAGGATTCACTAAATCATCCCAGACAGATGTCTGTCCAGCCTCAGTGTGAAGACTTCCATTGAAGGTGAACTCACCACCTCTCGTGGCCGCCTGTTCCACTTGTTGGTCACCCTCACTGTCATAAAGTTTATTTCTAATATCTAATGTGTGTCTCCTCACATTCAGTTTCATCCCATTGCTTGTAGTCTTTCCTTGTGCAAATGAGAATAAAGCTGATTCCTCTATAGTGTGAAAACCCTTGACAGCCCTTGAGATATTTATAAACAGCTATTAAGTCTCCTCTCAATCTTCTTTTTTTGCAAGCTAAACATTCCCAAATCCTGTAACCGTTCCTCATTAGACATGGTTTGCAGACCGGACACCATTCTGGTCGCTCTTCTCTGAACTTGCTCCTTTTTGTTGATGCCTTTTTTAAAATGTGATGCCCCGAACTGACAATCAAATCAAAACTAGTATAGTGTAGTGTGTCAGATGCCAAAACTCAACACGATTCAGAGAAGCACGTCTGACCACCATGTATCCTAATATTGTGGTATTTGCATAGCAATGAATATTCATTACATATAGAGGTTTTTATTTGGTGACTCCATGATAGTTTTATTTCAGCCTTGTGAAGGGGATTTAGAAAACATTCAGTGGTGTTACTAGAAGTTTAAAAAGGGTTATTTGTGGGTTATTTTTCTGACTTACAGGGTTAGTAATATGGGTGTCTCATAGACATCTCTTCATTATTGCAACCAATCAAAGACACTGTCACAGAGAATGGGTGGGAGAAGCAGGTAATATTCATGAGGTTTAATGAGCGGGCCATGAAAAAAGTTTGACTGTATATTTGTCCTGCTTTAGGTTATGTGCATGTTGGACACACCGTTTCCGGACCTGTGGGAAGCTGGGGGTGAACACAAGGAGAATGCAGCTGCCCTGTCCCACGATCTGTGTTGACTGCAGGGCGGCTTCTCCCCGCGTTCACCTACTGGAGATCTCTTGTGACACTGCAGCATGAGCATGCTTCAGAAACTCCCTTGTAAAAGTAAAGGCCCTCCAATCACATATACACTTCCTATAAAAACAACCCTGGAGTCAGGCCAAACTCATAATCAAAGTGCTCTTTATTAAAAATTTTTCTCTTTATTAAAAAATGTATGCATAAATGCTGCAATAAAAGTAATGCCAAGGCGGCACACGAGACAGGAAACCTCATGAATCAAAACATACAAGTATGACAGTAAATTACAATATTTCATGTACCAGACAATAGCCAATGTAATGCTTTAAGTCCTGAGTACACACCATACAAGCACGGAAAGAGTCACTGATAATCAAATCATGGGTCTGAGAAGTATTACCTGTCCGTGGCCACCGCCCCCTTACGCGTTTCGCTAAGGCTTCTTCCGAGGGTGGTGACCATGGAGCGAGAATGCAATTCTTTTATACAGAAGACCGGAGTTGCGGCGTCTGGCATCACTTCCGGTAGCTAGACCGGAAATGACGATACCGCTACGTCACCTCCGTTGATTGCCCAGTTGCTAGGTAACCTTAGGACACACTGCAAACTGTGAGTGACGTGAGACATCACTTCCGCCCTCACGTCAGTGTGCCAGATCACATGACCGCTTCCTGTCATGTGATCTAATCAAAGGCACATGATCAGGAAGCGCAAGGCAATACCCACATCTGTCCCTTACGGACAGGGAGCCGCATGATAGGCCCAGAGAGACCTGCCCACCACTATTCAAAGCAGGCAGCACAATGACTGCCGCTATTAAATGTGCGGTGCAAGCATATAAGCACCGCATGCTGCTCCCAAAGAACTGTCCCAGCAGATGTGCATACAAATACACGAAGGTGCATATATATATAACAATATATAGAATATACATTGTGGAGGAATTACAAGGATGCTAAGTACCATATATTTGGACTAATACAGCACTACTAGGTAATAAGATGCAAAGTGCAAACTAGAACATAAGACCATCTATACTGCACCGGCCGGTGACACACAACCAACACATTCATACCAGTTATACATAAGTGAAAAAATAATATAGGGGGGCTGCATTTGCCCCAAAGTGCTAGGTTATAATATGGCTACCATGTCCAATCAGAACAAAGTGCAATGTGCAATATTAAGTGCTGTCTTCATCCAAATTTTTTTATCCTCCAGACTCCAATTCTTCAACCTAAAATTAAAAAAGCAATTAAAATACAACAACAAAATTAAATGTAAAATCATTTTATTAAAATATTCTCATACACCATCTACAAAAAGGGGGCAAAGCTCAGTACGTCATTAAGGCCGTGGGGACGAACACTCCCCACTTTATCTATCCATTTAGCTTCTAGCTGGGCCAAAGTCCTCTTCAAGTCACCCCCACGTATATTCATATGAACTTGGTCGATCCCAAATGCCTTCAATAGGTTGGCATTGCAATCATGGACAGTCTTAAAGTGTCTGGCTATTGGCTTCAAGAGTGTGAAGTCATCTTTTGTTTCTGCTTTTATAATATCCAACACATGCTCTCTAATTCTCACCTTGAGTTGCCTAAATGTCAGGCCTATGTACACCAACTTACAGGGGCATGTGGCATAATACACCACACCAGTGGAATTACAATTGATGGTTTGAGTGATCAAAAATTTTTTTGAACTATCACAAGAATAAAATTAATTGGCACGTAAAAGGTTGGGACATGTTACACATTTTCCTCACGGAAAAAAGCCCCACCTAGGCCCCTTTGTGCCAAACAGTCCCTCCTTAGGCCCTTCATGTAAACTATGCACCAACATATCTCTAAGGTTAGGTGATCTTCTATATGTTACTGTTGGATATCCATATACATGCTCTTTTAACCCCAGATCGGATGTTAGTAATGGCCAAAATTTCTTCAAAGCCCCCTCCATCTTCTGCCATTGGTTATTGAACCCAGTAATCATCCTCACCTGGTTCTCTTTACTCTTCCTGTTCTTCGATTGTAGAAGGGAATTTCTCTCAGCCAAGGCTGCCCTCCGATATCCCTTTTGGACCATCCTTCCGGAATACCCACGATCTAGGAATCTATCTTTTAGCTCTTTAGCCTGTTGATTAAACAGATCATCATTGGAGCAAATTCTCCTAGCGCGGAGGAACTGTCCCACTGGAATCCCCCTGATCAAGTGGGACGGGTGGGCTGAGGTGGCATGGAGTACAGAATTACCGGCCGTACTCTTCCTAAAGAGGTCAGTTACCAAATGGCCATCCTCACCTCTCTTTACTTTCACATCCAGGAAGTCGTCTTCCATCTTGCTATACGTCATGGTCAGTCTGATATTACGCATGTAATTATTCATTTCCTCCTGGAATTTCAGCAGATCATGTTCTTGGCCCTGCCATATGACAAAAATGTCGTCGATAAATCGTGTCCACAACACCACTTTATCACCCAATTCAGTGTGATTGGTCACAAATATCTCCCTTTCCCATGCCCCCATGAACAGGTTGGCATATGAGGATGAGCATGCTGTGGAGATGCAGAAGCGCAGCAACCCACACCGCAGCTGAAATAACGTTGCAGCAGGGAGAAGCACACTGGGCATGGAATTTCTTACCGTACAACGCAGCGGCAATACGCTACAACCAAAACGCTGCTAAAACGGGTCATAAGTATGCAACCTTATTCTCCAGTTTGCTTCTTTTTGCAGTCCACTAGCCCTTACTACCACCACTTTATACAAGTTAATATCTGGTCAGTATTGATTTGTATTGGGTTCAGCTGAACCCGGCAAACCTGAACATCCGTAGGTACGCTTATCTATACTCATAGTATACTCTAATCATGGTCTTTCTATATGGGTCAAAGGAACATTTAGGCTTCCCTTGGTTCCTGGATGCAACTGCAAATCCTGAACACAGTATAGTTACCTGTTAGCACCACCATTGTAATTAATTTTTGCAATTATTGGTGGGGGCATCATACTGTATAGGAATGTATATTTATTGTAAATATGGAGGTTATAGAGAACAATATGAACTGTATGGTTATTTGCACACAGTAGGATTAGTCCGTTTTACAACTTTTTATTACTTCTAGCTGTTGGCAAAAGTCAACGGTGGACTTTTTATTATCTATTCCTGCAGCTCATTTTAGTCACGAAAATATTTGTACAAAGAGGAATTTACAGATTTACTAGAATTTGGGAAGATCAATTATATATAACTCTTTGGAGTTGTTTGCCTCAGAGCCTCATGTTGTCACATTATTAAAAGAGATAAGTGCTGCATGTTATCAAAGTGCTAAATATTGGAGATGAAAGATGCTTATAAAGTTTGGTATAAACATACACTGTGGTCTTATTAGTGTCAGAGGACTGTCACTACAGTTGCAGTTCCGAAAACTAATTTTTAAAATGGTAAAAATCATAAAATATTCAGTTAGAAAATATCTATAACAGGTAAGTACAAAAATTAATTACTGTTGTTTTTTTACTGAAGCATAATATACTTTTTAGCAAAATTTTTTTTTCCCTAAAAAGATCCTGTCTAAGGCTGGCTTCACACTGCAATTTTTTCCTGTTCATGTTCCATCCAGTTTGTGTGCCGAAACCAGGAGAGGAACTTGTAGAGAAAAACTATAATTGAAAGATTGACACCTGTTCTGAGGTTTCGAGGCACTCCTGGTTTTGGCACCCAAACCGGATGGAACCTGATCAGGGAAAAACTGCAGTGTGAAACCAGCCTTAGGTCAGCTTCACACCACAGTTAAATCTGATCCAGGGCTGTCAGGGGTGAACCAGACAGCCCCGGATCAGATTACGGCCCCATAGTATACTATGGGGTCGGATGGAGCCGGATGGCAGCTATCTGCCATCCAGCTTCCATCTGTCCGGGAGAATCCGGGTGTATTCGGATTTTCCTCTCAGACACATAAATGCTACTTGCAGCATTTATGTGTCCGTGGAGAAAAATCTCCCCAAATTGGATCCTCCCGAATTCTCCCAGATCCAGGGCAATTCGGCGCTCCCTAACATAAGAGTCAATGTGGCCGGATTGCCCTGATCCAGGAGGATCCAGGAACCGGACGTCGGCTGGTGAAGTTTAGCATGAGCTACGCTGAACTTCAGCACCAGGGAGCTGTCCCCTGTGAAGCGGTTCAGCATCATTTCATAGGGGACAACTGAGCTCGGCTGCATCCGGCTACAAACAAGACCAGAGGGTATATTTGCCTTCCGGTTCTGCCCTCCCATGGTTACATACTGAGGCACACCCCTGGGCCAGCACATTGTCTTTTACATGGTTAAGCCGCCATTTTGGGGTTCCCGGTAAAATGGCAGGAACAATTCTTTTAACCAATTTCAAGAGTTTGTAAGGCGCACAGTACCCGGTTACACCTTGCACGGGATCCTGTTCATGACACTAGAATGCTGATTCACCCAATGGCCTATGGGGACTCGGTACCTTGGCGTGGAGTTGCAGAGATGTCACCGGTGGCCTGCCTGGACCCGTGGCCCTTGTGGTTAGCCTAAAAATTGTGTGAGTTGTAGAAAAGGGAATAAAGTTTATCGTGACGCCACCTGCAGATTCTGGTGAGGTTCACCAGCACCGCTTAAGACCTCCGGGGACGATGGTATTGCAGCTTGGATGGTGCAGCTCCCTGCAGGTGGAGCTGAGTCCCCGTTGCAGGCCAGCATTTGGGGTGGTGGCGCTGGATATAGTCTGTGGAGCAGTGCAGCGGTTTAGGATGAAAGGAGGCACTGAGACCTTGTGAGTCTGTACGGTTACTTTTATTGGAACCGGTTCAGATGGCAGTTTAGGTTACAGCTTTTACAGTCTTTAGACGGGTAGCTGGCCGGTAGTCACTGAGGTGAATAACGTCTCTTTGAGGCTCCAGTGAGTACCTTCTGCTTTCTTTCACTGTCCCATTCTCTTCCTTGTGCCTCCTTACTTCCTTGTGCCGCCCTGCACAGCCGCTTGTCTACCAAGCCCGTCGGGTGCTATGAGGTACCCTTCTTCTCTCTAAGGGTCAACCCTGTCTAGTGATCCAGGTGGAGTTGCATGTTCTGGATGGGGGTCGGGGCTGATAATTTAACCTCTCGACTGGCCGGTGTTGACTACTCAGGGGTGAACTCGCCTGTACCATGACTTGGAGCCGGCACTCTGTTGGTGGACTAGGATTCCCCCAGACTGTAGCAGGTCCGGCACTGGGTCTCCTCTCTCTGCCTGGGTTGCCGTTGCCTTCTGGGTGCCCTCCCTGAGGTGTCCCCTGAATGGGTCCTTCTCTGTCTCTCTCCACAGACGTTCTTCCTCCCTGCTTCCCGTGCTCACACTGCTCTAGCCTGAAACACCTCCCACCGGGACTGGGTCTCTCAGCAAAGGATTTAACCCTGTAGCTCCCTGCTCTAAAGTGTGTGGATGCAGGATAAGAGCCTCAGATTAATGCTACACTCTCCAATGACAGGAATACTGCACACTCAGTTATGAGTGCAGTACCCCTACTGTGGCGCACTGACCAGTGTGGCGCCACACATACAAGACTTTAAAGAGTTACTGCTGTTTTAATTTTTATTTAATAATAATGTAGAGCAAGTGATTTTAATACACTTTGAAATATACTTCATTAGAAAATTCTGGTTGAAAACCATTCATAAACCTTCTACAAGGTGTCCCCACTACACTATGTGTCAAGCAGACATATGTTCATTCTCAGCCAGATCCGTCTTCACAGTGAATACAAGCATCTAACCATTTAAGGGAAAGGGTGTGGCCTACACTGCTGACTGCAGCTGGTGAGGAAGCAATGTATCAGATTAGCTCAGCATACAGCGCAGTTGCTAACCAATGTCAGAAGGTCAGGATTGCTGCAAACTCCTCAGAATCTTGTGCCAAGGAAAGATCTGTCATCTGGCTCCACACAGTTTAGATTTCTGTCACACTGGTCCCTATCAGCCTGCTCTCAGAAGCGGTGGAAATAAAAACACAGTGCTGTCAGACGCTGTCACACCACACAGTCATAAAATGCAGTTTTTATTAGAGCACAGAAAAATGTGAGAAAATAAGTCATATGCCACAAAAAAAACATTATCTTAGCTGCTATGTGACTCATGATAAACATCCAGTGCTGTATTGTTTTTTTTTATTCAATGAAATTGCATTTATGCTTTAAGGCTGTTTATACACACATTGTGTTTTTTTTGCATTTGTAAGTCAATGAGAATCCTGAAGTTTTGTGCACGTTGCATATTCTTCCTTTGCAGATGTGATGCAAAAATATATCTACCACATGTCAATTCTTTCAAAATTTTTATAGTGTTTTTCCACCCTAGAATGAATGAAAATGTATGCAAAAATCACAGCAAAATTGTACGCTTTTAACACAGCATTTTTTCTGCCAAGAAATGCTGAAAAGGTGCAGAAAAAAAGGTACATAGCCTAAAACAACAACTACTTTTCATGATCTCAGGATGGTTAATATAACACCCTGAATGACTAGAAATCACAGTCGTCCTACTGGTGCATGCTTCACAAGGGATTAGGCGCCTTTGAAAAGTGGCGTGCACTCTCAGAGACTGGAATGAGATTTCTGCTGTTATGATAAAAGATGAGCTGTGACATCATGTTCCTGTCTGACGGCACTAATGTATATGGCAACCAATCACAGACGCCCGCAATTGAGTGAGGGCTTAATAGCCAATCTCAGATGCTGTCACTAAGAGTGAGTGTCTGTGATTGGCTGTTGGAGTCAACACAGTGAATAAACATGAGATTAATGAGCGGACCTTGAAGAAAGTGTGACCGCAGCGCCAGAGAATGGTAATATAATGCTCCTGCTTTAATCCCATTTTGCTTCATTTTGCTGCCCACCTAGCTCTTACTGCCAACATTTTATTGCTAATGTAGGCTAATATTCCGGCCCCTATAAGCATATAAGGTTGGGGCTCAAGTTTGGGTCAAACCCAGTCCGAAATCAGATTTAAAAAAAGTTCTGCCTGATCAGCCAAGCCCGAACATCTGTGGGTTCGCCCACCTCTATATAGGAGCATCGTGTACATGTCTAACTTTGTGCTCATGTTCTTAGTTTATTAGTAGAGTCATAAACCAGTTATCACTTTGACTCCAAATTGATTAATTATTGCAGGTGAATTCAGTGTAAAAATGAAGGGTCTTATCCTTACACCAAGGTTCTCAGTCTTTTATTGATCGCAAGCAAATTTCAAATACAACATTTTAAGCATATTAACACTAGGTGTGCCCAGTGTCATAACTAGAAGCTCATGGGCCCCAATGCAAAAGCTCCAACGGGGCCCCAATTATTACAAATCTTTAACAGCAATAGTCTGTTTCTATAGGCCAAAGGGACTTTTGGGGCCCTCTATGCTCCGGGGCCCGGGTTACGCCCCTGGGTGTGCCTACTAAAAACTTGATCTGGTGATACGTGCCTTACCCTACTTTACTTTTAGATCATCGGCGCTGAGCAAAGCATGGTAAAGTATATCTGTATCTGTGCCGGAGCGGGATTAGGGGACCCTATGTGGATGATGTAAGATCTCTCTTACAAATAAATCAAGCAGGAGGACATTAATTGTGATGATAGAGGAGCCACCAGAGCAAGACCAGTAACACTATCAGACTGGACTGTGCATCACTGTAGAGCCAGGTGGCTGTCACAGTGCAAGGACGGGTTATAGCTGACACTCACAACGCTGTGAGCAGGGATTGTAGCCAAATTGGTACGCTGCATGACTGAAGGCCGGTGGCTCTCAGGAGAAGTAAAACATATTTTCTCTTAGGTAGCTCACTTTACATACAATGACTAGGCAGGATTGTAATGTTATTAACCTTCAGACTTACCCTATACATGTACGTTAAAGGGAATCTGTCAGCAGGTTTTGCTACCTCATCTGAGAGCAGCATGATGTAGGCAAAGAAACTCTGAATCCAACATTGTATTACTTAGATTACTGGGTGCAGCGGTTCTGACACAATCAAAGGTTTTATATTTTTCAACACAGCAAAGCTCAAATAGCTTCCACCGCCTTCACCAGGCTCTCTGTAGACATTGTACATTGACAGTGAGATGCCAATCCCAGAAGGGGGGTGTTGGACTGTCATGCATGAGGCAATGTGGCCAGCAATGATAAGATCCTACTGCCTAAAAAAAATTGCAAACAAACAACAGCTCAGATGTAGAAAAAAAAGGCAACCCTGAATTCTACATATTAACCCGTACAGTTTGCTGTCTAAAGATTACAGAGCAACAACCTGCTGACAGATTCCCTTCAATATTGTTATCAGACAAAACAGGTTCCCTTAAAATGACTCTGTTACGTTGGCTTCACACCACGGCTTTTGTTTGTCAGGGTGGATCCTCTTTTTTGAAGGATCCACTGGACAGAACCTGACAGCACAGGATGTGCACAAAGTGTGGCCAAATATGGTCTCGGTCCTGTTTTTGCAGGATTCATTTTTATGGATATTATATGTCCAAGGTCCTGAAGTCTGCCTGTGTCTGCTCTGCTGCTGTCCAAGGTGCTGAAATCACAGCCTGTGCATGAAATACTGCTGTACATGGTGCTGAAGTTAGAACGCCAGGATTTCTGAGCATGGGAACTGGATTGCGACGGATCCGGTTCTGTCCGGTTTTATTCGATTTTTGTACTGTAGTGAAAAAAAATGCTGCAGGCTCCTATTTTGGGGACAGTAAAAAACCTGACTCAGGCTAGGTGCACACTGGTGGGCGGGTTTGTGTCGGCGGCGGCTGGGCGGACCTGCCAGGAAGCTCCGGAGCCGTCCACCGGCATCCTGGCGGGTATGTGCGGCGGGTGACGGGCGGGTGCACAGCGGGTTAGCGCCGGCGGTGTTGTGGCGGCTGGAAGCAGTACATGATTCTGCTTGCAGCCGCTGCAGAACCGGCCGGTTTACAGAACATGCTCATTCGTTGCTAACCCGCTGGGAACCCAGCGGGTTAGCAACAGATGAGCATGTGTAAACCGCCGGTGTGTGCACACCGGGTGTCGGTTTACATAGGTTTTAATGTTAATCCAAACGACGGTTTGGATTAACATAAATTTACATGAAATTTATGTAAACCGACTTGCGGTTTACACAGCTAAACCAACCCTAACCCGGCCAGTGTGCACATACCCTAAACCAGTTCAGGCACAGAATACACAAAACCTGATGGCCAAATAGGACCAATCCGGCACCATAGGGATACATGGGAGGCAAAACTGGATCAGGTTCTAATGCACAAGACAGTGGTGTGAAGCCAGCCTTAGAAACTGACTTTGATATCTAAGTTGTCAAACAGAGCGATCTGTGGTTGCTGCTGTTAGAGGAAGATGCCGTCTGTTTAAAATTACTTTCGCCGGCTGTGTATGAAGCGGGCAAAGATCAGAAGCCCAATCTGCTCATGATCTATGATGAAAATATATTTCAGAGGTCATTTAAAGTTTAATGAGATTGTCCACTTTCAAAATATCTTTGTCCCCAATGCAATTTGGTATTAATAACAAGCTGCATTACCATTGAATTTCAATTTCTACTCTTGGTGTCTGGCATTGTCTGTGGTGCTACTGTCAGGTCAACATTCGGGCAGCCAATCAGTGAGCTCAGTTTAGACAGAACAACCCACTCAGACTTCCTAAGCTTCATGATTAGCTGCAACAGTATCAACATGAAGTCATTGCTACATCCAGTATCACGAAGGTCTCCTGTCCTTGGGAGACTTGTGACCGGTTTGGGATTTGAGTCTCACATTGTCTTGTGAGACTCTGGATTTCAAACCTAGTTGCTTTCTTTTTGTACAGCTGGAGTAAAGGAATCTTCCTTGCTGGAAGCTTCTGGGTCAGGTGATGCAGGATTGTGACCTCTCCCCTTCCCTTTTAATAGTCACATGTTCTATCACCTGATGGTCATGTCTAGTACACTCACCAGCCTTTGCACTAGCCAGGGTGAGTGGGGGGATAGCTCAGAAGCTAGGTATGTGATGTTGGTGGGGGAAAGACTTAAGAGATTGCAGGAGACAGATACAGATAAGTGTCAGGTGGTGATAAGTCTGCTCTCTCTCTACCTTTCCCTCCTATCAGAGCTTTCCATCCTTTGTCCTTCCCCTATTTGTACCCTTATGCTTATGCTGCACGCTGGGAGTCGTATTTCCCGTCATGAAAGCCAGACACTAGGAGCAGCGGCGGAATACGTCAGTGGATCAATGAAAAATGAGAATATCTCGGTCAGATTTGCTTTTTTATGCTAAACTGTTATGGGAAAAAGACTTCATGAAAGGGGCACAACCACTTTAATTTACAATAACCACAATTGATTTTAAAAAAATTTCTTCCTGAAAAATATTCTAAGGTGAAATTTCCATATTCCTTAAGTCTTTAGTAGTCTTAGGCTGCTTTCACACTAGCGTTTTTTTCAAATCGCGGCATCTGCCGCGATTACCGCATAACCGCGACACTTGCGGCACACTTGCGGGAAGCCCCATGCAATGTCTATGGGGCTTGCGGTAAGGGTGCGGAAGGTGCGGCAAGTGCGGTTTCGGCACTTGCGGCAGGTGCGGCCGCGAAGAAAACCGCATCTGCCGCGATTTGAAAAAACCGCTGATGTGAAAGGGGCCTTAGGGTCCTTTCACATCAGCGTTTTTCGCTGATCGCGGCAGTTGCGGTGAAAAAACCGCAACTGCCGCGATTGCCGCATAACAGCCACGATTGCGGCACACTTGCGGCAAGCCCCATACAATGTCTATGGGGCTTGCAGCAAGTGTGCGGCAGGTGCGGCAAGTGCGGTTTCGGCACTTGCTGCAGGTGCGGCCGTGAAAAAAACGCAGTATGCCGCGTTTTTTTTCGTGGCCGCACCTGCCGCAAGTGCCGAAACCGCACTTGCCACACTTGCCGCAAGCCCCACAGACATTGTATGGGGCTTGCCGCAAGTGAGCCGCAAGTGCGGCTGTTATGCGGTAACCGCGGCAGTTGCATTTTTTTCACCGCAACTGCACCGATCAGTGTAAAATGCTGATGTGGAAGCAGCCTTAGGCTACGTTCACACGTTGTGCTTTTTTTGCGCATGCTTTTTCTGCAAAAGCGCACCTGCATCTGCCGGCAAAGTGAATGGACTTTCACTTTTGCCATGCAGATACTGGGTAAATATACACTGCACTTTTATGGGAGAAAGCGCGAGCGTAAAAAGAATCAATATGTCAATTGTTGATGCTTTTTTGCTTGCACTTTCTCCCATAGGGACTATTATAACCTCTGGAATTACGCATCGCCGTTCAGACAATTCCAGCGCGTATAATGGCGTATAATGGCGACGCTGCAGAATGTGATGTCACATGGGGGAGGAAGAATCCTGTGTCCCTCCCCATGTGACATGTGTGAAAGGCCTTTTGTCCTTTTTTTATTTTTAATACCTTTTGATAACTTATAGTTTGCTTTCACAGTATATATATATATATATATATATATATACAGTTAGGGCCAGAAATATTTGGACAGTGACACAAGTTTTGTTATTTTAGCTGTTTACAAAAACATGTTCAGAATATACAATTATATATATAATATGGGCTGAAAGTGCACACTCCCAGCTGCAATATGAGAGTTTCCACATCCAAATCGGAGAAAGGGTTTAGGAATCATAGCTCTGTAATGCATAGCCTCCTCTTTTTCAAGGGACCAAAAGTAATTGGACAATGGACTCTAAGGGCTGCAATTAACTCTGAAGGCGTCTCCCTCGTTAACCTGTAATCAATGAAGTAGTTAAAAGGTCAGGGGTGGATTCCAGGTGTGTGGTTTTGCATTTGGAAGCTGTTGCTGTGACCAGACAACATGCGGTCAAAGGAACTCTCAATTGAGGTGAAGCAGAACATCCTGAGGCTGAAAAAAAAGAAAAAATCCATCAGAGAGATAGCAGACATGCTTGGAGTAGCAAAATCAACTGTTGGGTACATTCTGAGAAAAAAGGAATTGACTGGTGAGCTTGGGAACTCTAAAAGGCCTGGGCGTCCACGGATGACAACAGTGGTGGATGATCGCCGCATACTTTATTTGGTGAAGAAGAACCCGTTCACAACATCAACTGAAGTCCAGAACACTCTCAGTGAAGTAGGTGTATCTGTCTCTAAGTCAACAGTAAAGAGAAGACTCCATGACAGTAAATACAAAGGGTTCACATCTAGATGCAAACCATTCATCAATTCCAAAAATAGACAGGTCAAAGTTAAATTTGCTGAAAAACACCTCAAGAAGCCGCTCAGTTCTGGAAAAGTATTCTATGGACAGATGAGACAAAGATCAACCTGTACCAGAATGATGGGAAGAAAAAAGTTTGGAGAAGAAAGGGAACGGCACATGATCCAAGGCACACCACATCCTCTGTAAAACATGGTGGAGGCAACGTGATGGCATGGGCATGCATGGCTTTCAATGGCACTGGGTCACTTGTGTTTATTGATGACATAACAGCAGACAAGAGTAGCCGGATGAATTCTGAAGTGTACCGGGATATACTTTCAGCCCAGATTCAGCCAAATGCTGCAAAGTTGATTGGACGGCACTTCATAGTACAGTTGGACAATGACCCCAAGCATACAGCCAAAGCTACCCAGGAGTTCATGAGTGCAAAAAAGTGGAACATTCTGCAATGGCCAAGTCAATCACCAGATCTTAACCCAATTGAGCATGCATTTCACTTGCTCAAATCCAGACTTAAGACGGAAAGACCCACAAACAAGCAAGACCTGAAGGCTGCGGCTGTAAAGTCCTGGCAAAGCATTAAGAAGGAGGAAACCCAGCGTTTGGTGATGTCCATGGGTTCCAGACTTAAGGCAGTGATTGCCTCCAAAGGATTCGCAACAAAATATTGAAAATAAAAATATTTTGTTTGGGTTATGTTTATTTGTCCAATTACTTTTGACCTCCTAAAATGTGGAGTGTTTGTAAAGAAATGTGTACAATTACTACATTTTCTATCAGATATTTTTGTTCAACCCTTCAAATTAAACGTTACAATCTGCACTTGAATTCTGTTGTAGAGGTTTCATTTCAAATCCAATGTGGTGGCATGCAGAGCCCAACTCGCCAAAATTGTGTCACTGTCCAAATATTTCTGGCCCTAACTGTATATATATACAGTTAGGGCCAGAAATATTTGGACAGTGACACAAGTTTTGTTATTTTAGCTGTTTACAAAAACATGTTCAGAAATACAATTATATACATAATATGGGCTGAAAGTGCACACTCCCAGCTGCAATATGAGAGTTTCCACATCCAAATCGGAGAAAGGGTTTAGGAATTATAGCTCTGTAATGCATAGCCTCCTCTTTTTCAAGGGACCAAAAGTAATTGGACAATGGACTCTAAGGGCTGCAATTAACTCTGAAGGCGTCTCCCTCGTTAACCTGTAATCAATGAAGTAGTTAAAAGGTCAGGGGTGGATTCCAGGTGTGTGGTTTTGCATTTGGAAGCTGTTGCTGTGACCAGACAACATGTGGTCAAAGGAACTCTCAATTGAGGTGAAGCAGAACATCCTGAGGCTGAAAAAAAAGAAAAAATCCAGCAGAGAGATAGCAGACATGCTTGGAGTAGCAAAATCAACAGTTGGGTACATTCTGAGAAAAAAGGAATTGACTGGTGAGCTTGGGAACTCTAAAAGGCCTGGGCGTCCACGGATGACAACAGTGGTGGATGATCGCCGCATACTTTATTTGGTGAAGAAGAACCCATTCACAACATCAACTGAAGTCCAGAACACTCTCAGTGAAGTAGGTGTATCTGTCTCTAAGTCAACAGTAAAGAGAAGACTCCATGACAGTAAATACAAAGGGTTCACATCTAGATGCAAACCATTCATCATTTCCAAAAATAGACAGGCCAGAGTTAAATTTGCTGAAAAACACCTCAAGAAGCCGCTCAGTTCTGGAAAAGTATTCTATGGACAGATGAGACAAAGATCAACCTGTACCAGAATGATGGGAAGAAAAAAGTTTGAAGAAGAAAGGGAACGGCACATGATCCAAGGCACACCACATCCTCTGTAAAACATGGTGGAGGCAATGTGATGGCATGGGCATGCATGGCTTTCAATGGCACTGGGTCACTTGTGTTTATTGATGACATAACAGCAGACAAGAGTAGCCGGATGAATTCTGAAGTGTACCGGGATATACTTTCAGCCCAGATTCAGCCAAATGCTGCAAAGTTGATTGGACGGCGCTTCATAGTACAGATGGACAATGACCCCAAGCATACAGCCAAAGCTACCCAGGAGTTCATGAGTGCAAAAAAGTGGAACATTCTGCAATGGCCAAGTCAATCACCAGATCTTAACCCAATTGAGCATGCATTTCACTTGCTAAAATCCAGACCTAAGACGGAAAGACCCTCAAACAAGCAAGACATGAAGGCTGCGGCTGTAAAGGCCTGGCAAAGCATTAAGAAGAAGGAAACCCAGCGTTTGGTGATGTCCATGGGTTCCAGACTTAAGGCAGTGATTGCCTCCAAAGGATTCGCAACAAAATATTGAAAATAAAAATATTTTGTTTGGGTTATGTTTATTTGTCCAATTACTTTTGACCTCCTAAAATGTGGAGTGTTTGTAAAGAAATGTGTACAATTCCTACATTTTCTATCAGATATTTTTGTTCAACCCTTCAAATTAAACGTTACAATCTGCACTTGAATTCTGTTGTAGAGGTTTCATTTCAAATCCAATGTGGTGGCATGCAGAGCCCAACTCGCGAAAATTGTGTCACTGTCCAAATATTTCTGGCCCTAACTGTATATCAGCAAAAAAACTGCAAAGCACTCGTTACACTGTGCGAAAGGTGCAAAGCTGTGCTGCTGGATAAACATGCAACAAAAAACAAAAAATCACAGCTGCACTCAGTCTAACCAACAAGTGTGTGCTGACAAGCAATAATGGTTTGAGAAGAAAATTAAAAAACATCAGTTTTTTCTAAAAAAACTCAGTACTCACTTTTTTTATTAAAAGCCGGGGCTCTTGGTACACTCATTGGCCAATGTATGCCTGCCCTCCGTCCACGTCTCGGCAGCCCCGGGGTCCGGAGGGTCCTAATGCTGACATCCCTTCCAGATCCTTGTCCGTGGACTCTCTGGTCCTTCTGACCTCATCCTGATCCCTGAGCACCTGGGGTCGGTGGGGGTGCAATCTGCAGCTGGGTGGAGCCAGCAACTCCACCTCGTCTAGTATATATCAACAAAAAAACTGCAAAGCACTCGTTACACTGTGCGAAAGGTGCAAAGCTGCGAGACGTGGCCGGAGGGCAGGCATACATTGGCCAATGAGTTTGTGGGTTTAGGATCAGTTGAAAGGCTGAAACCTGAGAGGCTGAAAGGGCAGGGCTTTACTGAAGGGAGGGGGGGAGAGGAGGCTGACAGGCACAGGAACACTGCACGAGGACAAACGAGGTAACACCCAGTCGTCAGAATTTATTAAAGTTTATAAAGCTATATCTTAGCTTCTACTAAACAGTTTTTTTTAGCAAAAACGATTGCCCCAAATGTGTGTGCTGGGTGTAGGGACACATATTAACAGTCCGGGGGGGTCATTTGGGGTGGTTGGTTACCTTTAATTCCTGCAGTACTCTGGGGTGTATCCCATTCGGGCCCGGAGATTTGTCAACTTTAGTGATTTTTAGATGTTGCCGTACTTCTTGTTGGGTTACGCAGGTGACATTTAATTGAGAGTTTTTGTTATCACTGATCATGTTGTCTGTCATGGGATATTCTTCTGTAAATACTATTGCAAAATAATCATTTAGCATATTGGCTTTTTCCTCATCCTCATCTACCATTTCCCCAGACTATTTTTAAGGGGGCCAACACAATCATTTTTTAGTTTGTTATGTTAGTTTGAAATGTTACTGTATATACTCGTGTATAAGCCGACCCGTGTATAAGCCGACCCCCCTACTTTTGCCCCCAAAACCTGGGAAAACCTATTGACTCATGTATAAGCCGAGGATGGACCCCAGCACAGGTATACAGCCCCCAGCAGTGTGGTATACAGGCCCCCCAGTGGTATACAGGCCTCCCCAGTGGTAGTATACAGCAGCCTCCCCAGTGGTAGTATACAGCAGCCTCCCCAGTGGTATATAAGGCCCCAGCAGTATATACAGCAGCCCCAGTTGTATACAGCAGCCTCCCCAGTGGTATATACAGGCCCCAGCAGTATATACAGCAGCCCCAGTGGTATACAGCAGCCTCCTCAGTGGTATATACAGGCCCCAGAAGTATTACAGCAGCCTCCCCAGTGGTATATACAGGCCCCAGCAGTATATACAGCAGCCCCAGTGGTATACAGGTGCCCCCCCCATCAGTGGTATATAGGCGCCCTCCTCCCATCAGTGGTATACAGGGCCCCCCCTTGCTGCCTCACACCTGTAAAGTAATAGACCATTATACTTATCCTTGTCGCTGTCGCCGCTCTGAAACTGCGCTCCTCTGGGTCTTCATGCTTCCTCCTCCGGTGCACAGGCAATGACGTCATTGCCTGCGCCCGCCTGTCACAAGCAGGAAGAAGCATGAAGACCTGGAGGAGCGCGATGTCAGAGCTGCGACAGCGACAGGGATAAGTATAATGATCTATTACTTTACAGGTCTGCGGCAGCAAGGGGGGGCCCTGTATACCACTGATGGGGGGGTATATGACTCGTGTGTAGGCCGATGGGGGGGACTTTTCAGCACATTTTTTGTGCTGAAAAACTCGGCTTATACACGAGTATATACAGTATTTATATAGTTAAAGAATATTTTGAGATTTTTTTTTTACTTTCTCTGATAATGAGTCTCTCTGTCTCAATCTTTGCTGCCTTGATTTGCTTTTTACAGATGTTATTTAATTTTCTGTCATTATTTAATGCCTCATCACTACCTACTTGCTTTAATTCCCTAAATGCTTTCTTTTTGTCACTTATTGCGCCCCTTACAGCCTTATTTAACCATAGTGGTTTTCTCCTATTTCTAGCATGTTTATTCCCTAAGAGACCCTTTACACACCACCACAGGAAGGTAGCAACTGCCGGGCACAGGGGATAATTGTGCCTGTTGCCATGAAATTGCTACGAAATGGCGGCGTGTAAATAGGGCAGTTCCTCCCGGTGTCCTGCAGTCGACTCAGATACCTGTTGCTGAGCCGTGCTCCAAAACCGAAGGCAACACAAAGGCACAATTGCCATGGTAGTGGCGTCTACACGGTGCACAGGCATGGATGTTGCGTCGCCTAGAGAACTCCCAGGGGCGTGCCACAGCGTCATGGATACCACGCCCCATCAGCGATCATTGGTGGGGGCTACTGTGTAACCATTTGCTGTCCCTTCACAGGGCACCATATTTAAAGAGCTATCCATTCACAGTCCACCATTGCAATGGCGTCATGTATTAGCCAGCCTTCTTGCGCAGGCTGGCCAATCATGACGCTATTGCGTTGTCCAATCAACACTTGTGCATCACGGAATACACAACTCTGTCACGACTATGTATTTACGGCGCGAAATATGTACGCCCATATTCCTTTGTGGTAGCGGCGTGTAAAGCAGGGAAGGTATTCAACAGGAAGTTAGCCGCGGCACCTGTCGGCACTTCCGGGGAACAAAGATACCTTCAGTGGAGAACGTAATGGCGGTGTGTATATGGGGAATCAGCGATCGGTATCCACCGTTAAAAACGTGCGCTTGCACGTACGGTGGATACCTGTTGCTAGCCACAGTGGCGGCGTGTAAAGGTACCTTTAGGGTACATATTGTGCACAGGCCCTATTCAGGATGCTAATAAACATCTCCCATTTGTGTTGTGTACTTTTATGTCTCAGGACATCGTCCCAGTTTATTGCACTAAGATCATCTCTCATCCGTTGGAAATTTGCCTTCCTGAAGTTTAGTGTCCTTGTAGCACCTCTAATACACATTTTATTAAAGGATACTTGAAAATGTATTATTTTGTGATCACTATTACCCAAGTGACCTCCAACCAGTAAATGTGATATGCGGTCGGGTCTATTGGTTAATATTAGGTCTAACAGTGCCCCCCTTCTTGTTGGGGCACTGTATATTATATCTGATTTGTCCATATGAAGATAAGTAACTCATGGAGGCATTTCACAAGTTTCTTATGGTGATGTTGGAAGTAGAGGAATTTATAGAAAAGAATTTATCTGTTTCTGACTCCATTCGTTAAAATGACCATTAATCCATCATGTTCAGGCAGAACAGAAGTCTTTCATCTATATAGTTACAAAACTGGGACATGGTAGAATAAACACAATTTCTGAGTTAGGAATTCTAGCAATTCTAGAATGAGATAGATAGCTATTCCCATCTTGATTACTCTAAAGGGAAAGATTACAAGTTAGAGAAATGATTTGGGACTATTTCAGTTCAGTAAGAAAATGAAAAACTTGCTGAACTGCGGTTCTCTCCCAAGAGACTTTCTACTGTTTTAACAAATTTGCCAAAATTCTATAGCGGTTTGCACCGAAAAGAAGAGTGACTAATTTATTTGTTTTAGAAAAGAGTTAATATGGTAAAGAAAAATGGATGCAACTGAGGGTGTGTATACAGTAGATGATCTGCAGCATTAAACCGCCGCTAATCAATACCAATTTGTTGATTGGCATTCGTTTAACAGTCTGTTAAGGCAGGCAGACTGCACTTAATATGCGCACAGAACGATTCATTATTGATCATGCATAGACTTCTATTGTTCACCATGCACAAATCCTGCCATCGCATGATTTGTTACAGAAAACAATGATCTTTTAAAGGTGATTTGTCACCAGGTGTTTGCTACATCATTTGAGTGCAGTGTTATATGGAGGCAGTGACCATGATTCCAGTAATGTCTCACCTACTTTATTGGTTGCTGCAGTTTTCATTAAAAACAGTCTTATCTGCTGCAGATCTACCATTTAACCTGAATACTGAGCTCTATATAACCATACACACTTCACTGACTAACAGCTTTCTGTGTACATTGTGCGTAGGTAGAAAACTGATAATCAGTAGTGGGGAGGGTTTATGAATATGAAGGGTTATATGGTTGAAGATTTAATAGTCCTATAGTGATAATCGCCTGATGATTTTATAAAAACTATGCCAAGCAGCACAGTAAGTGACACATCACTGGAATCAGGGTTTATGCTTCTACATTTTTGTGCTCTTGGATTAGGTATGGCTGAGTGCTATGTGATGTTTTATTGGATAGCACTAGCACTGGTTTCTGACTTTTTTTTTTTATGACCCGTATCTCCAATAATCAGATCAGATGCATCCATACAAGAGTTAGGGCCACTTCACACTGCGGCGTGATCCAGTCCGGTGTTGTCCGGGATGACCCAGACAGCCGCGGATTGGATCACCACACAGGACTGGGGGGGTTAATATGCCCTCCGGTCCAGTGTGCAGTGCACACAGCTCCCGATGCTGATAAATCAGGACCGTGGCGCCGCGGTCCTGACCTGTCAGCGGCTGCAGCTGTGTGCAGCTGCACACTGGACCGGAGGGCATATTTGCCCCCCCAGTCCTGTGTGGTGATCCAGTCCGCGGCTGTCTGGGTCATCCCGGACAGCCCTGGACCGGATAACGCCGCAGTGTGAAGCGTCCCTAAGGCTGCATGTGATACTTTGGAGTGCACTCGGATGTCATCCAAGTGCAGTCACATTACCGTTGACAGAAGCAATGAAGAAGATGGAGAAATTAGGTTCTCCATCCTCTCCTCACCTGTGGTCTAATTTTTTGACTAGATGACTGGTAGGACACTCACAGCAAACACTGGCATAGTATGATCTATGTGAAATTGGCATAATTAGCCCGATTCTCTCAAAGTATAGATGGCATAGTGAGTGAACCCTAAAAGTGATTGTCTTGCTCATCTGCAATGAGGCTTTTTCAAAATACAAAAAATTGCAAAATCAATCTGCATTATTGCACATCAAATCGATGGTGTTTATATAGAAACCAGACACTGCATGTGTCCTTCAACTCGTACATTGTCCACATTGTCAGTGGATCTTTTTTAAACTCTTACCAATTAAGAATAGAAGACATCTGAATTCAAAGACTATGTCTAATTATTATCTTGCTAGCAAGTGAGACAATCAGCAGGTCATTAAAATGTCAGCAGAATGTGTGAGTCAATACAATTTGATCAGGTTTATATAGACAAAATAAAAGTGTATTTTAAAATATACATATGGAAAACAAGTTCAAATTCGACTTTCGAGACCAAGCTAAAAATGTAACTTTTCAGAATTATGTCTCGAGATTCGGTAACTGTTTATGCACATTTAGCGGAAATCGAGTCTTCAGCTTAGCCACAAGTTTTAATTCCTTTTTCTTGCATCTACGAATTCAACATTGTTACTAATTACAAAATATAATATCTATTATATCAGCTATATTCAAGTTCAGTATATGCTATTTTGCGAAAATTGTAAGATCATAAGCTTATAATGTTATATTAAATGAATATATGCGTTAACATATTCGAGAAAAGATATTATTATAATTATTATGAAAAACATTACTAAATGTTCGCTGCTAATGTACAGATTCAGCCAATGGGTTTAAGCATAAGCTGAACACTTTGAAAAAAGCAATATTTCATAATAACAGAAAAAAAATCAATGCAATAAGACGTCTTATGCCACCTTTTCCTTCGTGTCGTCTTGGCTCATTTCAGATTGTTTAATTATGAACATATTATTTAAGATTTCCAAGGTGTACCATCATTTCTAAGCTGTCTGCAGGCAAACATTACTCAATTCTTTCTGAATATATACCTTCCAGCTGCTGTCTGTTCATACTTCTAATTTCCACATAGATAAGATGGAGTTTGGCTTTTGCCCTTAACACTTCTCTGAAACAGTTCCTACTAAAGTGGCTAATGATTTCATTAGAAATAATACATGGGCCATTACTCCTTATTAATTTTCACTGACCTATTATATCTGCAGCTTTCACATAGCTGATCATCAGACATTGCGATGCACATTTTATTTTGGAGGCGGTGTTTGGATGTATTTTCAGATATACATCGAAGACTAGATTCACACATGAGGGCTAAATGATGAGGGACATTTGGAATTGTAAGCTGTATGTTATACTATTGTAATGCTCGAAGGGTAAGCGGTCGGAAGTGGACCGACTGGGCCATGGCTCCAATCATCACCCAGGGAAAGAACCTGAACGACCCCCAAGTGTTCACTTAAGCCCCAGGTGGTGAGGACGGGCTTTGCAGAAAGGTAGCCATCAGGCGCGGCCCCAGATGGTTTGGTACCCTCACAGATGACTCCTGGAGTTGGCTCTTATGGACAGTCTCCGCATCGGTGCGAACAAAGTAGCCGATGCTAACAGGTAGTGAGGCTTAGTGGGTGTTGGCAGATGCAGGCTGGTATAGTGGCACAGCAGATGTAGACAGGTGCAGGCTGGAATGGCGACAAAGCAGATGGAGACAGGTGCAAGCACTCAGACCAGACACAAGTTAGAACACATGGGTATGGCTATACGGACAGAGGAACACAAGCACAAGTATACACAATATGGGAAGGGGAATTGATAATTTGCAATGTGTTTCTTGGGGATAGACCACATTGTACTGGCACCTCCCAATGGCTTAAATACATTGTGCTTTCCAGCCATAGGCATTCTCGGGTTATAGTTTACTGGTCCTTTAAGAATAGTGATAGTGCAGTGTGCGCTTCCTAAGCACGTTCTCAGGAGAACTGTGCAGTGTATGCTGGGAGCAGGAAGTAATTGACAAGGACCAAGCAGACGTCGTTGGCAGGGTGAGAATTCCATGGATTTTGGTCTCTCTGCTGTGAAGACATTGCCCCCACTATAGACTCTACAACTATATGCCATTGACACCCATAACAATAGAGAAATAAACAATTTTAAACCAGGAGTTGATGTGCACTTATCTAATATAAATAAATAAAATAATTGGGAGTATTTATTGGAGAGATATTTTTCCTGGTGCATATAACTAGCGTAAAGGAAAAAAATGATGTGAACTGAACTTAAAGGAAATCCGTCATCAGATTTGAGCCATCCAATAGAATGAATCAGAATTATTGCGGCATTTCAGAGGAAACATTGTTTGAGGAGAGAACTTTAGTGAGAGACCTAATTAATCCATAAACATGCCAATCAATTGGAGTAGTGCAAAGAAAAGCAGGCAAATGACATAATTTGAGTTGTAAAGTGCTTCAACATACTTTGGCAGTATAGAAATAACAATTATGATTATCATCAAATGTTTTGTCTCTCTTTATGATTCACGGTTAACTATTCAGACTAAGTTTTATCTAAAACACTACAGCCTTTTAGAGTAAACATACCTGATTGCAGTTAGAGATGACTGAACCTTTCAAAGTTCATATTCGGTTTCGTTTCCGGAACGGGCACATGTCACCGAACAGGCATATGATTACCGAACTTCCAAACCCCATTCAAAATCAAGGGCCTAGAAAACACTTTGAAAGAGGCACAAAAGCTGCCAACACTACCTCAAACAAATTTACAGTAGAGCCCATTTGTTTTGGTGCAGATATTATTTTCCTATACAAGTACTTAGCAAGTTTCAGTGTCGCTGTCACTTGCTTGCAGGCCCGCTCATGAACCTCAGACAACCTGATGACTTCCTTGAGGTTGTCTTAGGTTACACAGCAGGTATCACACAGCAGGGAATCCTGCTGTGTGACCAGAGATAACCTCAGTGGCGTCATTGCTTGTAACACTTACTATCTCACAAAAGCCATGATATTGTGCGAGATGTAGCGTGTATATCTTGCAGGAAACGTGAGACAGCATGTATGAGGAGTAGTGATGGGCGAGTCCTAAATTACTCGGAATCGCTTGACTCTAGCGAGTCCGAGCCCGGGACTCGCTACTCGTTGCGCGTCTAGCGTGTCCAATGTTAATGAATGGGGAAGCGAGTAATAGCGAGTAATGTGCGATTTACAAATCGCAGATGTGTCTCGGAAGCTTCAGGCTCTATCTGCTACTATAGCTAAATCATGTTTAATAGGCTCCCGCTGTCACAGCACAGTTAACTCGCTGCAACAAGAAGAAGAAGGAAGACAGAAGAGAGAAAGAAGAGAGAAGACCTGGGTCTTTGGAGGGATATGTGGTGGTAATAAAGTTGGAGTCCCTAATGGTGTCTGTGTCTTTATTTTTAATAAATAATTTTTCTCTGTGTGGTGTTTTTTTTAACCCTTTATTGGAGATTCTTAGTGGCCGGGTCAAACTTGGCCTGACATTAAGAATCTCGGGCTTAATACCAGCTTGTATAACAAAGCTGGTATTAACCCTTTTATTACCCAGCGTGCCACCGCCACCAGGGCGCTTGGAAGAGCAGGGTTCAGCGCCAGAAGATGGCGCTTCAATGAACGCGCCATCTTCTGGGGCGGCTGCGGGCTGCCCAGAAAGCTTGGGCCTCCCTGCGCTGCGGATTCCAGCCCCCAGCTGCTTAGTTGTACCTGGCTAGACATAGAAATTACGCGGAGCCCCACGCATTTTTTTTTTATTATTTCATGAAATTCATGAAATAATAAAAAAAAAGTGCTCCCCTATATTTTTGTGTCCGGCCAGGTACAAATAGGCACCTGGGGGTTGGGGGAAGCCCGTCGCTGCCTGCTGGATCCGGCTGGTTCCAGAAATACGGTGAAGCCCACGTCATTTTTTTTTCTGAAAAATCAATAAAACAATCCTAAAAAAGGGACTGCATCTTTATTAATCCCTCGACCATGGTGGAGGGGTTAATAAAGATGCAGTCCCTTTTATTTATATTGTTTTATGGATTTTTCAGAAAAATTTGACGTGGGCTTCGCCGTATTTTTGTAACCAGCCAGATCCAGCAGGCAGCGACGGGCTGCCCCCAACCCCTAGGTGCCTATTTGTACCTGGCCGGACACAAGAATATAGGCGAGCCCCCTTTCTTTATTATTTCATGAATTTCATGAAATAATAAAAAAAAAATGCGTGGGGCTCCGCGCAATTTCTATGTCTAGTCAGGTACAGCTAAGCAGCTGGGGGCTGGAATCCGCAGCGCAGGGAGGCCCAAGCTTTCTGGGCACCCCCCGCTGCAAATTGCAGCCCGCAGCCGCCCCAGAAGATGGCGCGTTCATTGAAGCGCCATCTTCTGGCGCTGAACCCCGCTCTTCCAGCGGCCCTGGTGGCGGTGGCACTCTGGGTAATAAAGGGGTTAGCGCCAGCTTTGTATTATCAGCTGGCCCTAAGCCCGAAATTTATGGCGGTCACGCTAATATTAGACATGACCGCCATGAATTTCCAGTAATCAATATAAAAAAAAACAGAGACATTTTTTTTATTAAAAATAAAACAAAAAAGCCATTAGGGACTCCATCTTTATTTTAAAAATCCTCTTCCGTCCGACGTAGTCCAAAACGCAATCTCAGCTCTGCTACTTCCCTGTCTGTGCTTAGACAGACAGGGATGTAGCAGAGCTGAGAACTGACTAAACAGTCAGGGTTCAGCTCAGGGCATTAGGACCTGAGCTGAACTCTGCTGTCAGCCAGACTCACTCTGCTTCGGAGATTCCCGAGAAGTGACGGAAGTTAATTTATTCACTGCTCCTGTCACCATTCGGGAATCTCCGGAAACAGAAGCAGAGAGTCGGGGAGCGAGTCTGCGGCTGAGGCGGCAGCGGCGGCGGAGGCAGGGGTAAGTAGCCGGCCGGGCCGGTGCACCCCCCCTCCCCCCCTCACCCACCCTGACCCCCCTTCCCCCCTCCCCCCCTTCAATCTTTTTTTTTTTATTATTCTTTAAAAGCCAGCGGCTTTTTGCCGCTGGCTTTAAAAGAATAACATGGGGATTTGCAGGTTTTTCCTCTGCTGCCAGACCCCTTATAGGGTCCGGCAGCAGAGGAATCGCTGCAATACTCGCCTCCCCATTCATTTACATTGGACTCGCTAGACTCGCAACGAGTAGCGAGTCCTGGACTCAGACTTGTTACAGTCTAGCGAGTCCGAGTAATTTAGGATTCGCCCATCTCTACCGATAACACAATTAGTATTGGACAGTGTACCAACCATCCAGCACTGGTGTAACCATATGATGAATGAACGCCATATAGCTGAAAAATCTGAGAAAACAGTTAATGTGATCCAAATCTCTATGTCTGCAAATTAATGTCTATACATTCAACTGCTCTTTTGGATAACAAAGGACTACCTCCACAATATGACTCCTGCACAGTGTATAACAATACAGGGCATCTAACAGTCTCACAGGTGGCAATAAGGAAAAGCTCTAGGGTATTTCTCAATCAAAGAGAACTAATCCTCAGACAATGCTATATTCACAATGTCCATAGAACTGTTGCTGTTTATTGTGCCTCTAAATATATTGCCAGTGCAAAAGAGTTAATTGGTGATATAATAAGACCAATCATCCATAGATAAACTATGCCAAGGTGCCTCAAATACCTGTCTTGGTGTTATGATCAATCCTGTGTGCCCAGTGCTCCTCCTGCCCCTACGCTGTTTGGTCTGGGGACTTCATCAGGGGGTAGTGTGCCAGTGTGCAAGTTGCTGCAAAATCATCTGCAGTCTTACAAATGGTGCTCTTGGTCCCAGATGACATAGGAAATGGACCATCTCCTGACTGTTAGCTCAGGTCCTCCTCTGTCATCAAAGTCCAGCGCTGGATCTGGACATCGCTGCACATGAGGTCCAATGTGGTTAGTAAGGGGGAGCTCAAGGTCACATATGTGTTCTTCTCCTCTGCAGGCCGCTCCAGTTATGGTGCTGAAGCACCCTCAGCGCCAGGGATGGTGATGAAGATAACCTCCTCCAGATTAGGCATGTCTTTCCTGGGATCCATCCCCAATCTGCATACGGCACACGGTAGCAACTGTAGTAAAGTGTACCTAAGCTCAGCTAACTAGCTCCATTGTACTGCATGTTAAGATGGCGCTGAAACGCTGAGCTACGCAGTAACGCCTGTTTGGTTTGCCTATGCCCACCTCTTTCTGTGCCATAAGTCAGACATCAACTATCACTACAGGGCATTACTGTTTACTCAATACTCTTGCTTAGCTCTTCAATAACCCCTCTATAGGGTGGGCTGCAGAACTAACGTCACTTACTAATCCAAATCCCCATGCCACAAGCTAACAACTGGGTTGTGGTTAGGGGCAGTGATGATTAAAACCTGACATATTTGGAGGAGAAATAATGATGAAAACTAGTAAGTTTATTCAGTTCACCATTCACTAACTCATCTTGAATGCTGAATAATGCTAATGTACACCAATGCAAGGACAACTTCAATATGAATTATGGAAATAACACACTTGTGCACATGAAAAAATCTGTATTATAAATATATTGCAAGAAATTATAGTGATTGCACATTTTCAAGAAGAATATCCTTGCTATGGTGTTTCATGAGTCTAAACAGACCTATAAGATTTTGTATGTGAAGCATATAATGGCCATATGCTATTTTTATATTAATTGTTATCATATACCTGTAAAAGAGATGGCCTTGCTTGCTGCTGACCCTCTGCAAAAATAAAGGTTTGCTCTCCAAAAAAAATAATATAAAATAATAATAATAATAATACAAAAAAATTCCCCCCAAAATATTAAGGGCTCTTAAATGGATGTTTTAAGGACATTTTTAAGCTTCCTGGACTTCACAGCTGCTGTCACATCTGGCACTGTTTCCAAAATTCAGACCTTGCAGGTGTCAAAATACCTGGAAACTCCAGGAAGCTTAAAAGAATTCAGTTAAAGCTTCAAAAAATTCTACAGCTTGATAAAACTCAGTAGACTCGATGACAGGAACAATCCTAACCGTAAGGTTAGATGTTGTTCCCAGCCAACAGGTCTTCTGACAAACGTTTTGGCCCCAAACCAGCATGGAAAGTTTTAGGGCTATTTAAAACATTTTTTTACTTTTTTCCCGAACAAAGCCATATTCACATTTGAAAAAAGCTTGGCTTTGCGATTGTGAACTGAATCTGGAATGTTCATGCTAAATGTGAAATTGGCGTAAATATTCAGGGAAAATGCAATCATCTCTACACATGGTTGGTATGACAGCATGGACATGTAAAGATCCCCATAGGTTATAATGGGTATATGAGATATTCATGAAAAAATGGATACTACGAGTACCAGAAACACTGAAATTTTTGAGGGGGCCTTATTAAAAGTGCAACTACTGGGAGAAAACAGACCCTCATTTATTAGCTCATTATCCAAACTATATAGCCCAATAGAATAAAATATGCAACACATTATTTTTTGGTGTCAAAAAGACCACAGCTTTTATTTAAAATCACATGAGTATAGTAAGTGTCAGGTGAAATGCTAAGTGAGTATATGCAGTGATTCACGAATAACATGAGATCCCCGAGCTGCCTACCATACAGCCATCAGCAGGCAGCAATCCAGGGGCGGCACGCTCTGACTTGCCACATTAGCAAAGCCAATCTGGGTCATTCCATGTCAAGTGAACCAATGATTATTACCTCTATATTTTTAATTCTTTTGAGATTTTGTTATTTGATAATAGCATGTCAGACAATGCAAAATGTGAAGAGAAAAATGTTTAAAAAATTTTTTTTTTTTTTAAATGATTTTCAAAGTTCGGAAAAAGTGTGAATTTCGCTGTTGCCTGCCTTTACGTTTCTCCTCTTAACTCAGGCTAGGAATAAGATAGAGAGACAAAATAAACACCAATCTACTCAGAACTATACAGGCTTTCATCAGATATGTCACAAGAGGATCTTTGTTAATATTTTACTCATGTGATCGCAAGCGCAAAACTTTAAAACGCATTTCCGAAAAATTGGCGTGCTTTAAATATTTCAAAAACTGCCCATGTGTCTGCTTTGCTCTTAGCCACATCTGTACCAAATTTCAAGTTGGGATCGCAATGGGATCATATTTTAACATATTTTACTATTAATAGCGTCAATGGGTCATTCCATATCAAGTGATCTAAATATGAATATTTTTTTTTACCTGACGTCTTTAGATTTTTTTTTTTTTTTCCTTTATGAAGTACTACTTTAGTTAATTACAAATTAAAAGTTTGGAATTTTTTTCTTCATCAGTTAATTTTTTACAGATTTTTAAAGTTTAAAAAAAGGGTGAATTTTGGCCTGGTATGACTTTACATTTTTTTATCTTGGGCTAGAAATAAGATAGAGAAACAAAATAAACACCATTCTACTCAGAACTGTCCAGGCTTTTACCAGATATGTCACAAGAGTATATTTGTTAATTTTAATTTTTTACCCATGCGAATGCAAACGCAACATTTTGAAACGCATTTCCGAAAAAACGTTTTAATAAAAATTTTCCAAAACTGCCCATGTGTCTTTTATGCTCTTAGCCACATCTGTACCAAATTTCAAGTTGGGATCGTGATGGGATCATATTTTAAAATATTTAACTATGGTTAATCTCATTTTTATTAAATTTTGAAAAAACATATGAAAGACATACATTCAATCTTTTAACAAAATCTTGAGACATATAAAATATACAAAAAGAGAATTCACAAAGTTATTAGTAACTTTAAGATAAGCTGCAAATTCACTTTTGCGCTTATCTCTGGTGCAATATATACTACAATCTAAATATAATTCCAAACACTCAAGTATACAACCTTTCTCAGGGTTTTGAGATGTTCTGATGTCAAGGTGACAAGCAGCCCCAGCAGAATGATTTTTATCACTTGGCCCCTTCTAACAGGTTGACCACGTAAGTGGGTCATTACCCGTTGAGGCCTAGTTGGAATAGTCTATCGACTGGTGTACCGGAAAGGAAGGCCGAAATATTAATGATCTACTCACAGCTCAGAGTTTCCGATACCTGTCTAATGTTCACTAGAATTCTGAAGGTATAGGTGTAGAAAGGAAATACCTAGACTGAATGTATCAAATGGGAAGAAAAGAGAGATAGAAAAGAAGAGAGAGAGAAGAGAAACAAAAACCATTAGAAAAAGTTATACTGGGAAAGAAAAGCCACGTAAGAAAAAAAGGAGGGGGGGGGGGACGGGTGAGGTATGGGAAGGAGAAAGGGTACTCATCCCACTGGCTCCCCATCAGCCAGAGGTCGAGCCATATTATCTGTGCTGGAAAAGATACTCCTACATTCTGCAGGGTCATGAAAAAGAATCCATTCAACCCAAATCCCTAAGAATTTGTTCCGAGATCCCGACGCATCAGCTGCGAGCTCCTCCATTCGATATATGTCCATCAATTCTTTGAACCAATCAAGTAGAGATGGAGCCCGGCTTGATTTCCAGAACCTCGGGATCACAGCACGAGCAGCCGAGATGCAAAAGCGGAGAATATCCCTCTTCTGTAGCCCAATAGGACCTGGAAAAATGGATAACATTGCCGATTCTGGGCAGCATTCGGCTTGTTTACCTGTTATCCGGGCGTATGCATTGAAAACCTCAGACCAGAACCGCCGGATTTCCCCACAACTCCACCAAATGTGTATCATTGTACCCTTCTCTTCCCCACAGCGCCAGCAGGTATCAGGGGTTCCAGGGAACATGTTCCGGAGTGTCGTCGGGCACAAGTACCATCTAGTGAGCAGCTTATAGCTTCTTTCTTGTGCAGAACAAGCGCTAGCTAGTGAGTGAGTAAATATAAAGCATTTCTGCCAATTAGCTTCTGAAATGTTACACCCCAATTCCCTCTCCCAAGCACGTTGGAAGTAAAGGGTGCCCTGCTCTCTCATGGACCCTAAGGCCTGGTATAGAACTGATATTTTGCGCCTCGGTGGAGCCTCCAGTTGGAATAACCTCTCCAATACGTTGGGCGTCAATCTTACCCTGCAAGAGTGGTCAGCTGAATATAAGTATGCTCTGTATTGGAGAAATTCGAATCACTTAAGAGGTCTCGTAGGTTCTTTGAGTTGTAGCTCTGCCATCGGGGGCAAACCACCACTGGACAGAGTCTGTCCTACTCGGGTGTCATCCTTCCCTTGGAATCTAATTGTCAGCCACATCTTAGATAGCTGAATTAATAAGGGCATGTGGAAAATAGCCATAGGGACTGTAACCTTGTGAGTTTTTTATTTATTTATTTTTTTTTTCCTCTTAGAAAAAAGTGCAATGGATTGAAAGAATATGCTAATTGATTTTAATTGACATCAGGATGGGATGATGGGAGTGCCATCTACCTCCAGGTTCTATTTATAGCCTGTTTTTTTTGTATATGTCTGTAAACCTTGTGGATCTCTGATGAAGTGGTCTGAAGTACCACGAAACGCGTAAGAATTATACATTAA
Organism: Allobates femoralis; assembly: GCA_033576535.1. NCBI lineage: Eukaryota > Metazoa > Chordata > Amphibia > Anura > Aromobatidae > Allobates > Allobates femoralis. Next base: position 570,596,014 of record JARQOC010000001.1, on the reverse strand, counting down.
AGGTATTACTTTTAACATCTTGTGATTCCTTGGATTTCCTGGAACCAACGGACAGACGGCAGCGCACGAATTACCACCTTTCATCTAATGCTTTAACATGTACAGCACCATGGAATTAATGGTGCTATATAAATAAATAATAATAATAATTTACAAAGGAGTGTTACAGATAGGCAATACATTAAGTTAAAATAAAACTTCCAGAGTTGCTGGCCCCACCTCTCTGCAGTCATATGTCCCCTTCACCCAGTACTTCAGAGTCCTTACACTACAGTGAGCGGTAACTGTAGCCACTATGTACACGAGTTATGACTGAAAACTGATGGTTCTCAGGAAATAAATTCATTTTCTGCCACGAGCTGCACTTACAGCAAGGCGGCCTTGGAGCACTGTAATGCTAGTTACTACAGATCAACTTATATCTGCAGGTAAATAGTGTTTTTCAAGGTGGCAAGTTCCTTTTTAATTGCATTTTTTATTATAGAAGCTTTACCTGTGTTCTGTTCTCGCTACACGGGCCATGGGTGTATGAAGCTAAACAGGCAGCTAAACTGGTATACTGAGTCTAATAAGAAGACTGTTGCTGAAGTCTGTGTTTTATTGAACCTGGTAGTGTGATTCTGAGAAACTGTGGAAAATAGGAACACATACAATGAGTGCAGGCATGATACAACAAAAAAATACATATCACAGACATGCTATAAAATATGCATTAAATAAACCTAGTCCAACCTAGAATGCAACAAACTACACAGTAACAATTGCAGCAGTTAATGGCTTGAGACAACATACAATCTTTCTTACCAGCAATACTATCACAAGAGGGATGAAATGGAGGATCTCTACCTGGTGAAGCATGGAGAGAAAATGGAGGCTGAACTAGCATAATGCATTGCAAAGGGAAGGAGAAACAGAGACATAAAAATAGAAAACTGATGCTGGTTAAACGTTCAGCCACTAGAGGGAGCTAAAGTACTATAAACCAACCAAATAAGTGATATTCACTTTGCAAAGAGCAGAACCCTCTATAAAACAACCTATTGAAGGGAAACATAGGTAGATATTACTACAGACAGACAGTAATATAGACTAAATGACTGTAGGCAGAACAACCTGCTTCCGTCTGTTTATTGGCATCGTGACCATAGATTTAGTTTTTTAAATGTTTTAGCCTAATTCATTATTTGAGACTTTTTAAATTGTTCCCATTTTTTGGGCAGTCCTACTTCAGTGCCCCAGTGCAGTACAAAATCTAATTATTTTTTTTCCCTTTTGCACACTTTGACATTTTAAAGCTTATTGACATTGTCGTGCAAATTCATGAAACATGACAATCTGCTTTGATGAATTTGGCGCAAAACCCTCCAGCATAAAAGAAAGACAAGCAAAAAAATGCAAAAAAGTATTCTTCACTTTCTTCCTTCTACAAAGTAAATTCCAGTAAGTGCGAACCTTTTCTAATGTTGCCTTTTTGGATATTTGTCTTACTCCCTTTTCAGATTTGTCTCCTTATGATCTTATTTTTGATTTATATGAATTATTCTACCTTTATTATGTACCTGTTTTCCTGGCAGTTGCACACATGCAGCAGGACTCTGCCGGACCTGGGGTCTGTTTATATTTACAAAAGACCACCTGCTACCAGGATTTCTGATCGACGTCCAGGACAGTTTCTTTGCTTTTCATTCATACCTATGGGATGAATTACTGGCGAGTATCCTATAACAGCTGCTATGTGTGAATATGTTTCTTGCATAATATTATCTCTTATTACTCTTTCCTCTCTAAATAATTCACACAAAAACTGTAATTGCAAAATGTATTCATTTTTTATTTATTTTTAATGATCTTTGTGTTTCTTTCATAGGAAATACCCATGCATTTTGTTCTGCATTTTCTATTAAAAATACTGTAAACTCCTGCAGGTGAGTGCCAGGTTATTAAAAATTAAAGAGTTGACCAAAGGATATATATATTTTTTTATTTTTTTTAAGATATATACTCTCACGTATATACACTCACTTATCCCCGCAGCTCCTGTTCTAATGTTTTGTCGTTCCTCACGATCAATTTCCTGGTCTCATCTCAACCTTTAAAGGCGATTAACAATAAAAGAAAGAGTTATTACCCGTATATACTCGGAATATAAGCATACCCGAGTATAAGCCGAGACCCTAATTTTACCCCAAAAACTGGGGAAACCTATTGACTTGAGAATAAGCCTAGTGTGGGAAATGCAGCAGACCGCCATCCTGGTATAAAACCCCTCATCACTGGTATATGTCCCCATCAATGGTATATAGCCCCCATCACTGGTATATAGCCCCATCACTGGTATATGGCTCCCATCACTGGTATATGGCCTGCATCACTAGTGTATAACCCGCATTACTGGTATATAGCCCGCACCACTGGTATATAGCCCGCATCACTGGTATATAGCTCACATCACTTCTATATGGCCCCCATCACTGGTATATAGCCTCCCATCATTGCACACGCCCCCATCCCTGGTGCATAGCCCTACATCATTGTACATACCCCCCATCCCTGATGCATAGTCCCCCATCATTGCATATAACCCCCATCATTGCACACACCCCCATCACTAGTATATAGCCCCCCATCCCTGGTATACTGCGCACCCATCATTGCATATACCTACCCCATCATTGCGCACACCCCCATTCCTGGTACACCATGCCCCCAGCATTGTACACTCCATCACAATATATGCCCCCCTTGCTGCCACTCACTATAAAATAATAAACTGATCTCACCTATTCGACGATTCTCTCTCAGCTCCCTGCTCCTCTCTTTGGTCTTCTTGCTTCTAAAGTCATGTGACCGGAGCTCACAGGGATGACGTCACCGCGGCGCCGGTCACATGACTTTAGAAGCAGGAAGTCAGAGGAAGGAAAACTTGGTTTATACGCGAGTATATAAGATATATTGTTGTGCAAAAATCCAGAAAACTGTGTGTAAATACTTTCAAGCCAAAAAAGACAAGGAGTGATACCTTTAAAAGTTACAGTGCCTTACAAAAGTATTCATACCCCTGATCTTATCCGCATTCTATAATGTTATATCCACACAGTTAAAGTCAGCCTTTCACCAGAATTTGCACCTATAAACCAAAACTACCACCTTCAGCAGCACATAAGCTGCATTGCATGAAGGTGCATATTATGGCCTGACTCGCCTCAGGACACTCCACAAATACCTTTAAAAAATCTCCTGCACTGCGTTTAAATCTGTCCTGTCTGATCGGTATGCTTACTGCGCCTCCTCTCGACGCTGTAAAAAGAAAGGAAGTCAGGGAGCGCACATGAGCCGGACCTGATGGTCTAGGGGGTTAGTTACAAGCCAAATGGTGACTCACCTATCGGGGTTGTGCATCCCGACTCAACCCAGTTGCAACGTAGAGGTGAAGTGAGGCATGAAGGGCAGGTGCCCGGATCACAGTGATGAGCAGCGTTTTCCGGAGCCGATCATGGGACCTGATCACGTGACCAAGGTGGGCGTCGCAATCTCCATGTCACCAAAGCTCTATTTGCTCTGGGAACTTTAGGAATTCACCAACAGCAGCTCCCTCCTCTTACCCAGAATGTATACATAAAAGTAAAACAAAGGAATGCAGTTTTTAAGAGCGCTAGGGCCACAAAGAAGGATGGATCTGTGCTGTAGTTTGAAGGCACAAATCTCTTTATTATGTTTCTTTGCACACCACAATGCAGAAAGGAGGGATGGGAGGCACAGCAAGCACAACCTTTGGACCAGACTGGACTGATTTAAATACAGCGTGGGAGATTTTTAAAAGGTATTTGTGGGATGTACAGAGGGAGTCAGGACATAATAGGCACCTTAATGGAATGCTTCGAAATATAAAAAGAAAAGACGGCACTCACCCGGTTCTTTTATGCAGTCTTTCAGAGCCGGTTGACATGGTAGGGTGTACTCGGATACCGGGACAGGGGGTTCACTTCAGTGGGGATCACGGCTGGTTGGTTCCCGATTCCGTGCCCTGGACCCTCAGTGGCTGGGGTGGGGTGATGATGATGGGGAATTATAACATGACGCCACCTGTGGTACCTGGTAATAGGGTTACCAGTGCTGTGGCCGGCCGCTGAGGTGATGGGAATGCAGCTTTGGTAGTACAGCTGTCCACAGGTGGAGCTTTACCTCAGGGCAGCAGGGTGGATGAGGGGAGTAGTAGGAGCGGTTCTGCTGTGAACGCTGCAGGAACACAACCACACAATAGTCTTTGTTTCAGTACCTTTTTACTGATGTCCGGTAACAGGTACGGTCCAGGAGGGTAATCAAGTTTTGGTGCAGGTTGGGATGTTCACCTTGGATAGTTGTGAGGCAACCTCTGTTAGTGCGTATGGTAATTGGGGTAAGTTCCGCCTGTAACTGAACCTGCTGCTCTTTCTCCCTCTCAGGGTGCTATTCCACAACCGACAATGAGAATCTTTCTGTGGAATCCCTATTCTCTGCTTAGGTCCCTGGTTCTGTGCTTGGTCAGGTTTGGTGTCTTTTGTTCTTCAGCTTCAGGGGGACTAGATCCTCCTGGTCTATCCGGGCTTTTAAATGAATAGCGACTTCAGACTCCGGTGTCCGGGTGAGCTAAAGGGATACCAGATATGTTCCTGTCTTCTTACTCTTGCTTCTTCCACTGACCTCAATCCCTCTCTCTTGGGCGCTGCACAGCTGGGTCAGGTTTCCTGGTTCTGGGCCTGGCTTGGTCCCAGCAACCAGTTCCTTCAGCATTTCCTTCTGTACTCTTTAGCTGAAACTAACTACCTAACTGGCTGACTCCTCCCCTCAGGCCAGGACCTTTATAGGGGATCTGGCTTAAGGGCAGCCAGTTGGGCTCCCTCTCCAGGTCTGGGGTGGAAGGTGTTGTGTGCTGTGTGTGCCAAGGTGTACATCCCTCCCTGTACCGGTGGGGCCTGTGGCAATCCCCCGCAGGGGTGCCACACTTCTTTCATTTTGGTCCGTAATTACAGCGGATGGAAATTATAACAGAATACAGACATTGAAGCCTGTAATCGGCAATCTTGATGCTGGTGCCCAGCCTTCAATCTTTTTACTGGACCTTCATGGAATGCCACACTGGTGATGCTGAAGGTAATAGTTTTGGTTTATAGGTGAAAAATCTAGTGACAGGTTCACGTTAAATTAATTTTATTGAGATTTTACAGTATGTGATATATCAATACTAAATAGCCCATATTTGTGCAGCGTAAAGGAAATGAAACATGGTTTTTTAAATATTTAAAAAATATAAATCTGAAAATTGTGCATGATTGCAGGGATTGTGCATGTTTCCTATTGTGAATAATTAGGAAGCATGCACGATCCTTGCTGATGACAATGCTACAAGTCCCTGGCACCACACTAGTTTCTAGCTTCAATCTCCTCATCCTCCAGTTCATAAACAAGTTCCTCAATAGCCTTGTGCCTTTTATCAAATGCCATGCCTGACGCATATAGACAGAGAGACAAATTATCTTTTATGATTTCGATTTTTGAATTTGCATTTCATTTACATGAGCCATTTGTCATTTAATCTACTTACAATAGAACAAAAATGACTTTATATCTCTATGTATATTGAAGTAATAAAATTCTCATCACTGCAAACGGACACCAGCAGCTTTATACCTGTCATCTCGCAAAATAATCATCTACTATTACCAGAATCCAATGTAAGAAATTACATAAGAAATATAACAAGAGCAAGACCTTGAGGAGAAGCAGAACATGATGGAGAAGTATTTATAAAGAGAAGTTAAGACTCTGATTTCTGGAACTCAGCCAAATGACAAACTCACAACCAACAAGTATAAGGCTAGGGTCACTCTTGCGTTGTGACCCTAGCATGACGGAACCATTAAAAACTTAGAAACTTCCGCCACAGCACATAGCGTTAACGTTATGCTTTGTCAGGCAATGGAGCCCCATAGTAACCCGCTGTTCACCTGTTTACGCTGTTTACGCTGCTGCCGCAGGGATGGGCAAAGTGTTCTGTGCAGTGTGTAAACTGTTAATTTTATTAATAAATGTTTCTATAATGTCTCTAGGGGGTGCCCACTCCCCCTTGAGACCTTCCCCCCACTCAGGTGGGCATATAATGCTTGAATCAGTTATGTACAGCAGCTGACTCCTGCCAGCTGCTGTACAGTTTTATCAATGAAAGCGCCGGGCTCCTCAGAAAAAAGGAAAAATTAATGATATAATACATAGCAAATATTTTTAAAAGCCGAAGTCGTATAACACAGCTCAAAAAGAGAGAATCCTATTGGATTCATACTCTTCAAACCCTGGAACCAAGGGGATGAACAGGGAGTACGAGATATTCGGGGCATAATTTGTAATTGTAGTGTGGTGTTCTGTCTATACCTCCAAGGTTTATAATGTTGTATTTCAGATGTGTGATGTACTAGCTGATCATGATTCCCTCATTTTTTAGTAACAGGAGGATTGAATTATATAACTTGTTAACAGGTTTCTGGGATCCCCTCTTAAGCATTATATATAGAATGTTTCATGAACATTTATACCTGTTTACCCGCATTTATTTGCTTTTAAAAATATTTGCTATGTATTATATCATTAATTTTTCCTTTTTTCTTTTTTTCTTCTTCTTTATCCCCTTTTTTTCATCCCCTTTTCCCTTTTTCTTTCACTTCTTACTTGTCTCCGTCCACCTACGGGTCATTCACAGCGGACCTAAGAAGAATAGATCATCACAATAGTGTCACTGCAGAGATATCATGCCCAGCAGACGCTCACAGCAAGAGATTCACGCTTAAGTGCCGCTTTTTTGTACCGCGCATGCGCAAGCTTCCTGCTTGCGTTCCACCACACGCGTGCGTTCCACCGACCGGAAGTGACGTCGCGCGTCACCTCCGGCCGCCTCATTTCCTGTTTAGGTGCTATAAGACGCTGGAAGCGAGCGGTACACACCACAAACGCCCAGCTGACATCCACCACGCCACAGGACCAGGTATCTCGCCTTCATAGGAGGTTTTTTCCTATGAACAATAATACTTTATATGTCAGTGATGTATGACTTTACCCTACAGGTTCCTTGCGGAGCACTTGTATTTAATTGAGCCCTTGATCCAGCGGGACTATAGGTATCTCCAGTACACATTACAATTATAATATATGTGATTTCAGGGGACACATTTACCTTACGCCTTGTCAATAACACTAGATGTTATGTTAGGTCACATACTTAATACTACTGCTTCCACTTTGTCTGTTTCTTTTTCCTCTACCATGGTATACTTTAGAGGATATATGCTTTTTTGTCATTTATTATCATACTGATGTTAGCATATGATTTGAATTAAATGTATTAATTTACGTGTATCTCTTATAGACCCAGTAATAAGAGGTCTTTGCCACAAGTGAATATATATTATTGCTAACACAGAACCGAGGTAATTTCTTGATAATATTCGTTTATCACACAAGCCTCAAGTGAGACAGTTCTGTAACTCACTGCATGATATAATGTGAAGTATTTATGTTATGATTTTCTCATTAATATGTCTGATACTGCGCTTCTTATGTATTACAGATAAGTTTTGACAAAGGTTCCAGAGAGAACCGAAACGTAAACTCTTGTTGACATTTTTCCGTTTTTTCTTGAATTCACTTGGAAAACATGAAATAAATACTCTTCTTTTGCAACAAGTGACTGACTCTCTATCATTATAAGTGTGTGCCGAAGTCTATCTACATTAAAATACTAAATGTTAGCCAATAAAAACCTAACCTTGTGCTATAGCTAGAGGCATAACTACTGTACAACAGGTGCAGGGGTTGCAATCGCTCCCAAACCTTTGAGCCTAGTACCGTTGGCCTATAGAAAAAGACTAATGCTATTATGATTTGCAATAATTGGGGGTCCCGTTGGAGCTTTTGCATCGGGACTCATGAGCTTCAAGTTACGCCCCTGGCTATAGCTCATATTTCGGAATACCATTAACAATATTTATATTAACCATCATTAGCCATTAACCATCGTTTTGGCGGGATGAATTTTACACTTTTTTATCAAAATAGTATCAACCAACTACTCTATGTTAATTACATATACTTTTACTATTAAATTACTAATTTACTGCAGGGTGTTTGCTCAATGTTTTTATTTTAGGTTTTGTCTGTTAATAGTCATCTTAAAATTAATAAAACAAAACACAGCTATAGTCCATTATACTTGGGTATATCGGAATCCTGTAACGTTTCTTTTTCACTTATCTATTTTTTGAGTTTGCAAACAAATGTTATAATTTTCCTATGGTTTAATGCTTATTTTAAGCTGTTTTGATATCATGGAAATGTACAGAGATGGAGGTGTGGGGCACTGTGTATTAATATAGACTAATAGCTGTATATTTGATAGAGTGCGGCAGAGCTCATAAATGACTCTTATTTAACTAAACCTAATATAAATGGATTAGAAATAGAAAACCTAACTTTGGAGGCCTATGGAGATAAAAGGTTTGGGAACAGTGTAGAAATGCCCGGTTTCTGTATTTAATAAACATGGTGCAAAGTGCGATCTCTGTACAATGTTATTATTCATTCTCATTTCTAGCTTTATGTTAACAGTGGGGACTTGGGGACTAATCCAAAGCAACTGAAAATTAATCTACATAAAACCGGTATTACATCATTTAGATGCTTTATTTACATATTGCATGCTGATGGAAGGCAAACAAATATGTGTATGTACAATTAAAGATTTTTTTTAAAGGGGTTCTCCAAGCATATAGATAAAAGACATAAAGGATATGTCATTAAAAATAATTCATTAAATTACAGTGTCATTTACACCTTTCAGACTCTTTACTGACTCCTCTTAAATTTTGGTATCTTCTCTTTCTGTGCAAGAGCAACAGTTTACCCCATGTGATCAAGAAGTACCAGAATTTCCAAGGAGTGGATAACAGTCAGATTATGTACAGTATATTCCTCATCTGCGTCTCCCACCCCTGCCTTCCACCCATCTAATATATAATCACCAATAATATGTGTCACAGACTTCCGGCGCTTATGTCGCTATTCCACAACACACCGCTGCACCATTGTGGGATAGCGACACAGGCGACAGAAGTCTAAGTGACACAAACGCCACCGCTACCGTCGGGAGACCAGCGGCGCTAGCCAGGCAACTGCACCCTGGCCCCAAAGCCTAGTGGGCCCCAAACGTCCCTTTAGCTTTTAGAAAGAGACTATTGCTATTAAAGATTTGCAATAATTGGGGGTCCTATTGAAGCTTTCACATTGAGGTCCATTAGTTTCAAGTAGCGATGGGCGAGTCCTAAATTACTTGGAATCGCTTGACTCTAGCGAGTCCGAGCCCGGGACTCGCTACTCGTTGCGAGTCTAGCGAGTCCAATGTTAATGAATGGGGAAGCGAGTAATAGCGAGTAATGTGCGATTTACAAATCGCAGATGTGTCTCGGAAAGCGCTCGCATTGCCGTTTTGGAAACCCCACTTGCAACAGTTTTTTGCCACCGAGATGGAGTTAGGTGGTACTGATTACTTATGGGGATCCATATTGTGAAAACTGATTACTTATGGGGATCCATATTGTGAAATTTTTCTGTATGGTATATTGGACCCCATAGGTAAAACGTATGTATTTATTCTATATACTGTATATACTACTGTAACCAGTTTTGGGCAATTGGCAATGAGGTTTTCAATAGTATATTATTATCATATGAATTGTTATGGCTATATTTGGCTATTTTAAGTGTTTTTTTCTTTCTGTGTGATCATTTTTTGTCTGTGTGTGTTTTTTTGATATGTAATAAACCTTGCTAAATACTTTTGATTAATTTTGGAGGTTGTATCGCTTTCTTGGACCTTTTCTTGCCAATTTCCTGTGGTGCTATAGGCGTCACCTGCTGGCGGGTTAAGTGTGTGCTAACACTTGGCAGTGAAGCAGCACACTAGTCCCTGCAAAAATTATTAAGTGCGCACAAGTAGTCGCACAAGTAGGTGGCGTACGTGCTATTTGCAGCTAGGAGAACAGCAACGCACTGGTCTGCCACAGAGAAAAGAAAACTGAAGGGGTTATTATGACCCAAAATCTATCAGGTGCAAAAATATAGGAAATAGTACCTCAGCTAAGCCTCTGACTTCAGCTATTAGGACAGCTGAGTGAGTAAGCTAAGCTATGAGGTCGGTCCTGTGTGCACTGTAAGGCTGCACCTCCCTGCCTGCCTGCCTACCTACAGTCCTCTACACAGTACTCCTCTGTCCTCTCACAAGAGCTATTTGGGTTAAATATAAGGAATTTTTAAGTTTCCCTACACTGACTGACACTCCCTATGATCTGCTCCAGCATCTACCTCACCCTGCACTTGGTCAGATCTCACAGGAATGTGGAGAAAATGGCGGTGGCAAGGCTTATATACAGCCTCGCCTCTCATACATGACATAGGCATCACGATGGACAGAAGCCAATCATAGTCCTGCCACAACCAACATGGCTGTGGCATTACTGAATATGATTGGCTAACATGCTTGTCCATCTTCACAAGTTTTCTGACCTAACACGCTAGGCTGTCTCGGAAGCTTTGTCGGAACATAACAGATTCTGTATTCGCGAGTACCGAATACAGTATACAGAACTCGGATTCGTAGACTTGCTCAGAATTGCTAAGACTCGCTGCTGACAGCGGGTATCCGTGAAGCGGTGCGATTGTTTAAACGATTTGGGGAGATTCAAGCTACATAGCGATGTGATATAGCGAGTTTAGCGAGTGAGAAAAAGTAAACTCTGACAAAACTAGGATTGCCATTGACTTGCATTGGACTCGTTACTGTGCGAGTAATCGCTGGGAAACTCGCCGAGTACCGAGTCCTGCGAGTCCCTTACTACTCGCCGAGTAACGAGTCCTAGCGAGTAGACTCGCCCATCCCTAGTTTCAAGTAATGTCACTGATATCATCACAACCTCCACCTCTATTGCCAAAGCTATAGACATACTAAGAACATTCTGTCTCTTTTGCATAATTGGTAATGGGCCCCAAAACTATTGGACACTATTTGATTGCAGCATTAGTGTACTCATTTGATGCACAGGAACGACTATAAGCTTCGGTGCTCATGTTCAATCACACCAGGTGCAGTCCCTGTAGCCAGCGGTGTAACTAGGTTTTCTGGCACCCGGGGCAAAGATTTATTTTGGTGCCCCCCCCTGCCGTCACACTCACTTCCGTCCTCCCAACCCCCGTGTGTCACACTCATTCCCTCCTCCTCATCCTCCGTGTGTGACACTCATTACCGTCCTCTCATCTCCCTTGTGTCACACTCATTACAGTCCCCTCATCCCCCGTGTGTCACACTCATTACAGTCCCCTCATCCCCATGTGTCACACTCATTACCGTCCCCTCATCCCCGTGTGTCACACTCATTACAGTCCCCTCATTTCTGTGTGTCACACTCATTACCGACCCCTCATCCCCGTGTGTCACACTCATTACCATCCCCCATGTTTCCCTGTCCTCTCTGGCTATATCTCCTCACCTGAGAGCGTCCTCTCCCGTCAGTTGATCTTCTGTCTCCAGTAAGATGGCGGATATCGGCCTTACAAGCCCTGCGCACCCCGGACACTTATCATAGAGATCTTCCTCTTGTGAAGGACCTAGCCATGATAACCACCATATTAAGTGGCCCTTTGAGTCAATATCCAGCTCTTTACAAGCTTAAAGATATGACCAGGGAATACCAAGGCCAGGTATCCATCCACAGACAGCTGTTTCGGGATGTTGCCCCTCATCAGTGTGGAGTAGGATTCTGGCTAGGTGAGAGCAATGCCTAGTAGACCAACAAAATAAAGTATTCACTGAATATGGTGGTTATGATGGCTAGGTCCTTCACAAGAGGAAGATCTAGCTAGTCCTGTGTAGAGACTCCTAATCAAGGCTCCACAGACTCTATTTGCATAATCAAAATTCCCAGGGGGCAATGGGCCTAGGAATTCACTGTGTTGAGCGCTTTAGCCGGATGCCCGCAGTGTTTTCTTGAACTGGTCTCCCTGAGATCAGTGAATACTTTATTTTGTTGGTCTACTAGGCATTGCTCTTACCTAGCCAGAATCCTATTCCACACTGATGAGGGGCAACACCCTGAAACAGCTGTCTGTGGATGGATACCTGGCCTTGGTATTCCCTGGTCATATCTTTAAGCTTGTAAAGAGCTGGATATTGACTCAAAGGGCCACTTAATATGGTGGTTATCATGGCTAGGTCCTTCACAAGAGGAAGATCTGGCTAGTCCTGTGTTGAGACTCCTAATCGAGGCTCCACAGACTCTGTTTGCATAATCAAAATTCCCAGGGGGCAATGGGCCTAGGAATTCACTGTGTTGAGCGCTTTAGCCGGCTGCCCGCAGTGTTTTCTTGAACTGGTCTCCCTGAGATCAGTGAATACTTTATTTTGTTGGTCTACTAGGCATTGCTCTTACCTAGCCAGAATCCTATTCCACACTGATGAGGGGCAACACCCTGAAACAGCTGTCTGTGGATGGATACCTGGCCTTGGTATTCCCTGGTCATATCTTTAAGCTTGTAAAGAGCTGGATATTGACTCAAAGGGCCACTTAATATGGTGGTTATCATGGCTAGGTCCTTCACAAGAGGAAGATCTGGCTAGTCCTGTGTTGAGACTCCAAATCGAGGCTCCACAGACTCTATTTGCATAATCAAAATTCCCAGGGGGCAATGGGCCTAGGAATTCACTGTGTTGAGCGCTTTAACCGGCTGCCCGCAGTGTTTTCCTGAACTGGTCTCCCTGAGATCAGTGAATACTTTATTTTGTTGGTCTACTAGGCATTGCTCTCACCTAGCCAGAATCCTACTCCACACTGATGAGGGGCAACACCCAAAACAGCTGTCTGTGGATGGATACCTGGTCTTGGTATTCCCTGGTCATATCTTTAAGCTTGTAAAGAGCTGGATATTGACTCAAAGGGCCACTTAATATGGTGGTTATCATGCTAGGTCCTTCACATGAGGAAGATCTGGCTAGTCCTGTGTTGAGACTCCTAATCGAGGCTCCACAGACTCTATTTGCATAATCAAAATTCCCAGGGGGCAATGGGCCTAGGAATTCACTGTGTTGAGCGCTTTAGCCGGCTGCCCGCAGTGTTTTCTTGAACTGGTCTCCCTGAGATCAGTGAATACTTTATTTTGTTGGTCTACTAGGCATTGCTCTCACCTAGCCAGAATCCTACTCCACACTGATGAGGGCCAACACCCCGAAACAGCTGTCTGTGGATGGATACCTGGCCTTGGTATTCCCTGGTCATATCTTTAAGCTTGTAAAGAGCTGGATATTGACTCAAAGGGCCACTTAATATGGTGGTTATCATGACTAGGTCCTTCCCAAGAGGAAGATCTGGCTAGTCCTGTGTTGAGACTCCTAATCGAGGCTCCACAGACTCTATTTGTGTAGCTACACCATGGTTTTCCACAAAAAGGCATGAAATTCCCATTTAAGAAAGTTCACTACATTTATGAAATAATAACTCAGATAAATGACAAACTCAGTTCTAATAAATATATATAGAGAGACAGTAAAATACCTACGTACAAGCATTTTTTATATTGAGGAATACAGTATTTATGGACGATTAGACTTTTAGACTTATACATTGGGCTCAGCACAAATATTGTTCTCTTTCTGATAATCTGAGTTTGTGCTTTAATAAATCTTCTGTACAGTCAGCGAAAGCACAAATTAGCATTCAGGACCTGTAAGAAGTAGTACTCCTTTATCTGACCTCCTCAGTTTTTCATCCAATAATGATGTTTCTGGTAAGATATCATTGTCAGTACATTATTCATTGCACATCTTGGCCAACATCCACATGCTTTCAAAGTAACTTGGTCAGGCAAAAGAAGAATGGTACAGCTGGGATGAAATTTTCCTGGAGGGCATTGTAGCAATTAGATAGATGAATGACCATAAGTTTTAATTAGAACGCTAGGTACACATTCCATATCATTACTCCTGGAAACAAAGCTAATGCAGTGCCGAGAGTCTCGGCTTTACAGAGCAGTCGATAACGGAGAGATACACAATCTTTAGCTTGATGTATCATTTTTAACAATGCTGCTTCCTCCTATGTCCAAGTGTAAAATAATCACTGTATATTTCCCCATGAACTTTTCAATACCATTTCTATAGATAAAGTTACTGTAGAATAAAGTGGTACTACAAGAATTTGTCTGTATGAAAGTTAGCGCATTTTATCTATTTGCCTGTCTGTCTTCCTAACTGTCCGTCTGCTTATCTATTAATCTATCTCTTTATACATTTTTGTACATAGATTATACGTTATTTGCAGTTATGATCAAACAACTAAATATTTTGGTTTCGAATATTCATTCCGAATACTTTTTAATAGCTGTGTATTCTTACCGAATAAGAAAACCCAAAGCTAGTCAATGGGAAATCTGAATATGTGTCAGCTGGACCCAGTGAACATGTCTGGTGGTCTGAAAAGAAAGCTGGAATAGATGGGAAGAGCCCGGAGAATATGCATTACTGACTCCCGTATGGTGTCTGGAAATAATGCTGTCAGAGTATTACACCACTTTTACGGATTAACAAGAACAGCTACCAAACCTAATCTCAATTGGATTTTACAGAGAACAATGTTAAAAACATTTTTTCTGCATAATCACATTTATATAAGGTAAAATAAAAAAAGAAAAATCCCTCCCCTTTAGCGTATGTTCACATGTAGCAATTTTGCTTCTGTTTTTAATTTTTCATTTGGGTGGGCTCCCACTTATAAATTTTGGAGGCCCCTCCCTCATACATCATTTTTATTTCGATAGGAACAACATATTCCCCAGCACTTTACAATACCAACTAAAACATGCCAGTTGGTATTCTGGGCCTTGTCCTCCTCCATCTCCACCATTTCCAAGGAATCATCATGCCACCCTCACTCCAACGTTTGAAATGACCAGCAGGAGACCCCAAACCTGTGCTTTGGGACGACTGTCAGGTGGCCTTTTACCACACATTTGAGAGGGACCTCCCTCACTCATAAATTTGGGAGGTCCTTCCTGTATATATTTAAGAGTGCCCTCATCAACTTATTAGAGGGCCCACTGGTGACCTTCTACCATAAATTTCTACCCCCCTCCTTCTCCAGGTCTTTAGCCTACTCTGAATAATCTTCCTCATGAGTCCAAAACTGGAAGAACTGCAGCGTTGAAATGGCAACAGGCTCAGCTAAACTGATATCTGCTTTAGTTAATAAACTGCACACCATTGCAATGGTTTCCACACTCAACCTTGGCCGTCACATGAATTCGGCAGGGGCATCAGCCGGCCTTCAAGCTGAATTTTTGGAGGGTCATCTGGTGGCTCTCACTTATACATTTGGAAGGGCCTTCCTCTATATGTTTTGAAGGTCCCTCCTCTACACATTTTAAATGTGTATAAGCCAAGCTAAGGTTGATGCTACTGAAGGTGATAAATTGGAACTCGTACATTTGGGAGAACCCTCACTGATTTATTTGTGAGGTCCCTCCTCTATACATTTTGAATAACAATGTATAAGCCAAACCAAGATTGAAGCCACTGCAGTCATTAATCAAACCTCATACAACTATTTAACAGACTAAATGAGGGTTATCAATACATCTCATATATCTCCAGAAGGATAATGATGAGTAAATACTAAAATTGTTTGGTTGTTGGTAGTCAGTACATTGTACTATTCCAGTATTTATCATGAATGATGAACCTAATACACAAGAGGGGTGACTGTGTCAATAGCTGATGCAAGGGTGGCATTGTAAAAAGCTGTGGCTCCCATAGAGATGCTTTGAACAACTATCTCTAACGCACTCCCTGAAACATTGTAGTGCACCGCAGGTACATTTTTCCCTGAAGTCCATTGGAGATGGTATCATAGTGGGTGAAGCCACGGTATAATAATAATATCATATTTATTCATTTATATAGCGCTATTAATTCCATAGCACTTTACATACATCAGTAATGCTATCCCTATTGAGGCTCACAATCTAAATATCGTATCAGTACGTCTTTGCAATGTGGGAAGAAACCCACACAAACACAGGTAGAACATACAAACTCCTTGCAGATGTTGTCCCTGGTGGGAATTGAACCAATGACCCAAAAGCTGCAGTGTTAACCACTTCAGCCACCGTGCTGTATAATACAGATGTTTGGGGACCTGTATGACCAATGGCAATGTCAGGAGAATGGATCCTACCAGACGCCCAAAATATTTTAGCTAAATTTTGAATACTATGAAGACATGTGAGCGTCTGCATTGTGGGCCTTCTGTCAGGGATGGAACTAATATTTGATGAAGATGGAAGGCCTGTATTGTGGAATATGTACAGTGCCTACAAGTAGTATTCAACCCCCTGCAGAATTAGCTGGTTGACACATGTGGAATTAACTTGGCATTGTGACATTTGGACTGTAGATCAGCCTGGAAGTGGGAAATGCACTGCAGCCAAAAAGATTTTTTCATTTTTTTTTTTTTTTTTTTTTTAAAGCGTTAAAAGTTAATTCAGAGGGTCATTTTTTATTCAACCCCTCAAACCACCTGCATTCTGTTTGGTCCCCCTAAAGTATTAAGAAGTAGTTCAGGCACAAAGAACAATGAGCTTCACATGTGTGGATTAATTATCTCTTTTGCCAGCCTTTTCTGACTATTTAAGACCCTCCCCAAACTTGTGAACAGCACTCATACATGGTCAACATGGGAAAGACAAAGGAGCATTCCAAGGCCATCAGAGACAAGATCGTGGAGGGTCACAAGGCTGGCAAGGGGTACAAAACCCTTTCCAAGGAGTTGGGCCTACCTGTCTCCACTGTTGGGAGCATCATCCGGAAGTGGAAGGCTTATGGAACTACTGTTAGACTTCCACGGCCTGGACAGCCTTTGAAAGTTTCCTCCCGTGCCGAGGCCAGGCTTGTCCGAAGAGTCAAGGCTAACCCAAGGACAACAAGGAAGGAGCTCCGGGAAGATCTCATGGCAGTGGGGACATTGGTTTCAGTCAATACCATAAGTAACGTACTCCACCGCAATGGTCTCCGTTCCAGACGAGCCCGTAAGGTACCTTTACTTTCAAAGTGTCATGTCAAGGCTCGTCTACAGTTTGCTCATGATCGCTTGGAGGACTCTGAGACAGACTGGTTCAAGGTTCTATGGTCTGATGAGACCAAGATCGAGATCTTTGGTGCCAACCACACACGTGACGTTTGGAGACTGGATGGCACTGCATACGACCCCAAGAATACCATCCCTACAGTCAAGCATGGTGGTGGCAGCATCATGCTGTGGGGCTGTTTCTCAGCCAAGGGGCCTGGCCATCTGGTCCGCATCCATGGGAAGATGGATAGCATGGCCTACCTGGAGATTTTGGCCAAGAACCTCCTCTCCTCCATCAAGGATCTTAAGATGGGTCGTAATTTCATCTTCCAACAAGACAACGACCCAAAGCACACAGCCAAGAAAACCAAGGCCTGGTCCAAGAGGGAAAAAATCAAGGTGTTGGAGTGGCCTAGTCAGTCTCCTGACCTTAACCCAATTGAAAACTTATGGAAGGAGCTCAAGATTGAAGTCCACATGAGACACCCAAAGAACCTAGATAACTTGGAGAAGATCTGCATGGACGAGTGGGCCAAGACAACTCCAGAGACCTGTGCCGGCCTGATCAGGTCTTATAAAAGACGATTATTAGCTGTAATTGCAAACAAGGGTTATTCCACAAAATATTAAACCTAGGGGTTGAATAATAATTGACCCACACTTTTATGTTTAAAATTTATTCAAATTTAACTGAGCAACAAAACTTTTTGGTTTGTAAGATTTATGCTTCTGTTAATAAATCCTACTCTCGTTTGCAGTTTGAAGGCTCTAACTTATTTGCATCTTATCAAACCACCTAAATCTGCAGGGGGTTGAATACTACTTGTAGGCACTGTAGGTCAGATTTTGGGCAAGCAGTGACTTTACAGGTGTGAATAGCAAGCCGCTTTAAATGCAGCTAGCAATTTCTGTCTGCATACTTCAGCAGTATTTTGGGGATGCTGACTAGGTAGAATTTGCCTTTTTAAAGGGATGTTTGGGTCAGATTTTGAGATTTAGTTCTGAAAAGAGCTGTTAATTTAATCTAGATGCTGGTACTGGATTGCTAAATCTGCCTAAATGCCTTTCTCTCCCTGCTCCAAAATCTCTCCTTGCACTATCCACAGCTAGCAGAGGTCTTGAGATTTAGCTCTGAAAAAAGCTGTTGTTTATTCTTGCTGGATCACAGAAACAATTTCTTTACTCTGTTCCTATGCTGTCTCTACATTCACACTATGATACTATGCTGTTTCTAGATGTAATGTGGGCAATGTGGTGGCAGGCGGGCTTAAATAGCCCCTACAACGTTGGGCAGCTAGCCAATCACAGTAATGCCACTACAAAATGGCTTCGACATTACTGTGAATAGCAAGCAAGCCCAGCATGTTTAGTGGCTGCAAATCAGGCGCCATACATTCTGGACAGGTTACTCGAATCTCCTGAGGCAAATACCAAAATGCTCACCGGGTAACAAGTATCACGAATACCATACTATCTGTACAACTAACAAATAGTGCAGAGCATATTCGCTCATCACTAGTTATTAGCTCATCCACACTTTTAGTTAATTATTTACAATTGTGTCTCTAGACATTGAAAGCTCCCAGGACACAGTACCTCGATTTCCGCGCTGCCTCGTGGATGACATTCCCTGATGAAGGAGTTGGGAAATAACTCTGAAACGCGTAGGATAAATAAAGAAGAATCGTTGATCCAGACATTCCCTTGTATTGGCTTCTTTTGTTCCTTTTCTGAAGTGGCAGCGCGGACCTCGAGGTACTGTGTCCTGGGAGCTGATTAAACCACAGGGATCTGTGGAAAGTACGGTCCTGAAGCAGCTAGTTGTATTTGAGAGATCATTACCAGTTGTGGGTTTTCACAACTACATCAGGTGAGCAGCCTCTTTGTATAAACATTTTTTGCCTTTTCTAAAGAAGATATCACCCTATGTGCGCATTCTTGAATTTATAGACATTGAAAGGGTAGTCTGGTGGATATCATTATATTTACAAAGGTTCAAGTTAAGAAAAACAAACTGATTCCTAACAGCTCCTTTTCTGCAGTTTACTTAGTCCACTCTAGTCTGCTTTAATTTCTAGTCATTTGTTGACCTAACGGAACTAGTAGGGAATGTCTTGTGGGGACTTGGGTTTAGTGGGTGCTCTTATCTACTGGCCAGGCCACCTTTAGAAAGACTGCATGGACCAGGGCTCATCCCAACTGAACGCCCTAACTCCCTACCCAGTAGAACACTACTCAGACAACACAGGGTAAGGGAACCACACAGTGATAAGACTTTATTGGATCCCTAAAAGTCAAAGGTATATAACACATAATCAGCAAGAACACACAATGTAACAAGCAACAGAGTCTTACCCTCCCACTGAAATCTTTTTTGGATTTCAGTTGGATGCCATTTACACGTGGAGTGTGGATCTTGCAGCAGCTGTATATGCGAGTAACACCAGGTTGTGGGGCACACAACCTTACCAGGTGAGCACCCAATAGTGTAGCAATAGCCCAGTTTCCATTGAGATAAGACCCTATTGCACTTTGTTGTCTCTTATTATTTACCCTCCCACTGGCTCACCAGGGATTAGAATATTCTTGCCTTTGGCGATTCCAGGACCAACTACCCTAATCCAGAAGCACTCCACTTTTGGTGGGCACCCACTGAGAAAGTTTTAGTGGTACATTTAGGAAGCTGGATGAGCACAGCAGTCTATAACCAGGTGACCAAATTGTCCCAATCTGAATTCCTTAAGTAGTCTCTGTTCTTCCAGCCGAATCCTAGAATCCTAGGCTGAATTCCTGCTGAATATCATCAAGTTCTGTTGCTCCTCTAGTCGGAACCAAAGCTTCAAGGCTGAGGCCAGATAGTATATCAACAACTGGTGACTGAAGCAGCGCTTTTTAGATCCCGAGCCCTCAACAGGGTATATTACGTTCTTACAGGATTGGTGGGATGAAGCTATTCTCTTATTGGTTGGCAATTCAATCTGACTGAATAATTCTCCTCTGATGTAGACAGAGGGGGTGAGGTCATTTACATTTAGTTAGAAATACACAAATTTAGATAACAGAGGCTTAAAACAGTCTGATAAGAAGCAATAATTTAACAATAATGATTTAACAAACAACAGAACAATACGTCTGGCCAAATTAAGAATATTAACCCATGAGACATGCATTAAAAAAAGATTGCATCATTACATGTCTCACAGCCAATTGCTGGACGTAATAAGTAATTGAGTATGCATTCCCAATCTATGGCCATCTCTGTTTTTTTTGCAATGGGAAATCATTGATAATTAGATTTGAGAAGTAACCTCCGCCTCTCTGAAAAAACCTAAGTATTTAGTGGAGAACCGCTAAATACTTACAGCGGAAGTGTGTGGGCATGGCCATCCTCCCATTGCCTTCTGGCGGGCACCACCAGAGAAAGTAATTTGTTGGTGGTTGTCCTTATGAAGCGGTGAGGAATATACCTTGAGATGCGTTGAAAAAAGCCACTTGCAATCACATTTCCTTGGTATGGCATTGTTCACACACAATTTGCGTTTTTTTTAGCACTCCTAAAACCACATGCGTTTTTTTAAGAGTGCCAAAAAATGTTCCTTGTGTGTCTGAAAGCTTTAAAAACGTTTTTGGACTTAGTCACTTTTTCACCAAATAACCAAAAACGCATGGAAAAAAAGATTGTTCGTTGACCAGGTGGAATTTTTTTTTTTGTGGGGGGGGGATTGTGGGGGATCTGTCGGTATATTTTACTTTTTTTATTTTCTTGCTGACCAATGGGGTGGTGCTATCGGAATTTTGTTGTTTTTTTTCAAGCAGTTGCAGACCCGTTTCCAAAAACGCTAGCGTTAACGCATGAGCCTGCATTTGACCTGCGTTAACGCATGCGTTTTCCATAGGGCGCCATGTTAAAAAAACGCATGCGTTTTTGGGAAACCACACCTGCGTTTTTTTCCAGCACCCAAAAACGCTGCATGCAGAGTTTTTTGGACTGGGGGAAAAAAACCGCAAATGGAGCTGAAAAACGCATGTACACTCAAATGTACCCTGCGTTAACGCACCTGCGTTTTTTTTTTAAACACACCAAAAAACGCAGAGATGGTCAAAAAAAACGCATGTGTGTGAACATGGCCTATATCGACAATTGTATAGTAGCGCAATTGGATTTCGCATATTTTCTCTATTTTGACAAATAAGTATGCACGAGTCTAGTTAGCACATGAAATGTTGGGTTCCCTGTTTTAGATTTTACATTGGAGCCCAGGAATTTCAAGTTATGCCTCTGGACGTCACCAACTCTAATCCAATGGGATTTATTTGTAAGGAAAAACAATGCTTCCTCATGGATCCAAAGGGGGGTGACCAGGGTTTTTCTACACTTCTATGCCTCGGTTTAACCTATGATAACCTGACCATGTGTAAAGTCTTTTTTTTTTTTCCAACAATAGATTTTGTTCTTTTCCTTTCTCTACAAACTTAACCTCAGGCTTTAAATAAAAACTCATACCACATTGTTATGGATATTTGATGTTCTTTATAAAGCATTTCACTTATTTCTACACTTATTTCACATTTGAAATCACTCTTAAATTTGTTTTAGAGGATGGGGGTGGAGGCTGCAGATACCTGAACTCTTCTTCCTTGTTCTCTATGTGTTTTGCTATCATATTTTCAGATCTCTCCTATGTGAAAGCTTTGTAGCGTGAGATAAAATGTTATTGCAATCAGAGGATTAGCTCAGGCAAAGCGAATCATCCTCGATTATACTATGAACTGTAGAGACGGTTGTGGGAAGCTAAACTTCAGGAGGTAAATTACATGACAAAGATTTAATAGAGAAAAGTCACATATTGTGAAGGATTAATAGTGACATTATGTGAAGGGTCTTTGAAGTTTGAGCTAGAATGATTTTTAGTCCTTGGAACATTGAATTGATTTTAAATAAAAGTAATATTGGAAGTAAAATATGAAGGATTTCTCTTTTCTCCTTAGTAAAAAAAACATTCAATATAGGTGTAGTAATATTGTATTGCTGGTGTGTAGATGTTAGGCGCACCTTTCATTTATACGCTATGTTCAACGTGTATGTTTCCATTCACTAGATATGTATATTTACTTGGTCTCTTTCCAGTTGGTATGCGTCTATATGCCTAGGGTCACACTTGAGCCCTGGATCCATTAAAGCCATCAGTTTTTCAACTTAGAATTTGTGAAAAACGGATGGTTTTAACAGATCCATAGGTTCCCATGCAAAAAACGCAGTGTCAAAATGCACTGCTAAATAAACACTATACTTTATTTACTGTACCCAAAAATGCTGCTAGCAGCGTTAGCGTTTTTGGGTGCATTAAAAAATGCATAGCGTTTTTTAACATGGGACCCTATGGGAAACACATCCATTAATGCATGGTACATATAGGTACCATCTGTTAACGCATAGCGTTTTTTAGAAGCAAAAATGGCATTTTGAAAAAACAAAAATTAAATCAGGTTTTGTAAAGGCAGAAAAACTGACTGCCAAGTGTGACCCTAGCCTATGCCATTTATTTAAGGCTAAGTTAACATGATGAGTATTTGGTGATTTATTGATGTTACAGATTTTCTGCTACGTTTCTGCATTATTAGGCTACTTTACTTACTTTTCACTGTGCTTTTGTTTGCTCTTTTTTTTAACATATTTTTATAGCAATTTTGATGCTGCAATATTTGTCTCTTTTTAGTATGTCCTGTGTGAGACAGTGGCTTGATAGCCAGGGATGTAAGACAGTGACACAGGACGTAATTCATAGCAACAGTCTTAGATACCTAGAGCACAGCCAGTCCACTCATATGTCATTCTATTACAGACTGGCCGACACCTGCACCAATGTAGGAATCTCAGGACTACGGTCTTTTTTTCAATGTCTGCGTGATGCCTGCACCACTGTGTGAACCTCGGGTGCAGAGTTCATTTACAGTGTCTGTCTGACACTTGTCCAAGGTTCTCGCTCTGATCTGTGTTAGGCTGGTTTCACACTGCGGTCAGGTCAGGTCAGGTCAGGTTTTGTATTTCAAAACCAGGAGTGACTCCAAAACTCAGAACAGGTGTCAATCTTTCAATGATAGTTTTTCTCTGCAAGTTCCTCTCCTGGTTCCTCTCCTGGTTTTGGCACACAAACCTGATCGAACCTGATCAGTGAAAAACCGCAGTGTGAAACCAGCCTTAGCCTCATGCAGAACCTGCTGCTCTGCAACCTTAATTGAACCCATCCTACCTTTTGCTTGCCAATCAGGTTTTCTTAAAGACCTGGTGAAATAACTTGAACCAGTTTACACTTTTATTTTGTGCAGGACTCCCAGCAGTAGCTTTGAATTCATGCTCCAGTGGGTTCAGTAGGTTTCTATGCACATTTTGGGGTACACATAGCAACCATCATATATACCACTAGTCACTACGTCACACATGTCATTGTTTAAATTGAAACTTTTTTTTTTAAATTGTGTTCTGGTATTTGACTATGGTAAAACCTATTTCATACAGTCATGTGCATATTCTATGTAGTTTTAGTTACTTTCGCTAGCTGAAAGGAACTACAAAAGTGCACGTTTTTAGCTGCTGATTTTTCCAAATCTCTTGATATTCTATCGGGAAAATCTGCATGTAAAATACAGGAGAAGAAGCTTCAGGTATCTGCATGAGAGCTGTAGGAGCTGAGCAGCTGAAGGACCATCTACCCGATAAACTCAAGGACCTTTCAGGTCATGTGACTAATCACATAAAATGAAAGGTCCTTTATTTATTTGTGTGAAAGCTCCTTCAGCTGCTTAATCTGTGCAGTCTCTGATCTGGATCCAATAAGGAACTGCAAGATGTGTTAATGTGTGTATGTATATGTGAATGTAGCAGAACTTTGATTTTATATGTGCATGTTTACAGAGCTGTATGTGTGTCTATGTGTGCATGTAGCAAAGCTGTGTGAATCTATTTGTGCACATGTAGCAGAGCATTGTATGCAGGGGCGGAACTACACTGGTGCAGCCTGTACAGCTGCACCAGGGCCCCGACCGGTTGGGGGCCCCTTCTAGCCTGGAGGGGGGCCCCCAGCCGACCCCCGCAAGCCACCGCCAGAGGAGAGGAGGGTCAGGCAAAGGAAGCAGAGAGCTTCCTGCTTCCCTTGCCTGATCCCGCCCCTCCTCTCCTCTGCTCCTCCGGCCCCTAGCAGACATCCTGCGCGGCTCCCAGGTAGGAGAGATCGCGCCTGCGGCTCCCAGCGGCACCCCCCCCTTTCCGGGCCGCGCCAACGGCCAGCGGCACCCCTCCCCCCCGGGCCGCGCCGACGGCCAGTAGCCCCGCCCCCCCCGGTCATCTCCTGCACCAGGGCCCCCGGGGGTGACGGTCCGCCCCTGATTGTATGTGTGCATGTATATGTACTGTAGATGTAGCAGAGCTGTGTGCATAAAATACACACTCTACATAGACAATACAAATGGATTTATTACCTCATTATTCCAGTCTAGTAAATTAAAATGAGTGAAAATGATCTGTCTATGTAATACCACCAGGACATTTTTAGCTGATGGTAAAAATATTTTTCCTATTTTCAGCTGTGCAAATATGGGGTGCATCTTATGGAAATAAGCATTTTATAGGCCTTGTTCACACATACCTGTGTTTTTGGCATTCTCTGCGTTTTTTAGCTGTTTATAAAAAACGCAGATGCGTTAACGCACGGTGCACTTAAGTGTAGCTGCGTTTTTTAACAACACATGCGTTTTTTTTTCACCATTCCAAAAACACTGCATGCAGCGCTTTTTGGGAGCTGTAAAAAAACGCATGGGTTGTTTAAAAAACGCATGGGTTGTTTAAAAAACGCATGCATTTTTTTAACATGGGGCCCTATGGGAAACGCATGCATTAAAGCATGGAATATATAGGCACCTGCATTAACGCATGCGTTTTCAATGAAAAAATGACTAAGTCCAAAAACTTCTCAAAAACGTTCAGAACCACAGGGGACACTATTTGGCACCCTTAGAAAAACTGATCAGTTTTTCTAAGGGCTAAAAAAACGCATTGGTATTTGTGAACAAGGCCATAGTCTGAAAAATATGACATATACATTTATTTTGAAAAAGAAATAAAGTGCAATCAGTATGATGGGGCAAAATTAAAAGCACTCCTTCCAATTACTTGATTTGAATTATCTTTGGCATCAATGACAGCAACTAAATAGTTTTTGTGGCCATCTGTGAGCTTCATGTTCCTTTCTCCTGTGAGATTCTTAAAGCATATACACCATTTAATTTTTCATTTAGTAATTATGTAGAACAAGTGATTTTAGTAAACTTTCAAATATACTTTATCATAGAAATCTGATAGAAAACCATTCATAAACATTCCACAAGGTGGAATAGACTTTGTGTGAAGCAGACATATGTTCATTTTCAGTCAGATCCATCTTTACATTGAATACGACCAGATCACCATATAAGGGAGGGGGCATGTCCTACACCAGGGGTACGGAACTCCAGGCCTCTAGAGCCGCCAACAGTGCAGGATTTCAGGATTACCTTAGTATTGCACAGGAGTTGGATTCATCACCAGTGCAGGTGATTATATTATCATCTGTTCAATACTAAGGAAATCCTGAAAACCTGCACTCTTGGCGGTTTTCGAGGCCTGGAGTTCCCTACCCCTGGCCTATTCTGTGTGCGAGCTCCTGACTGCAGCTGATAAAGAAACAATCATTAACGAAACCATTGATCAACAATTAACCTTTTCACCCATAGTAAACCCCAGGAGAAAACTTAGCAAATCCCTTATTAAACTCTTTTGACCACACAAAAATTGAATTTTTTCAATGTATTTATTTTGTGAGTGTTAAAATGACTTACAAGTATAGTGACACAAAGGAGACACGATATAGCACTAGCCCCATAACAATAAGATATACAACATCATAAAGTGACAAGGTTTATCAAGAATCCCAATTGCATTTACATAGATTGTCCCACAACATAACAATTGTGAAGTTTCACAAACATGAGAAACAACTAACAGATTCACGATACCTGACTAGCATTGTCAGAGCTATTAGTATAGGTCTGTATAGTACAGGGTGGGCAATTTATATGGATGCACCTAAATAAAATGGGAATGGTTGGTGATATCAACTTCCTGTTTGTGGCACATTAGTATATGGGAGGGGGACTACTTTTCCAGATAGGTGGTGACCATGGTGGCCAATTTGAAGTCGGCCATTTTGCATGCAACTTTATTTTTTTCAATGCTAAGAGGGTGATGTGACACATCAAACGTATTGAGAATTTCATAAGAAAAACAATGGTGTGCTTGGTGTTAATGTAACTTTATTCTTTCATGACTTAGAAAATGATGTGTTCAGAGTGCTGCCCATTGTGTTGAATTGTCAATGCAACCCTCTTCTCCCACTCTTGACACACTGATAGCAACACCGCAGAAGAAATCCTAGCACAGGCTTCCAGTATCCGTTGTTTCAGATGCTGCACATCTCGTATCTTCACAGCACAGACAATTGTCTTCAGATGAGTGATGAGGGAAACCTTTTTGTGAATGGTGACTTGCGTCTGCCCCTGAGCCTGGCCAAACAGTAATAAACTTAGTTTCTGCATGGAGCAGCGCAATACGTTACCAGCAGGTTACACTATGTGCAGCTTGTCTATTGATCCATATGGCAACTTACCGAAGTCGCAGAGATCTCCAGTATATGCACTTTTGCAGAGCGCACAGGAAACGCTGACACAAAACCGGATGGCAAATAACTGCCATCCGGCGCCACAGGAATACATGGGGGACAAAACCGGATCCGGGTCTGCCGGTTCACACCAGACAGACCTGGACAACAAAAATCGTGGTGTGAAGCCTGCTTTAGCTCTGTCTCTCTCTACACAGGTTCACCTGCAATCTCTCTATATATTCTTTCAATTGGCCTCCTTGCCTGTACGAAGTTTCAGTCTTGTCTAGTTTCTCACACTTTAAATTGCAACATCTGTAGTGTTCTCTTCACATACCAAACCTCAAACTCTTTTGCTAACACGTGGACCTTGGATCCACTAACCACGAACTTTGACTTATGACTGCCCACCACTTCTAGGGAAATGCCCCTCTAGCTTTCCTGTATATGGCTAGGGTCAGATTCGCATCATGCATCCATTAAAAGCATGCGTTTTTTTCATGTGCACATGTTATTAAAAACGCATGCGCTAACGCATCCATAGATTCCAATGCAAACAACGCATTGCAAAAGTGCAATGCGTTTGACGCTATGCATTTTTGCAAGTGCACGCTGCATACTGCGTATTTTGGTACTTTTGCAAAAACGCATGTGTTTTTTTAACATGGGAGTCAATGGGGAATGCATGCATTAACGCATGGGACATATATGTCCCATGCATTAACGCATTCGTTAATGCATGTGTTAAAAATTAAAAAACTTTCCATAAAAATGGCAAGGGGAAACAAAGGATCCTTTAGCGCATTCTTCCACTGGATGCAAGCTCCCAAATGTGACCCTAGCCTAATTGAAAGATTGACACCTGTTCTGGGTTTTGGAGGCACTCCTGGTTTTGGCACACAAAACCTGATGAACCCTGAGCAGAAAAAAAACTGCAGTGTGAAACCAGCCTAACTCCTACATAGTCCGAGTCAGCTTTACACGTTAACCCCACCTTTGCTGGACTATATACCAGTCAATCAACAAACACATTTAACCACTTTCAACTCCTTAGGCTGGCTTCACACCATGTTTTTCTGCTGTCAGGCTGTGTCCGGTGTTTTGCTGGATGCACCGGACACAGCCTGACAGCTCCAGACAGTCCGGACTTGTTTTCTGCCGGAATAGGCAGTGTGCGGTGATGCCGTGGTCCACAATTCTGAAAATTTCAAAATCGCGTCTAGCAGGGAGCTACCCACGGTTCTGAAATTTCAGCCGGGAGTTCTCCAGGTGCTGAAATTCAGCGCTGGCTGCAAATTTAAAATGTCAGATTTGGTGCGATCCGGCGCCCATAGCCTCCCATGTTAGGGAGCCGCTGGATTGCACCGGATCCGGTTTTATCAAAATTTTGCCCCGGACACAAAAATGCGGCAAGCTGCGATTTTGTGTCTGGGAAAAAAAACAAATTCTGCCAAATCCTCCCTGACAGCAGAGAAACGGATGGCAAATCACTGCCATCCGGCCCCATAGGAGTACTGTGGGGCCAAAATCCGATCCGCCGGACAGCCCTGGATATTAAAAACCATGGTGTGAAGCCGGCCTTACAAGTGTGCAGAAAAGCTAAGAGGTCCTTAGGTGAAGATATGGCCCTTTAGGCTAGGGTCACATTTGGTAGGTTGCATCTAATTGAGCGATGCATTAAAGGATGCTTTTTTTCCCCTTGCCATTTCCATGACATGTATTTTCATTTTTAGCGCATGTGTTAATGCATGCGTTAACGCAAGGTGCATATATGTACCATGCGTTAACGCATGCGTTTCCCATAGACTTCCATGTTATAAAAACACATGCATTTTCAATATCGGGCCCAAAAAAGCTGCAGACCGCGTTTTTGGGTGCACTGCCAAAAACGCATAGTGTCAAATGCATTGCTCTTTTACAATGCATTTTTTGCATTGGAGTCTGTGGGTGTGTTTTCCACATTTGCACATGAAAATAACGCATGCATTTAGCAAATGCATAATGCAAGTCTGACCCTACCCTTACAGAGCCAGGAACTCAACATCATCAAGTCTGCCTCCAAACACAGTAAGATATGCACAAGCCTACATGCACAGTAGATCTATGGTTAGTACTCCAAGATCTTTAGAATAACCTTCCACATCATCGTTTCTCGGCATTTGTGGCAAATCTGGCAGTTTTTTCTTATCTGCTGGATTCCAGAACACTTGCGGCAAGACTGTGTTCAACCTAATGCATTTCCTATGGGACTTGCGGACATGTGCGCCACTTGCGGTTTTGCCGCTATCCTACCAATCTGGCATTTGTTGCAACGGACAAAAAACGCTGCTAGCAGGTTTTTGGCTGGCTGCAAGTGCACAACTGCAAGTCCCTTGGAAGTGCATTAGGTCTAATGCAGTCTTGCCACAAGTGTTCCGGCTACCGACAGATCTGGCAAACTACCAGATCTGCCGGAAATGTCGAGAGACACAGATGTGAAAGCAGCCTTATATTGTAGCATGTTTGCCACACCCCTGCCTAAAACGTTTGCACAGTACTGTACATCATTGACGTCTGTGACATGCCATGCCTCAATTGGACAGGTGCACACAGACTAAAGGTACCATTACACGGTGCAATGTTGTTTAGATATCACCAACGATCTCGGTCGCTAGGACATCTGTTTGACATTGTTGGTGAGATGTCACACGTCTAGATATCGTTGACTACGCACCAACGATGTGATGAGCAGCTATCGTTTGCACAACCCAGCGAACGATACTTGTTCACTGCTGTGAATAGGCGAAGTCGTTAACGACATCGTTATCGAGGTGTCACACACAACGATGCAGCAGGTTGGCTGATCGAGGATCGTTTGATTTGAGAACA
Source organism: Allobates femoralis (assembly GCA_033576535.1). Taxonomy (NCBI): domain Eukaryota; kingdom Metazoa; phylum Chordata; class Amphibia; order Anura; family Aromobatidae; genus Allobates; species Allobates femoralis. The sequence goes on along the minus strand of JARQOC010000001.1, from coordinate 570,566,268 downwards.
TGTTCTCAAATCTGCGATCAATGATCCAACGATTTAACGTAGTCAGATCTCGGTGTAACACGCAACGACGTCCTAACGATGTCATTTCAACGACTCCAAACCCGTGACGTTTGAGCAATATCGTTCACGATATCGTACCGTGTAACGGGGCCTTACATCATTGAAACCTTTCAAATATTAGAAGGACTGGCTGAACATCTAACGTACAGTTAATGATCAAACATCATTTGTTTGACCTATGTTAGAGAAAGATTATCGGAAATGTTTGATTTCAACATATCCATTCCTTGGTTTTAATAGGTGATTGGCAGCATCTGGCTTCCATCTCCCCATTCTGGATATATTCAAACTGCGTCCTATTGAGCATTAATGTGTACAGGAAGATCAGGAGTAATAATTGTTGGCTGAATGAACATTTGGCTGGCACGCACTGAAAATGTATAGCCAACGTAATTAACAAGTTAATATATAGCCTCCTGTTGTAAATTAGAATGAATATTCAAAGGGTAGAATTGTGTCATCTAGTTTAGCACTTATGGTGTATTTGTCACTTTCTTACACCTTCACATTTCTCTGCACCTATATATGAAAAGAATATTTTTGGAAGATTTTTTTTTATGAATTATGGGGTCAAAATAATTTTAACTGCAAAATCTGAATAAAGCATATCTTATCTGATGAACAATTGACTGGGTGTAATTCATAGTGATTATGTATGAGAAACAGTAACTTACTTAATAATCCTCCTGATAAAATCTTCCAAAACACATATCCACACAACCGAGCTGTCCTTTTATCCCAGTGCAAGTTAATGGAAGATGATTTATCTTAAAGGATGCTGTTGTATTAATATTAATAAAAAGTCTCATCTTCTGCATAATGAACTCATTTGTATTATTAGAGTCACCCTCGCTAACGTCTGATATACATACAGAAGATATCGTATCTCCTCTTGTATGTCTGTGCAAGGATTATGCAATGTGCTAAAACAGATCACAGGATGCATATTAAATAGAAATTATATGAAAACTGTTGCTTTAACCGAAGTTGACAAAAGTTGCTTAATATGTGAAATGGCAACTTATGAGTAATGGAAGATCGGTATAAATCTGCTAATAATTTCCTGAGGTTTGTTGAAAGAGGTCTCCAAAGATAGCATTAAATGTATGAATCTAGGTTATACCTCCTACATGAAGGAATACCTTATTAACACCTTAGCAAGAAATCCGCATAACTATTTTTATCAAATTCCAGGGAAAACAAGTGAGAATATTGTAAGTTCTTCATCATCAGCAATGTTTCTATCAGTTAACTCTAAAGGTACCGTAACACACAGCAATAGTGCTTGCAATTTCACTGGCAATTTGCTGGTTGCAGTGAAATCATGGACACATTGTTTCATTTGTACACGGCAACAAAATAGAACAATGTGTCCATGATTTCAGTGCATCAAGCAAATTGCCAGTGAAATTGCAAGCAATATTGCCGCGTGTGACGGTACCTTTACACAACCACTGGTGTGTTCACTTGCTTAGCCTACTAAAAATGGCCTTAAAGGCCACAAGCTGAGAAGATGTCTGAGCACTTTGTGCAGAAGCTTCTTGGTGTTTTTCCTTATTTGTGGGAGTTGCTGTGTATCCCGGTATGTGTGTGGAGGTGAGGAGGTGGTAGCACAAGCCTTGTTGAGGAGCAGGGAAGGGGTAGTGGCCCTGAACTCCTCACCATCAGAGGTACCTCTGGGTACAGGGTCAGCTAGGGACCCCAGTCTATACCGTCAGACTAGCTACCCAGTTTACCTTGTCCGTTATTGCCATCCTGCTTCCCATTCCCTCATCTACTATACCACTTTCGTGACATCTGCATTCTACCAAGACCCTGTTTGCTACGTAGCTACTGACTAAATGTAAAATTAAAGTGGTTTTCCACTACTAGGACCACCTGTTTCCCCCCATTAAAATAAAACAGCTTGTACTCATCTCCCATTCAGCTGCCGTTCCAGCACTATTGGTATTCACAGTTTAGGGCTATTGTGACATTGTGATATCTCAAGGGTCCCAAGTCCAATCAATTTTAGCTTCCTTTTCCCCGCCTTTGAACCAACAACTCATCAACAGGTTTGAGCAGCAACTGCAAAGACAATTCCTGTTAGTAGCTTGTTTGGTCTGAGGGTGGTATGAGAAAACTGGCATGGGGTCAACATGAAATCACAATGTCACGTGAGCCCTGATTTGCAATTAACCACAGTACTAGAACAGCGACAGCACGGTAGGTCAGTACAGGCTCTTATATTTTAACGGTGGAAACAAGCTCTAGTAGTGGACAACCCTCTTAACTTTGAACTCTGAATTTGTAATTCTAAATCAATGTAAATACAGCCTTGTGGGTGTGAGAGCCATGACTTGTAAAAGCAAGGTCAATGCCGCCCCACCGTCACCGGAGCTGCTGCATCCCGACCTACTGTCTCCTCCCCAATATCCTGTAGAAGGTAAGCCCACAAGGGCGGGGTCCTCTCCCCTGTGTACCAGTCTGTCATTGTTAATTTGTTTGCTGTAAACTATATCTATAATTTTGTATGTAACCCCTCTCATGTACAGCACCATGGAATTAATGGGCTATATAAATAAATAAATATAAAAATAATGCTGACCCTATGCAAATCTTTCATTTTCAGGCAACTTTCTGCTCCCCTGGGACTGTGCAATGGATCAACAATTGATGCAGATCTTAGCCAATGGGAGATTTGCAAAGAGTCGGCGGTAATAATCTTACAAATAATGTAACTCACGCCCACAGGAGCATGTTTTGATGAAGAGAGGGCAAATTAGTCTTGGAAAATCAATGCCCATGTGACTGACTACCTGACTATTCAATCACTAATTTACATAGCCCAATGAGTGCAGATTATAAATGATTTAAAATCTATGCAGCAGTCAGTGAATTTAATCAACAGTTTAGGGGAGTCCAGACCAGCTGATAGATTCCTATCATTGCTAGAACTCAGCAGCATATGAGCTGAAGTCTGGCATGTCCTGTGTTGTGTTTATCATTAAATTGTCTATAGACTTTGCATACAGAGCCTGGTGTGGGTGGGCCGCTCTTATAGCTTTGCTCTATTACGCAATCTAAAGACGCTGATTGTGTCAAAACCGCTTCACACAGTAATCTAAGTGATACATCGCTGGATTCAAAACTTCTTTGCTTGTTGTCACATGACCATGAATGTAAGTCACATTAGAATTGTCATATGATGATCAATTGAATAGGCAAATATAGTGGAATCCTAACAGTGAATATAGGATTCAACATGAAACTGTGCTTGATGAAAACTATTCAGGGTCAGGAAGCCCGCACTTAAGGCCTTGTGCACACATTGAGTATTTGGTGACTTTTTTACCTCAGTATTTGTAGCCAAGAGCAGGAGTGGGTGATAAATACATAAGTGGTGACGTGTTTCTATGATACTTTTCCTTTGATTGTTCCACTCCTGATTTTGGCTACAAATACTGAGGTAATAAATCACCAAATGCTCAGAATGTGAACATGGTCTTAAACAGTAAGGGTACCGTTACACGCCGCTACAACAAGGTGGAAACAACCGGGTTGATGAGACAAATGTATCTTGCGCCGCCAAATCAACCCGAGGTAGCAGCGTGTAAAGGCGGTTGTTGCCACCCGTCACTTGCGGCACCTGTTTCAGAGCAGTGCTATAAAACAGGTTGATTTCAACCCGATGGTAACGGCGTCTAAATACGGTAGGTAAGGTTTATTCGTCACCTAGTTAACTCCCTGGGGCGTGACACAGGCCTCCGGGAAACCACCCCCCATCAGCGATCATTGGAGGAAGCTCCTGCGTTACGATTGGTTGTCGCTGCATAGGGCGCCATATTTAAGGAGCTGACCAGTCACACTACACAATTGCAATAGCGTCATGTATTAGTCAGCCTCCTGCGCTGGCTGACCAATCATGATGCTATTGCATTGTCAATCACCGTACGAGCGTCTCGGAATCCAAAATTCAGGCACGCCTATGTGTTGTCCCTGCTGCACCAGGTCCGCCCATATTACCTTGTTGTAGTGACGTGTAAATGGGGTAAGGTGCTCTCAGAAGGTAACTTTAGGCACCCGCAGTGCATCCAGAGATAGATTCAACCTTCTGTAGAGCACCTTGATAGCGGCGTGTAAAGGCGGTGGGGTACCGTTTGTAACCTTGGTGCGTGCTCGTGCACGTGAAGCACCGGTTGTTTCCACCATGCTGTAGCGGCGTGTAAAGGTACCCATAGAGGTAAACATTTCCACCACCAGTAAGGCCACTGTCACACATTGAGCATTTGGTGATATTTTTACCTCAGGATTTGTAGCCACAACCAGGAGTGGGTGATATATATATGGTATTTTTGCATATTTATGCTACTCTGTCACTGCATCGTGGAATAGGTCAATTCCAGAGGCTGATATCAGTGGTGTTGGCTGATGGTAAGATGTCACTATTGGGGTTTAGTGACTTATGATACAGGTCAAGGGGAACTTGTGGGTGTGGTCCTGAAAGTTGGGGGGATGTTAATGATGGAGGTTAACACCCCCACTCCCCTGGGCTGGCTGATTTTGCAGTCAGGGGGAACCCCATGCTGGTTGCAATGTGGCCGGGGGGATGCAGTAAAATGGTAGAGGTGCTTCTGGACGACCTATCAGAGGTCATACACATCTATATATCTATTATGTTCGATTATCAGGGGTGGCATTGTGCAGCCGCCTGGTGATATACAGCATGTGTGTATATATATATATATATATATATATATATATATATTTTTTTTTTTTTTTTTTGTTATTAAAAGGCTGTGGCCAGTGTACCCAAGTCACAGGTGTTGTGTGGTTATTTTGGTTAAGTAAGTTGGGGGTGGGGGTATCATAAGAAACCGAGAGTCTCCACTAAATTATGTAAAAATGTGCAGCAAGTGGGCATAGTATATAGGTAAGCCAGCAAAGTCTATGTGACTTTGCTTGTGCTTTGCCGACGGCTGTGCATTTTTGTGCAGCGTAATAGCTGCAGATTTTTATGGATCTTTCGACCATAAAAATTAGTAGAATGTCAATTATTTTATGCAGTTTACTTTAGGTACTGCTTGGCACTTCCGGGTTTCGACTATGTCACATGTCATGCGGGTAGGAGGCATGTGACCCACTTGGTGTGTGATGAGGCCGAAACCCAGAAGTGCCGGCTGTTATGCAAAGTAAGCGCATACTATAGGGTGGTGACAGCAGGGACAAATGCAGAATTTTCTGCATCAAAAAGCAGATATCACATAGTAAAAGTGTACGCTTTTCTGCGTAATACATGCTTATAGTGGATGCAGATTTCATGCAAAAAATTCTGCATCACTAGCGCAGCCTCAGCACATAGCCAAAGAGTCAAAAACTGAAAAGTAAAAAAATGTGATAAAAATGCATGTAAAAAAACATATAATCTTATTTTCCTAATGGTCATTTCAGATCAGCGTTTTTCACTGAATGCGGCAGATCCAGCAGATTTACCGTATCTGTTGGATCTGCCACCTAATGGCTGTCTTGTGGTACTCCTGCGGGAGCCCCCATTTATTCTCTAAGGGGCTTGCATCAAGAGCGGCAAGTGCGGTTTTGCCGCGATCCAGCAAATCTAGCAGTTGCGGCCGGGCAAAAAAAACATGGTTTGCTGTGTTTTTTTTTTGTGTGACCACAAGTGCCGGATCACGGCAAAACCGCATTTGGTGCACCTCCCAAGCCCCATGGAAGATTAATGGGGGCTTGCGTCAGGTGTACTGCAAGTTGGCCGTTAGGCAGCAGATCCGGCAGATCGGTAAATCTGCCGGATCTGCCGCATTCAGTGAAAAACGCTGATGTGAAAGGGGCCTTATAGATGCAAAATGCGCCCCAAACTCTGAACACCAAAAACGCACCAAAATCCCGATATAGGAATGTAGCCTAAATGTTTTTACCCTTTTAGTCCCAGAAAACAAAAAAGTCAACAATTTGTGTTCACTTTCAGCTGCAGGAAATGTTAATGTGATGTGGCTGCATTGTCTGGTAACTTTTTCTGCATTCTTTTATCATTTTTCGTAGAGGTACCTTGACGTGTCTTGGATAGCACTGCTTGCTCCACTAATGATACGCTCTATTTTGTTGCGAGATGTTTCTCATAGACAGACGTCGCCTATGTCCATTCCTCCTTATTTGTGTGGTGTCTTTATAGATTGCTCATAACCCATTTCCTTTGTGATTGCTTTTGCTCGCTGTGTTTGCTATTGTGTATTATATCATGTAGAGCTAATTATATGGACGCTCAGTCACAGAAGGATGAAGAAGAATAAACTACGGTTGGATGTTGATATATTAATATATATAGTTTAGCATTTCATGTCCACATACAATTTAACAGCTATGATTAGGCAAATATGCCAAACCTATAATGTGGCTGATAAAAGCTGACAGTTTGTTTGATAAAAATAATGGGAACACTAGAAGAAAGGAAAAACATTTACATATTTCATTATTATATGCGCCTTAAGCAATCTCTTGCACAAGCCTTTTCTATTTTTTCATATTGCCACTTGTCTGCCTAAAAAAGCCACAACAGCTCCCATAGTACATAGTAATATGCTCATAGTAATAAGTTATTGTATATTGTCCGTCTCACTATATACATTTTTCTTCTTCTATAGGAATTACTAGCTTTATTGTGTTGTGTTTATGTAGTTTTTATGCAAGTACAATATAATCAAGAGTGATGTAAGTAAGACGTGAAGCCGCCTTGCATGATGCATCTTCATACTCATGGAGCAAGGCAGAACTCGTCAGACGGTGAAAAGCCAGGTTTGTCTTCAACCACAAAATACTAGGATTTCATTACGACAAGTGGTAACTGCTTATATCCAGCAGCCACTGAGCCTGATCGGTGAGGGTGGCAATTGCCGGAGCACCACCAATCTGATATTGAATGACCTATCCAGAGGAATGGTCATGAAGGATAACAGTAACCTTGAAATTTTGAGGGTTTGTTCTTTTGACTTTGGTTTTACTTCATTTACCATATTATGATTTTTCTTAGCACAATTGAGGAAATTCCAAATATACCCTTTTATATACATATTTATATATATACTTCATGAATTTTATAATCATTTGTTTTTGTTTCTCCTTTTTGTAAGAGCCAGAACTTTTGTTTTTTTTGTGGACAGAGATGTGTGGGGGCTTGTTCTATTGTAAGATAAACATTTCTGTTTGTGTCTAGAGATTAGTGATCCTGTTATAATTCAAATTTGTTAAATTTTCTTCAAATGTTACTCCATGTCGACTTTGCAAGTTGCCCCGCGTGCTTACGTGTATTGAAGTTCCTAGGCCTATAATGCTTTTCAACACTAACACTTGGGTCTTTGTATTTAGACTTTCTAGTGCCTCTTTTAGTTGGTTTGTGCACTTGTCTACAGGCTCCTGGATGTCTCCTGGCTGCTTGTAGTTTCCAGCCCCTAAGCCGCTGGCCTGTGGTCATCAGTGACTCTACAACCTAACTCTACAACCTACCAGCAGTTTCCAGTACTTCTACCTATTTTCATGCTGTTTCCAGTATTACAATCAGCCTGCGGTTTCCAGGATGCCTTCCTGTCCATCTGCAGCTTCCATGGTCTTCAGACTTAAGTGTTTCTCCAGCTTTCCATCTACTATCTGTACCTTTGTTCTAGTACTCTTCTACATGGCAGCCTGCAGTTTTCAGAACATCTTGATGGCTGTGTATGGCTTCCATGGTATTAGACCCTCGTATTACCAAATAGTACTTTTTTCCGCTCTCTGCCTACAGTTTCCAGCGTCACTACCTGCCTGTAGTGTCCAGGGACTCTGCTACATGTCTGTTAGTAGCCTCTAGTAACCCTGCTATCAGCTTGCAGTTTTCATCAACATTGCTGACTGTCTGCAGTCTCCAGGGACTGTGCTACCTGTCTAAATGTGCCCTCCAGTCTACTACTGATAAGTGATTGTCAGGACTCTGGATATTCTGATGATCTTTTGAAAATTCTCACCGTCTTCCAAGATGGCATCCTCTGCCTCAGTCCTCTCCCAGTGTTTTTTTTTGTCTCTCTGCCATTAAAAACCCCAGCCCAGCCTCCAGTCCTGTGCTAGAGTATTCTGCCAATAATCCAGCAATCAGTAGCATCTCAAGTTCTCGCCTCCCTTTCCTGCAAATCCTGTTTGGATTTCCTGTGTCTGCTCATCAGAGTCTCAGCTATCCACACCTGCTGTCAGTTCCACTTTGGTTTCCAAACTGCTAGTACCTTTCTTTTGCTTCGGTATCAGCCTGCCTGCCAAGGTTCACAAAAGCTTGTTTGCTATACAAGCTCTCTGTAGTTTCTGTTTGCTTATTATTTATGCATTTGCAGTGTCCAGAACTTTTGCGGGACTTTAGATTTAAACTGCACTGTTTCTAGTACTGGATTCTTATTTCAGAGACTTCCATACTCAAGAATTCTGGGTGCGAACTGTGTCCATTAACTTTATTACAGAATTCTCAGTGTGAACTGTGCCTAAAGACTTTACTACTAACAGCATCTCCTGTGTTTTGGAGCTCAAATATTGTTTGCTAGTTGACATCTTCCTGAGTGATTATTCCAGAGACTTGTCTGTGAGGGCTTCTCCTAGGAATATTATTGTGTGTTTATGTACTTTGATCTCTTGCTGCACCTTTGTTTGCTTTTACCACGTGTGTTAATGTAAGACTTTTCAAACTTTAAACTTGTTCAGTTGTGTCATTGTCTCACATCAAAGGATTCCTGAGTTTCCCATTATAGTTATTACAGTGATCTTCAAGATTTCACCTGTTTTTTTGTGGTTTCTGGTATTTCTGCTGCATGTCCATTTGCAGGTTTCAGGATGTCTCCTGTCCACTTGTGGCTTTCAGAACCTTATTAAAACATTAAGTTTTCTATAACTCTTCTGCCTTTTGTGAGCTCACTCGGACCTTGGGCTTAGAAGATCCACTTCACATAGTGACTCCCTTGTGTTTTGTAACAATTGAGGTTAATATGCTTGTCTATAAAGCATTGAATAATTTATGGATGCTATTTGCACATAGTTGCAATTTTTTACGCATTATTTTGCATTATTCTATTCCCAGATGGCTGGTGCCATTGGTGTTAGTGCTACTGCTCTCACCTTTTTAATCGTGGTATGCAGTATTTTTTCTTTTACACAACCCCATCCATTGCCAATGCCACTTTTTCTCTTACTATTCATTTTGAGCAGCATTATATAATTAACTTTGGACGATCTTTTCTACCCCAATCATTCAACCCTAGGCAAAAATGATTTACAAAGAGATGGTTAATAAGTATTTGTGCAAAAAGCAGCAACAAAAGACTGTTGTATTATCATGGCATGTACAGTTTACAATTGGACCAGTGAAGCAGGTGTGCAAGAACAGACCTGCACGTTCACATGTGTATATTTTTATAAGGGTTTTGGTTTCTTTTTTAAAAATTTCTGAGCAAAATTCAATCCTCATTGCCAAAAATGACTGAACAAGAAAGGAATACTATGAAAAAAACAAAAATGTGTTTACAGGCTGCCCTTTAGCAGATGTGCAAAAAGAGACAAGAACACACAGTTAAATGACTGTACATACTTTTAACAAAATGTAACCTTTCCTCTCAAAAAGGACAAGCAAGAAATGTTAGATAGTTACGGTAGTTACATTTCCAAAAACCCAGCAAATGAAACATATCACTGTATTGGTTTGGCATGTAAGGATCTAAAACGTTATCAGTGAAACACGTATGCAAACAAAATTATTTGGATGCCCAAACTTTGTGGGACAGACAGCCATTGTTAGATATGTGGATTTTTAATAATTTTTTTTGCAAATGATTGCACAAAAAATTAAAAGTGTAAATGTAATTTCATTGAAAAAAACAAACAATACTGCCCTGCTTGTAAATGATGGGTCACATAGCAGCTAAGATAATGTTTTTTGTGACATGTAACTTATTTTCTTAACTTTTCTGGGCCCTTTTAAAAATTGCATTTTTGGCCTTTGTGTGTATGGCCAGCATCTGCCAGCATTGTGTGGGCGTGGCCTGCATCTAACAGCATTGTGTGGGCATGGTCAGCATCTGTGGGTGGGTACCGTCAGCTTTTGACAGAACTGTGTGTGTATTTCCACAGCTTCCCTCACCTCCCATAGTGCATTGCTCTCACTCAGGAGCCCGCATCTATCCTGTTCAGTCACAGCTCCTGAGCTGAGTTGTAGAGCCGTTCCCATGGTAAAGCGGCTACACAGACAGAGGGTCTTTCTACTAACACTGCACACTAACACACAGTGCTAGTGTGATGTGGAGCAGAGAAGGATCCCATGAGCTGTGTAGAGCAAACACCTGATAAGAGTTGGCATGAGAAGGAGAAGGGTTATAGTTGAGCTAGCATTGGGTTGTATTTATGAGTTAGAGTTATGAGAAGGGTTAACAGAGATCGTGACTGAGCAGAGAAGGAGCCAGATGACAGAGCTTGTGCTGAGGAGTTTACATTGAACCTGACAGAGCTTAGCCCTGTGCTGTAGGCTGAGGTGTTCTGATACATTGTTAACTCACCAGCTGCAGCCAGGAGCTCGCACAGTGTAGGCCATGCCCCCTCCCTTATGTGACTGTATTCAGTGTAAAGACGGATCTCACAGACAATGAGCTTCACACACAGTCTAGTGGGGACACCCTGTGGAAGGTTTGGTTTCCTTCCAGATTTCATTAATAAAGTATATTAGAAAATGTATTATAATTATTTGCTCTACATCATTATTAAATAAAAATTTAAACAGTGGTTACACTTCAAACTTTATTCAGGTGCTTGTGACAAGCAAGCACACCTTCTGTTGCTGATATTGTTTGTTGTAAAATATATTGTGCTGGCATGCTGCTGCTTCCCAGGGCAAAAGAAATGAAGAAAAAATGTAATAATTCAAATGCAGCAGGACACATGCCTGCTACACTATATCACTGATCCATCAGAGTCTGGTAGTGTTACTGCTGGCACCTAGCATTACTCTCTCCGATTATCAATTAAATCATGGTATTATTCACAGATTACCATACTAAAGATGTGAAAAGCAATGTAACTACAACCAGTGTTCACAAAGTCTGAGTTATAAAATTGGCATAAAATAATAGAAGGTAACAATTGTCAGCCAATTGCACAATAAAGTGGCTTGTGTTATTCCCTTTAATTAGCATTAAGTTATGATAGAGGACAGTTTCCTAATTATCTGCTTGTAGACATGTTTCCATCGTAGGAGCTCCCCATCTACACACACTTATAAAGTGACTTATTAATAATAATAATAATAATAATCATAATAATAATCATAATTATTATCTTTTTTTATATAGTGCCAACATATTCCGCCGTGCTTTACAATTCATAGGTTCAGAAGGCTTCTGTGATACTGATGTTTATGAATAGTGTAATAGGCAAATAGACATTTGGCCACTCCATTTTATCTTCATATCAAGTATTTGAGGGCATGATATTGTGGTATTTCCACACATATAAGTACTACTGGTTCTCCTCTTGCATTTTTAGAATAGTGTTCTTAGCAGAGAACACAGAATTTTAGTCCACAAAATTATTGCTGATTTAGGAGTGTGCAAAAAGACCCGTCCATTTTCCTCCTCCAATAGGAAAACAACTTTCCCATGTGAAGTATTTTGCTACTGAATAAGGTTAATGGACAGGTCTGGTCACATGCTTCTAAATCAACAACCATTTTGTGGACAGGAGTACTTTGCAATCTGTGAGGAACACTGTATTTATAAGTACTGTCAGACTCACACTTATCGGGGGCTTTGTCTTTTCTATAATTGTCGAATAAGCCGCTTACATGATAGTAGAGTTGGTTATCAACACCGACATCCCACTAGAAGATCCTTGTGGTTGGATGTGGTTGACAGCTCCAGTTGGAATTCCAAATGAGATGAGTGCAGAGGTCCTTACCAAAAACGCTCAGGAGTGTGGACCAATCCTGTTGCCACTTGGGGTACTTGGTATCAGTACTCTCCTTTCTAGTTCTCGCAGTCGGCAATGATAACTGGCCATGTCACTACCACAGCATGTCAAACTCTAGATATGTTGAATTTTAGAAGCTTTGCCAGGTCTTGTGGCTAGAGGTTCTGGTACCACATTGCATTAGTGCCTAGCATCTTCCTCAACCTAAACACAGATCTACATCTTTTGGTTGCATCTGTCCCATCAAGACCTTCACAAAGACACTTCGTTCTCATGCTTCTAACAAGCAACTGTCATTTTAGCAGTCAGACACCAAATAAAATATAGAACAGAAAAATAGAAGAAGGGGAGGGGTCTAATTGCTGCATGTACAATAATATCCCAGGAATAATTAAACACAGCTCAGTTAATAGCAAGCTCCATTTGCATGGGCCTGTCCTGCCTTTATTCATGAGGGCTGGCCTGGGACTGTGAAGATTATTTCTGAAAAGCCCAGGTGTATGTAACATCAGCTGCATGTGCAATAGACCTAATTTGCCTTTATTCACATGCACCAGTGTAGCATCATGGGACTGGGTTTGAGATGCTCCAGGTAAGTGCTTCTTTTAATTGTTCTACATTATGTGTATGTTGGAGGCCATAGAGCACAAATAAAATGAAAATATATAGAGTAGGACCACCCTGATTAGATTGCCTTGATGTGGCAGGGTGGCTGAAAAAAGATTAATCAATATTTTTTCAAATATCTCAATTTCATTATATTATACATTTTAGAGGGCATATGTGCATTTGCACCCTTTTTATTGCAAGCTATCTTTGGTAGTTCTGGCTTATTTGTTGTTTTTTATAATTTAACACAGAGTCTGATCCTCAAAACTCTACACTGTATCCTCGCTGGGACCATGTCAATCTGATGGCAGTCAGTGCCATTTAGCAGACTGCCTGGGACAGCCGTACAGAGCCTTTAACCCAGGACTGTCTTGCCATGCCCAGGAAAGCTGGAACCTATGGATTTTGTTTTGTTCATTCATTCACAGATATAACCATCATATTTTTTTCATTTTCATGTAAGCTTCACTAAATGAAATCTTGCTTTTTTGTTAAACCAGCTGATTTTTTAGTGCCATTTTGTCAACTATATTTAGGCGTTACATTTTTGATGTTATTTGTTATGGATTTAATGAAGAAGAAAATTAACTCAGGGTCCAATCCTCAAAACCCTGCACAAAATCCTCGCAGGGACTCTGCCAGTTTTTAGTGACAGCAATGATTGCTTGAACCAGATCACTAATGCTTCATATCTCACCGCTGCCAACAATTTGTCACAAACAGCACTCCGCTTAATAACAGTTGTCAGGACGATCACTCAATTGACTGATGATTGATGAATGAGATAACGGCTGCTTTTGCTAATAGTCCACTTATTGGATGCTTACTAATTAATGTATAATACACACACAGATTCCAACCGATATTTATATATATGATGAAAAAAAAATATATATATAGTCCGATACGCTCACAGCCATAATCCGCAATAACCAAAGACAAGCCAGCTATCCACTGAAATCGCCTGGTGCATATCGCCTGATTTCACTGCAGTGTAGGGCAATCAGGCGACGCTCCACCAGCGATTTTTCGCTGTAGAATCGCCCAGTCACATCGCCAAATTCGGGAATTGCCTGCCATCTCGCTGGCGATATGGCGGCGTGTGATGGTACCTTTATATGCAGCATTCTATTGTGCCTTTACAGAAGTCTCCAAGCTGATCTGTAGGACATAAGCAAAATCTTTTATTATACTCACCTATGGGGAGTTCCAGTCCGATGGGTGTCGTTGATCATAATCTCTTCTTGTGAAAGGTCTTCCTTTCCTATTTCGTAAGTATGATGCATCCTACATCATCCACCCATTGTCTTCTAATGCACTTCTGGACCACATACATTCCTCCATTGCATTCTTGGGCAACCGCACTGCTCTCTCTGCAAATGCACTTCTAACTGCCCTATTGGAGACAAAGCAAAGTACTGTGCAGGTACGGGGAGTGGTACACGAATGGTCGCTCATGCGCACTACAATGCTTTGCTCTGCCCTCGGCAGGGCAGAGAGCAGTGCGGTTGCCCAAGAATGCAATGGAGGACTGTATGTGGATGGCATAGGATGCATCACACAAAACAGAGAAAGAGGATGGTGATCGCAAGAAGAGAGGAGGCACGGGATCAAGATCAGCTACAGCCAACAGACTGGACTGCTCCATAAGTGAGCCTGGGGACTTACATACAACATTCTAGAATGCTGCAGTTTATATGGAAAAAACCTGGTAATACGTTCACTCTGTTTTAGTGATGAGCGAGCACTACAATGCTCGGGTGTTCGATGCCAGGGTCGAGCATCTCGTTAGGGAGTGCCAGATTGCCCCGGATCCTGGAGGATCCGATTTGGGGAGATTTTTCTGCAGCATGCTCTGATTTTGTGTCCTGGAGAAAAATCCGATTCCTCCCGGATTCTCCCGAACACATGGAAAACGGATGGCAGATAGTTGCCATCCGGCTGCATGGGGTGAAAATCTGGTCCGGGGCTGTCAGGTTCACACCTAACAGCCCTGGATCGGACCTGACCCCAGAAGTTGTCTTCTTTTTGCATAAAGGACTAAATGTTGCCGGCAACTTCACGGGAGCGAGCACGTTTTTGCAACTTTTCCAAGATTGCCTTGTAGATGTCACACAGGGAGATATCGTAGGCAACGCAACTAGGATGTTGAAAGCAACTTTAAGGTGCCGTCACACCTGGCGACGTCGCTAGCGACATCGCCGAAAAAGTGACGTATCAGCAATGTCGCTAGCGACGTCGCGCTGTGTAAACGAGCGGCGCGACCGCGTTTCATCGCTGGTCGCAGGTTGACAGGTTTACGGGAAGAACCGTAAACCTGTCAACCGGCGACGTGCGATAAGGCTGGATCGCGCCGTGTGACATCGCCAGAGCGATGTCGGCGGCGATCCAGCCTATACCGCAGCGTTGCTGCGGATCGCTCGCTGGGCTGAGCCCAGCCCAGCGAGCGATGTCACCGCCCGCATCGCTGCGGCATCGCCGGCCGCAGCGATGCTGTGTGACAGCTGGCCAGCGATGTCGGAAGCGAGCGGGCACCCGCGCATCGCTTCCGACATCGCTGGCAGATCGTGCTGTGTGACGGCACCATTAGTTCACTGGGTATGAGCAACCCAGCGAGCAATCCTTAACATTGTAGTGAATAGGGGAAGTTGCTTTCAACATCACTATTGCGGTGTCCCACAGAGCAATGCTAGCAGATTGACTGAGCTACATTGCCAGGTTTCAGAACATGTTCTTCAACTTGGCAACTCCGTTCAAGCAACTTATTGCCATTGAATTGCCCTGTCACACGTAGCAATGCACTAGCGATGTTGCTTCAACTTCGCCACGCCCCTGAGTTGCCGAGATGTTGCTGGCGATGTTCCCATTGGTCAGCCTTGTAAAACACACGGGTCATCAAATAAGGCGCCTCCGACATGGCCAGCCAATCGGAACGCAGCATCACCCACCAATCGCCGCAGATGCGGCGCAAAAAATCACCATCCAAGCACGCCTATGGGATTGATTTCAGGATTGCTGTGTACGTCGCTATCGCTCTGTCACGGGGCACGATCCACTGAAATCGCCTGGTGCATATCGCTTGATTTCACTGCAGTGTAGGGTAATCAGGCGACGGTCCACCAGCGATTTTTCGCTGTAGAATCGCCCAGTCACATCGCCAAATTCGGGAATTGCCTGCCATCTCGCTGGCGATATGGCGGCGTGTGATGGTACCTTTATATGCAGCATTCTATTGTGCCTTTACAGAAGTCTCCAAGCTGATCTGTAGGACATAAGCAAAATCTTTTATTATACTCACTTATGGGGAGTTCCAGTCTGATGGGTGTCATTGATCATAATCTCTTCTTGTGAAAGGTCTTCCTTTCCTATTTCGTAAGTATGATGCATCCTACATCATCCACCCATTGTCTTCTAATGCACTTCTGGACCACATACATTCCTCCATTGCATTCTTGGGCAACCACACTGCTCTCTCTGCAAATGCACTTCTAACTGCCCTATTGGAGACAGAGCAAAGTACTGTGCAGGTACGGGGAGTGGTACACGAATGGTCACTCATGCGCACTACAATGCTTTGCTCTGCCCTCAGCAGGGCAGAGAGCAGTGCGGTTGCCCAAGAATGCAATGGAGGACTGTATGTGGATGGCATAGGATGCATCACACAAAACAGAGAAAGAGGATGGTGATCGCAAGAAGAGAGGAGGCGTGGGATCAAGATCAGCTACAGCCACCAGACTGGACTGCTCCATAAGTGAGCCTGGGGACTTATATACAACATTCTAGAATGCTGCAGTTTATATGGAAAAAACCTGGTAATAAGTTCACTCTGTTTTAGTGATGAGCGAGCACTACAATGCTCGGGTGCTCGATGCCAGGGTCGAGCATCTCGTTAGGGAGCGCCAGATTGCCCCGGATCCTGGAGGATCCGATTTGGGGAGATTTTTCTGCAGCATGCTCTGATTTTGTGTCCTGGAGAAAAATCTGATTCCTCCCGGATTCTCCCGGACACATGGAAATCGGATGGCAGATAGTTGCCATCCGGCTGCATGGGGTGAAAATCCGGTCCGGGGCTGTCAGGTTCACCCCTAACAGCCCTGGATCGGACCTGACCCCAGAAGTTGTCTTCTTTTTGCATAAAGGACTAAATGTTGCCGGCAACTTCACGGGAGCGAGCACGTTTTTGCACCTTTTCCAAGATTGCCTTGTAGATGTCACACAGGGAGATATCGTAGGCAACGCAACTAGGATGTTGAAAGCAACTTTAGTTCACTGGGTATGAGCAACCCAGCGAGCAATCCTTAACATTGTAGTGAATAGGGGAAGTTGCTTTCAACATCACTATTGCTGTGTCCCACAGAGCAATGCTAGCAGATTGACTGAGCTACATTGCCAGGTTTCAGAACATGTTCTGCAACTTGGCAACTCTGCTCAAGCAACTTATTGCCATTGAATTGCCCTGTCACACATAGCAATGCACTAGCGATGTTGCTTCAACTTCGCCACGCCCCTGAGTTGCCGAGATGTTGCTGGCGATGTTCCCATTGGTCAGCCTTGTAAAACACACAACAAAGAGGATGGTGATCGCAAGAAGAGAGGAGGCGCGGGTTCAAGATCAGCTACAGCCACCAGACTGGACTGCTCCATAAGTGAGCCTGGCGACTTATATACAACATTCTAGAATGCTGCAGTTTATATGGAAAAAACCTGGTAATAGGTTCACTCTGTTTTAGTGATGAGCGAGCACTACAATGCTCGGGTGTTCGATGCCAGGGTCGAGCATCTCGAGATGCTCGGGTGCTCGGCCGAGCACCAAGCCCAATGTAAGTCAATTAGTGACAGGCACCGCCCACAGACTTCCGGCTATAAAACGAGTGTTTCTGGGAAAGGGCGGGAGGGTGGGCTTTTTCAAATCGTCGCAGCATACAACACCTCACCCCAGAGGGACCCTAACAATCAATCTGCTCTCTGTGAGGTGTAGCTCACTGTGTGCACTGAAGGGAGCTGTGTAATTGTGTCAGATCGATAATTATTTGTGAAGAGTCCGAGCATCTCAGCGGTACTCGGTGCTCGCCGAGTACCGGGATACTTGTGCGAGTAACGAGTAGCGCCGAGCATTCTCGCCCATCACTACTCTGTTTGTCACAGATATTTCTATATCAAAAATATGCTGCATAAAAAATGCATTTTACGTGAGTTTTTTATGTTTTTTTCTATTCGTGGAAAGTTGTTGAACGCTTGAAGTATTGACATTCTTACAATTTGAAATGTTTCCAATCTACAAAAATAGAATAAGCAATATGTGCATGAGTGTTTAGAAATCTCATTAGTTTTTCTGGAGCAGTAAAATGCTGGGCTTTTCGAGACAAAATAGTGAAGGAAAAAACATGGGAAAACCATGGATTGCTAAAATGAAGGTATAGATTTATTCAACATTACAGTGACTCAACATAGATTTTATTTATTTGAGCTACAAGAATCTGCAGACAGGTTCCCTTTAAATACAATGGCATATGCAGATACAGTGGAATACAACAATAGAACAGGAAGCCGGCCAGAGTCTAAATGCAGCAGGTGCAATGACATTACAAGATCGTGCCTGCTGTATGAAGCCACAGTCCACATGCTGCACAAACAGAAGGCGTACATCAGGGAATAAGCTAGTTGAGTAGTTGTATAATTTTTTTTTAATTAGTGCTTGTAGGACCTTACAATGTGAGGGAGCTATGGGGGACCATTATGCAGTGTCATGGCTAGAGATGAGGAAACTTTACTCGAACATGTTCACCAATCATAAATCTGGACCAAATGTGGCAATGTTCCCTTGGCCCCTCGAACTGAAACGTTTTGCTGGAAAGTCAGGAAATTTGTTTTTTTTTGGCTACTTTTCAGATGAGTGTGTAGCTTAACATAAGACAGAAGCTTTACACACACAGACACACACACACAGACACACACACACAGGACACCCACAGTTTATCTTACCAGTCTCTTGCTGCTTTCTTCTGGGTCCGCTCTCCTGTGCTCTCTCTCACTCACTTCTGGTTCTGGCCATTAGGCTTTCTGCATATTCACTTCACTGACTCCACAACAGCAATCACAGATGCTCATGCATTGGCTGCCACAATTAGACTGCATTTCCACAATCTAGATGGTTTCTGTGCTTGGTTGCCATACACATTAGTGTATGGCAACCAACCTGACGTCATAGGGTGTAAAAAAATGAAAAAAAAATGTGTAGGACTCCGCTGTACATCTCTCAGCACAGATAAAGTGGACAGCTGCAAACTACCACACTCAGCTGCCTATTTTTATGTTAGCTGGCAAAAAAATGCAAAGTGATCCACCCTGTTATTAATTGCCAGTCAAGGTAAAACTAGGCAGCTAAGGACTGGTATTCTCAGTGGTGTGAGGGACCATCATTATTGCCTTCCCCCCTTCCCCACGTTAAAGAATAGCAGCCGACAGCCACCCCAGAAATTCATAAGAAAACCAATTTCCTTGTACTTTACCTGGCTCTTCCAGTTGCCATGTAGCGGTGGCAAACTGGGTAGTAAGGTGCTAATGCCAGCTGAATTGCTAGCCCAAAATTCTTAAAGAGGACCTGTCACCAACCATCCATGGTGATCTAATTACAGCACTGAATGCAGCATGTCTGCTGCATTCAGGCAAGGGGTCCCCCATCCCTTGAACCCCTCTGTACCCCGAGATAAAGACTTTGAAAACTTACATACTGGAGCTGGATAGGAGGGGTCCAGTGACTGGAGCCACTTCTCTCAAAGGGCAGTTTCACGCTCCCCCGGATCTTTAATCCGCCCACCGCCGCCTTCCTCATGCCAATCATTCTCTCCCTCGCCTGCTGCATAACACAAAGCCAGGGATGCGGTGCTGGCCACATTGCCATGCCTCCTGCGGTGACGTCACCACTTATTTTCCCCCCTGCTCCGTGTTAACCATGGAGCAGGTCGGGGAAAGGCGGTGATGTCATGGCAGGAGGCCGCCGCAGTCTTACCCTTTTAAAAGCTATCCCTATAGGGCGGATGCAAAGGGTTAAGAGAATTGTAAGTGAAGAGGAGGAACGTGAGAAAAAAACTGATGAGCTGATAGATAAATTTGTTAAAAGGGGATACCCAAACAAACTATTAAAGCGAACGTTTTATACAATCAAGAAGAGAAGAACAGCAAGAGAGGTAACTAGGGGTAAGAGCATTCCCCTAGTTCTGACTTATGGAGAGGAAGCACCCAGCATAGCCAGTGTAGTGAAAAACCACTGGCATATGCTGGCAAGATGTTTGCCAGAAATAGAGGAGTTTAGCAACAAAACCCTTACCTCGTACAGAAAAAATAGAAATTTAAAGGACATGCTAGTGCATTCAAGCTTTGGGCCTATAAAAAATAGTCGACAAATGACATTAACATGCAGTAGAAGGTTGGGATGTAACCCATGCATATCTTGTGTGAATTGTACGCATATGATAAAAGGGCCTAGCCGCACCCACAAAGGTGTGAATTACAAAATACAGCACTTTTTGACATGTACCAGTGACCATGTTATATATGTGTTAGAATGCCCTTGTGGCCTGAAATATGTGGGCGAAAGCACTCTAGAATTCAAAATCCGGTTAATCATCACAGGTATACGATCAGAAAAAAGGGAGGCGACCTCCCAGTCCCTAAGCACTTTGTAGAAAAGAAACATACAGAAAGGGATTTAAAATTCCGATTGATTGGCTCTGTACCACCAATGAGACGAGGAGGGGATAGAACAAAAATGCTACAAATGAAGAATTACAGTGGATCCATACACAAAATACACTGAAACCTGAGGGGTTAAATGTGGATTGTAGGTTGGGAGTAGCGTTATGATTAATGCATGGTAATAAAAACCAAAGCAAGAAAGAATCCCTGGTGAAGTGAATGTGATGCAATATAATATACAAGCGTCACAAGTCACGAGGGCTTTATCACGATGTAATTGTATTTTATATAACTTTTATGCAATGTGTTTTATATATGAAACAATGATTGTCCTTTTGTTATTTATATTTTACAGCTGTAAATATTGCTTGGATATGAAGATTTGCGGTGCATCATATTAATATAAGGCTCAGTGGATAAATGTGGAACCGATAATTATGCACCACCATATCCAAAAAAAATATAAAAAATTTTTTCATAAAAAAGGAAATGTATTGTACACAACTTATGGGCACCTTAATATAGCACTTTATATTGAAAGCACTTTATAATATAAGCACTTATTTGTACTGAAAGCACTTTAAACAAAGAAAAAATTGACTATGATTATTAATGACTATGTATAAGAGGAATATGTAAGAAAAAAAAAAATATGATAGGAACAACAATAAAAAAAATGGATATTAACTATTAAAAGACTAATGATTTTATAATGTGGTGGTGGAGTGAATGTATATTGTGGATTTTTAATGAATGAAACCCTATAGATCCTATGACTAGCTGATAGGGTGGTGCCCATGATATGGATATTTATCCCTATATAGCTGATAGGTGACCTGATTAGAGGTGTTAGATATTGGCACCATAGTCAGCGAACCCTAGGTGAAGGGTAATTTAAGTATATGAGAATTCCCTATTGGAATGAATGAAGCCACCTATAATATAGTAATTGAGTACATTGGATCCCATGAAAGGGTTAATATAAAGTGGGAAATAGTTAAAATTCCTACTATAGCTATATTACATCCACTTATTAGTCAAAAATAAAGTGATCCGCACTAAAAGCACTTTAATATTTATAAGTAAAATGATTTAGATGCACTTTGGTTTACACACAGTGTAATCGCTGGTAATGTGAGTCCTAAGATGGCCGCGGACCTCAGGGAATGTACTGAGCATGTGCTGGAGTGGCAATATGGCATCAGATACACTTCTGGTAGCCATGGCAACAACCTCAGAAGCACTACACTGAGCATGTCTGAACAAAGAATCCAGCGTTCACATGTGGATAATGGTGGTTGCAGTGATTAAAAGGTACATATAGGGTGACTGATGCTAATTAGGGATGAGCGAGTACCTTAATATTCGTGCTCGCTATACTCGCAACGAGTAGGTACCGGTACTCGCTACTTGTTGCGAGTATAGCGAGTCTGAATACTTTCGCAGTGTATCTATAGATACACTGCGAAAGTAGCCTAAAAGTGAATAAAAGTTGTTAAGAAATAATAAATGACATACTCACCTGTCCGACGCCTGCACCGGGACCGGCAGAGAAGCCATCCGATTGCTGGAAAAGGACCTGTCACTAACAGCCAATCAGATGGCTGGTAGCGATCTGGCCAATCACATGGCGCCACGTTACAACTACGTCATCGCTAGGGGCCACCTGATTGGCCAGTTTGCAAGGTCCTGATAGTACATCTAGGACCTTGCAAATTGGCCAATCCAGTGGCCGCTAGCGATCACGTGGTTGTGACGTGGCGCCATCTGATTGGCCAGATCGCTACGGCCATCTGATTGGGTGGTAGTGACAGGTCCTTTTCCAGCAATCAGATGGCTTCTCTGCCGGTCCCGGTGCAGGCGTCGGAAGGTGAGTATGTAAGTTTATTATTATTTAACAACTTTTAATCACTTTTAGGCTACTTTCGCAGTGTAGATATAGATACACTGCAAAAGTATTAGGACTACTCGCTACTCCCGATACTCATAAGTACTCGGAGAGTAGATAGTAGCCCGTATCATGCTACTATTCAGCGAATACAGAACAGTAGCGAGTATACTCGTTCAACCCTAATGCTAATAATTGATATTGGAGCACCTGCACCTGCAGTAATTATCTCTAGTAATGCATACAGTAAATGATGGAACAATGGAAATGATTGTATAGTAATGAATACAGAAGGATATGAGTTATTGTATGTAGAACTAGGCAATTGCACATTGTATGAGCACATTGTAAATGAATGTAACAAGGATTTAAGATAATTAGAATTTGATTGATTATGCAAATGAGTATGTATATAAAGACTAGCCTAGCTATGACTAGTTGCTAGAAAAAGGGCGACTGGGCCTGAAACATTGCACACTGCACTTGATGGCCTAATAAAGGCAGATTTTGGACACTTGATTTGGAGTGCTGCATTCCTTTTTGGTATCGTATGAATAGCAAACAGAAGTATTGCTTGGATTGTTTTGCACCCATTGCAGAATCCGTGCTGCTCTTTTTACTAAGATAGATAGATAGATAGACTGTTGTTTTGATGGAGATAGATATTAGAAGCCTTTACACCAGCCCCAGATGTGCTGACTGGTGTACAGCCTCTTGTGGTACACCATAGTGTGCTATATATACCCCTCCTGCCTGTATACAGCTAAATTAATCCTTAGAAGTGTTGACAAATACAACAGATCAGGACTTATTATAAGTGAAGGAAGGACTTTACACTGACAAGACAGGAGATGGCGATAGTGTGTGTAAAGTTTCCGTATATACTCGTGTATAAGCCGACCCGTGTATAAGCCGACCCCCCTACTTTTGCCCCAAAAATCTGGAAAAACCTATTGACTCGTGTATAAGCCGAGGGTGGACCCCAGCACAGGTATACAGCCCCCAGCAGTGTGGTATACAGGCCCCCCCCAGTGGTATACAGGCCTCCCCAGTGGAAGTATACAGCAGCCCCAGTGGTAGTATACAGCATCCCCAGTGGTAGTATATAGCAGCCCCAGTGGTAGTATATAGCAGCCCCAGTGGTAGTATACAGCAGCCACAGTGGTAGTATATAGCAGCCCCAGTGGTAGTATACAGCAGCCCCAGTGGTAGTATATAGCAGCCCCAGTGGTAGTATATAGCAGCCCCAGTGGTAGTATACAGCAGCCCCAGTGGTAGTATACAGCAGCCCCAGTGGTAGTATATAGCAGCCCAAGCAGCCCAGTGGTAGTATACAGGAGCCCCAGTGGTAGTATACAGCAGCCCCAGTGGTAGTATACAGCAGCCCCAGTGGTAGTATACAGCAGCCCCAGTGGTAGTATATAGCAGCCCCAGTGGTAGTATACAGCAGCCCCAGTGGTAGTATACAGCAGCCCCAGTGGTAGTATACAGCAGCCCCAGTGGTAGTATATAGCAGCCCCAGTGGTAGTATATAGCAGCCCCAGTGGTAGTATACAGCAGCCCCAGTGGTAGTATATAGCAGCCCCAGTGGTAGTATACAGCAGCCCCAGTGGTAGTATACAGCAGCCCCAGTGGTAGTATATAGCAGCCCCGGTGGTAGTATATAGCAGCCCCAGTGGTAGTATACAGCAGCCCCAGTGGTAGTATACAGCAGCCCCAGTGGTAGTAAATAGCAGCCCCAGTGGTAGTATAAAGCAGCCCCAGTGGTAGTATACAGCAGCCCCAGTGGTAGTATACAGCAGCCCCAGTGGTAGTATACAGCAGCCCCAGTAGTAGTATACAGCAGCCCCAGTGGTAGTATATAGCAGCCCCAGTGGTAGTATATAGCAGCCCCAGTGGTAGTATATAGCAGCCCCAGTGGTAGTATACAGCAGCCCCAGTGGTAGTATATAGCAGCCCCAGTGGTAGTATATAGCAGCCCCAGTGGTAGTATATAGCAGCCCCAGTGGTAGTATACAGCAGCCCCAGTGGTAGTATATAGCAGCCCCAGTGGTAGTATATAGCAGCCCCAGTGGTAGTATACAGCAGCCCCAGCAGCCCTAGTGGTAGTATACAGCAGCACCAGTGGTATACAGCAGGCCCCAGGGGTACATATAGCAGCCCCCAGGGTGTAACCAGCAGTCCCCAGGGGGTACCCAGCAGCCCCCAGGGGGTACCCAGCAGCCCCCAGGGGGTACCCAGCAGCCCCCTGGGGGTCCCCAGCAGCCCCCAAATGCTGGCACTCGCCCCCCCTTGCAAGGGCTTCCCCCGCTTCTCTTACCATCCTGGTCTTCTGATCAGCGCTGCTCCTCGGCGCTCCGTCCTCTCTGCTCCCGTCCTGCTACATCCAGGATCCCGGCCGTTGCGCGATGACGTCATATGCCTGCGACGGCCGGAGATCCCGGATGCAGCAGGACGGACGGACGGAGCAGCGAGGAGCACCGAGGAGCGGCGCTGATCAGAAGACCGGGATGGTAATATAACCAGCGGGGGGGCCCTTACAAGGGGGGGCGAGTGCCAGCATTTGGGGGCTATATGCACTGCTTCCCCCTGCCGCTGATTGACAGGCGGAAGCAGTGCATATTTAATGAGCGGCCCCACGTGACGGGGCCGCTCATACAGCAGCCCCCCCGCCTCCTGCAGCCTCCACAGCCCCGGACACAGCCCCCACCCGTATTGACTCGTGTATAAGCCGAGGGGGAGACTTTTCAGCCCAAATTTTGGGCTGAAAAACTCGGCTTATACACGAGTATATACGGTATATGTTTGCTGTGTTGTTCTCTATTGTAGTTGTGATTCTTACTTTTGCTTTGAATGTGTTAATAGCAGGAGCACGACTGTGTGCTGCTGAGCTTAATATCTCATGTTTACACAGTAAAGACTATTTACTGAAGATATCCTGCTAAGTGAAGTTCTCTTATATATCAGATATATCAGTGGTGATTCTCAGAAGATACACTCTGCCAACAGGTTATGGGCCCAGATACTGATTAGCAACGATCCAAGGCAACGAGCCCGGGCAACGATCCCAGGCAATGATCCCAGGCAAAGACCCCAGACACTGATAAACCAAGTCACCCAGCTCGTCCCAGGACTGGAAGAGTTAAAGCACTAACTCCAGGCACACAGAAGGTATTTATGATCCCAGGACACTGGAAATCTCAGCAGGACACTGAGAAAACAGAAGCAGATAAATTTTATAAACAGAAGGAGATAACACACAGTGAACACAGACTGTACAGAGGGACAAAGGAATGTATAATCCCAGGTACTGAAAGCCAAATACTGGAGAATCATCACACACAGGACATACAGGAACTCTCAAAGCAAGAAAGAAGACAGAAGAAAGAAGAAAAGCAGAAGAATATCTTCAATACAACTCTCTACAAACAAGTAAGACTATATAAAAATCATGTGTAGCTCTGAACTAAAACTCACAGTAACTAAGCTAAATGATGAGAATTATCAGTTATGGAAGTTCAAAGTAGAAATGTTATTATCTAAGGATGATTTATGGGAAGTAATCATTACAGATAGACCAGATCAAGATAATCAGACATGGGGTAAGAAGAATAGACAAGTGAGAGCCACCATTAGCTTATTAGTGGATGAGGGTCAATTAATACACATAAGAAACAAAAAAACTGCGAAAGGCATGTGGGGAGCATTAAGAAAACTACATGAAAGACCTAGCTTGAATCACAAGTTATTTCTATTAAGAAAGCATTACAGTATGAGATTGAGTGCAAATGATGACACGCAGAAGCACATATTCTCAATGATGGAAGTGATATCACAGCTAAGATCAATTGGTGAAGACATCAAACAAAGTCACGTTGCAGCTATATTATTGTGCAGTCTACCAGATTTGTATACAGCCTTGATAAATGCCCTTGGGACAAGACCAGAAACAGACATTACATTAGATTTTGTGAAAACAAGACTAATAGATGAATATCAGAGAAGAAAAAAACAAACAAATAATTCTTCTACTGAAAAGGACAGTGGAAACACTCTTAATGCTACAGAATTTCAAAAACCCTATAATAAAGAGACAAGAGAATGTTTCAGATGTAAGAAAAAAGGTAATTTAAAGAAAGACTGTACCATATGGAAAGCAGAATAACAAAAGTT
The DNA here is from genome assembly GCA_033576535.1 of Allobates femoralis. Lineage (NCBI taxonomy): Eukaryota > Metazoa > Chordata > Amphibia > Anura > Aromobatidae > Allobates > Allobates femoralis. The sequence continues at coordinate 570,539,891 of JARQOC010000001.1, read as the reverse complement.
ACACTATAAAGAGCATACAAAGAAAGTGAAAAACATAATTTCCGATCTATGTGAGAATAATTGGAATGGCACATTTAAAGCAATGGACAAGAAATCATCACTTGATTGGTTTATTGATTCAGGAGCAACGAGACATATAACAAGTGACAAGAATTTCTTTACTGATCTTGATTTAAATAAGAAAGAAGCTATTTATCTTGCAGATGGAAGCAAAATAATCGCAAAACTTATCAGACAAGGTATGCTCAACTATTCAAACAAGTTCGGAAAAGATTCAAAGTTACTTGTACAGGATGTGTTGTATGTTCCAAAATTGGAAGGCGGATTGTTGTCTGTGAAGCGTTTGACAGCCAAAGGACTTAATGTAAGATTTAAAGACAATGAGTGGGCAATTCTAGCAGGAAACAAGGTGATAACCAATGTCAAGGCAGGTGACCAATTATATCATCTTGACACACCAAAGGAACAATTGAACATATGTACACATGATTACAAGAACTGTATTCACATGTGGCAGAGACATCTAGGACACAGACACCCTGACAGTATACGGGAACTATAAAGAAAATAATTGACAAAAGATTTAATGATATCAGATTGCTCAATTATCGTAAGATGTGAATGTTGTATAAACTCTTAAGCCATAAGGATATCTATTCCATAAGAAAGTGAGATGAAAAGCAAAAGACCACTTGATTTGGTGCACTGACGTATGTGGACCCATGAAAGTGACTACATCAGAAGGAAATAGATGCATGGTGATTTTTATAGATGTCTACTCAAGATACACAGTCACATTAAGAACAAAAGTGAAGTTTTTGATAAACTTGTAGATTACGTAACAAAATCGAGTAACAAATTTAAGAGGAAGCCAAGTGTCATCAGAAGGGATAATGGAGGTGAATTTACAGGTCGCAGAATAGAGAACTACTTAAGACAGAATGGAATAGAACACCAGAAAACTGTTCTGTACACACCTGAACATAATGGAGTAGCTGAAAGGAAAAACAGAACTCTGACTGAAATGATAAGTTGTATGCTAACAGATTCCAGACTACCAGAGAAATATTGGGGTGAGGCAGCAATGAAGAGCTACTAGTGATGGGCGAATCCTAAATTACTCGGAATCGCTTGACTCTAGCGAGTCCGAGCCCAGGACTCGCTACTCGTTGCGAGTCTAGCGAGTCCAATGTTAATGAATGGGGAAGCGAGTAATAGCGAGTAGTGTGAGATTTACAAATCGCAGATGTGTCTCGGAAGCTTCAGCCTGAAGCAATCCTAGTTTTGTCATTTATTTGCATTGGACTAGTTTACTTTGTAAGTAATCGCTGGCTGGGAAACTCGCACAGATAAGAGAAGAGTCCTGTCTTCTTTGTGTGCTGGCTCCAGGGTCCTAGAGCCTGCCTGCTGCCTGATGTAGCAGAGCTGAGATTGTTCTCAGTCTGCTCATTCCCTGTGTACAGACATGAATGTCTGTGCACAGAGATGATGTAGCAGAGCTGAGATTGTTCTCAGTCTGCTCATTCCCTGTGCATATACATCTATATCTATCCACACGGGATGAGCAGAGAGGACATCGCGTTTTGGACTGCGTCGGACGGAAGAGGATTTTTTTAATTAAAGATGGAGTCTCTAATGGCTTTTTTTTTTATTTCTAATAAAAAAATTTCTCTGTGTTGTGTTTTTTTTAAAACAATTTAATAGAAATTCATGGCGGTCATGTCTAATATTGGCGTGACCGCCATAAATTTCGGGCTTAGGGCCAGCGGAGCCCCACGCATTTTTTTGACTCCGACTCCGAGACGACTCCGACTCCGACTCGACTCCGAGACGACTCCGACTCCGAGACGACTCCGACTCCGACTCCGAGACGACTCCGACTCCGAGACGACTCCGACTCCGACTCGACTCCGAGACGACTCCGACTCCGAGACGACTCCGACTCCGAGACGACTCCGACTCCGAGACGACTCCGACTCCGACTCGACTCCGAGACGACTCCGACTCCGAGACGACTCCGACTCGACTCCGAGACGACTCCGACTCCGAGACGACTCCGAGACGACTCCGACTCCGAGACGACTCCGACTCCGACTCGACTCCGAGACGACTCCGACTCCGAGACGACTCCGACTCCGAGACGACTCCGACTCCGAGACGACTCCGACTCCGAGGCGACTCCGACTCTGAGGCGACTCCGACTCTGAGACTCCGACTCTGAGGAGACTCCGACTCCGAGGCGACTCCGACTCCGAGGCGACTCCGACTCTGAGGCGACTCTGACTCTGAGGCGACTCCGACTCTGAGACTCCGACTCTGAGACTCTGACTCTGACTCTGAGACTCTGACTCTGAGACTCTGACTCTGAAATTCATTAAATAATAAAAAAAATGCGTGGGGCTCCGCGCAATTTCTATGTCTAACCAGGTACAGCTAGCTAAGCAGCTGGGGGCTGGAATCCACAGCGCAGGGATGCCCAAGCTTTCTGGGCACCCCCCGCTGCAAATTGCAGCCCGCAGCCGCCCCAGAAGATGGCGCGTTCATTGAAGCGCCATCCTCTGGCGCTGAACCCCGCTCTTCCAGCGGCCCTGGTGGCAGTGGCACGCTGGGTAATAAAGGGGTTAATACCAGCTTTGTTATACAAGCTGGTATTAAGCCCGAGATTCTTAATGTCAGGCCACGTTTGACCCAGCCACTAAGAATCTCCAATAAAGGGTTATAAAGGGTTAAAAAAACACAACACAGAGAAAATGTTTTATTTGAAATAAAAAAAAAAGCCATTAGGGACTCCATCTTTAATTAAAAAAAATCCTCTTCTGTCCGACGTAGTCCAAAACGCGATGTCCTCTCTGCTACATCCCCTGTGCATAAATATAGATGTCTATGCACAGGGAATGAGCAGACTGAGAACAATCTCAGCACTGCTACATCATGTCTGTGAGCAGGCGGGCTCTAGGACCCTGGAGCTGCACAGAGAAGACAGCTGGACTAGGCTCGCAAAGAAACAGCAGTTATCTGCGAGTTTCCCTGCTATCACTGGCACAGTAGCCGAGTCTAATGCAAACAATGGCAATCCTAGTTTTGTCAGCGTTTCTGACAAAACTAAGATTGATATTGATTTGCATTGGACTCGTGCGAGTAATCACTGGGAAACTCGCAGACTACCGAGTCCTGCGAGTCCCTTACTACTCGCCGAGTAACGAGTCCTAGCGAGTAGATTCGCCCATCCCTAAGAGCTACATATCTACAAAACCGACTTTTTTCCAGAAAACTGAAGAAAACTCCATATGAACTTTGGCAAGGTATGAAACCAAGTGTGAATCATGTAAGAGTTTTTGGATGCAAAGTTTTCATATTCATTCCAACAGAAAAATGTTCCAAACTTCAAAACAGATCCATGGAAGAAATATTCGTTGGATATAGTGGAAATTGCAAAGGATATAGAATCCTAGATCCCAAAATAGACAAGAGTCACGGTGAGTAACAGTGTGACATTCATTGAAGATTTCAATGAAGATGTCATGATTTCAGTTGACACAAAAAATGAGAAAAACAGCAGTGACATAGCTGAAGAGGTACCTGATGAGGAAGTAGTTGATATTGATGAAGAAGAGCAGCATACTAAAAATCAAGAAACACAACTACAAACAGACTCAGAACCAAGACGTTCAATGAGAGAAAACAAAGGAAAACCACCAAAACATCTCTCATACAAGACAAGCACAAGTAAAATGTATGAGCTTAGAAATGGCACACCTGAAAGATACCGAGCAAGACTCATAGCTAAAGGTTATTCCCAAAAGTATGGAGAGGACTGTGATGGGACATTTGCTCCAGTTGTCAAACATACTACAGTGAGAACTTTACTTACAGTTGCAGCAAAGAAGAAGATGGAGCTACTGAATATCTCATGTTTACGCAGTAAAGACTATTTACTCAATATAACCTGCTAAGTGAAGTTCTCTTATATACCGGTGGTGATTCTCAGAAGATACACTCTGCCAACAAGAAGGACTATTGTTTTGAAGGAGATAGATATTAGAAGCCTGTTACACTAGGCCCAGATGTGCTGACTAGTATACAGCCTCTTGTGGTATACTGAAGTGTGCTATATACCATGCCTGTCTGCCTGTATACAGCTAGATTAGTCCTAAGGACTGTTATTTTGATGGATTTTGTATCTCAGAACCGACACTACCTAAAAGACCCAAAATCTGTCCCACACTCAACAGCACCTCTCCCTACACTAGTTGACAATGTGGAGCAGAGTGATGAGCACAGTGCAATCAGGTCTTATATAAACCTGATGACGCTGTGCAGCCAGCTAATCACTGTAATGCCACAACCAACATGGCTGTGGCATTACAGTGTGTGGCAGCCAATCCCTGCATGTGGGCTGGCTCTGTAAAGAGTGCCAACATGTAGGGAGGTGGACCCGAGCAAGAGCCTAAACATCTCACTGGTACTCGGTGCTCGCCGAGCATTGCAAGTACTGTGATGCTCGGGCAATCACCGAGTATCGGCAAACACAAACATGCTCGCTCAACTCTACCCTTTATCCATCGCTGCTGCTTCTAGATGTAGCAGGGCCAGGATCTTCATGGATTGCACAATTGATTACTTTGGACCACAGGTGTTTTTTCGATCAATAAAGTGGAGAAAGAAGGCATGTGTGTTTTTTATTTCAAATAAAGGATTTTACAGTGTTTGTATTTATTTCTTTAGACTTACAGGATAGTGATTAACTGAGGTCTCATATACACCTAACCATCACTAACCTTGAGCTTGATAGCAGCTGTGATTTTTGACATTAACCCCTTATATTACCCCGATTGCCACAGCACGAGAACAATATGGAAGAGCTGGGTAAAGCTCTATGATTTGAATGCACCAAAATCTGAATTTTGAGAATGTCCAGTAATCATGGGCCTCCCCAGTCTGAGAATACCACCCGCCAGTTGTTTGCTTTAACTACACTGAGAATCAAAAATATGGGGAACCTCATGCCGTGTTTTTAAATTATTCATTAATTTTACATCAGTGTGTGTGTACCGTAACTAATCACAGGCGCCGGTAAAGAGGGTATCTGACTGCAACCAATCACAGAGGGTGGGCAGGGGAATGCAGTGAATATGTATGAAGCTTAATGAGTGGACCCAGAAGCAAGTGTGAGAGTGGCATGAAGCAGAGTAACTATGATTTAACTAGTTAATCACCATTTTCTTCCTCTTGAAACTCCCGTAGCCACCATTTTATAGCTTAAGTTTCGGTCTTCAAAAACTTATATACGGATGGGGTTTGAGCTCAAGTTCAGGTCAAGTTTGGTCTTGAATCAGTTTTCTTTTCAAATGCCAGCTGGATCAGCCAAAGCCGAACATCAAAGATTATACTCACCTGTCCTGAGCTTGCCCCTTATTCATCCTGCCGTTCACTTTGGGGACGTCTATGAATCAGTCTTCTGTCTGGATCTTTCTGTATTCACTAGGTGTTCCATTGCAATGTGGGGTGTGATGCACCTCAATGAGGTGCATCACCGTAAGTGGTCATGGGGATGCCAGATTGACTTTTTATTTTTGTCTGGACAGTTTATCAAAGAATCACAGACAGACAATATTTGTTACAAACGGTTCCATTAAAAATGCCCACAAGAAAAATGCCACAGAAACCCTAACACCTAACCCTGACCTCTAACCTTAACACCTAACCTTAACCTCTAGCCTCCAACCCAAACCCTAACCTCTAACCCTAACACCTAACCTCAAACCCTGACCACTAACCCTAACCCCTAACCTCTAACCGTATCCTCTAACCCTAACCTCAAACCCCAACTCCAACCCTAACCTCTAAACCTAACCCTAACACCTAACCTTAACCCCTAACTCTATCCAAGCCCTGTGGGCAATTTTCGTTGCGGGCAATTTTCTGGACAAACACATTGGAAAATCATAATAAATCAGTAAAATTATGGACATTTGTCTACAACTCAAGATTCTTAAGTGAAGACATCAGATTCAGTCACTGTAAATTGTAAAATGATATTTACAGTTACAATAATCTGTATTAGGTTCTTCAGTGTCAAAAAAACATATACATTTTTTTTACAATCAGGGCAGAAAGTTTTTGAAGTGTCCCGGAATTTCAGGACAGTTGGCAACCCTGGTCACGATGTATGTCATATATTTCAATAATGTATGTCACACCCCACATGACCAGATGAGGTCTTATTTGCACCAACAGACCCTGACCAAATACCAATGTGTAAACTGATCCCATATGAGTGAAGGCTATGAAGAGTACGGAAGGCTGTACTAGGACAGAAGAGTATAACATTTTACTATATTTAACCCTTTTCGACTCTTTGTTTTCTAATTTTGGAGTCTGAAAAAACTTAAAGTATAATAAACATTCTTTAGGACCAATTCTTTTCTAATGAGATTTTATTTGAACTGAATTACTGTAAATATGCTGGACCATAGACCAAATCGGTCTGAATCAAATTTTGGGAAAATCACTCATTTCTACTTTACATCTGATAATCAAAAATCCTTTGATGTAACTAATAATAATAATAATAGCTTTTTCCTATATTATTACTTTTTGAAAATTTCTATAAGAGTCGTGATATATTCTGGTATGGTAAGAGAAGGATAAACTCAGCCAGCAGTTTATTGGATTCCCATTTTCCCTCTGTCAGTAAAATATATTAAATATCACTAAATAAATGGACAGAAGTTAAAGTACATAAACAAAACGAATTTCCGTTACTTGTGACTACAACATTTTTTTTTATAATTGAATAAAAACTGAAGAGCAGAGCAGCAGAAGTTAAATAGCCGGAGGCAATTTGTGACAAACATTTTAAGTAGGTGTTATTCCCTCGTAGAGTTGCTCAGAATTTGCTGACTATTCAGAGTTTACATGTCCTTTTATAGCGGAGGCTGCAGAGATGAAATGCTTTATATTTACAAGGCAATTGTGAAAAAAAGTATTTTTTTTACTGAGGAACAACAGCAGTGAAAATCTATTTGTTTGAGCTTCTGAAATATTTCTCAAAATGTTTACTAATAATCTACATAACTTTATGATTTCTGGAATTAATATATGAGATTCCATTCACATCATGTTAAGAGTCTTAGGCTATGTTCACACTGGACTTTGTGCTGCTGTTTTTTGTGCTTTGTTTTTCAGCTGCAAAAAAAGCAGCACAAAACGTATTGCGTTTGTGCACAACAAATACAGCACAAATTTGGGGAAACACATAAACAGACACACACAGAGAGAGAAAGATAGACACACACCCACACTTTCTCACCCTCCCGGGAGAGTCCATGGTGAGTTCTGATGGTTTCTTCTTTCCCTGTATCAGCAGGACCTGTGGATAGTCAGGTATGGTAATTCCAGGACCTTGCATCATGTGACAGCCTGAGTCACATGGACACAGGTCCTTCCGGTGCCTGGAAGGAAAATATCACCGGAACTCGTCATGGGATTGCTGGGGTGAGTGAGTACTGGAGCGTTTTTGCTGTGGAAATCACAGTTAAAAAGCCTCACAAACAGAATGTGTGTCTACTAAATCTAGGCAGTGCCTTCAAACTTTAGATCCCTGGCTATTAAAATCAGAACTATTTGATGTTTTTTGATGCCTAAATTCCTCTTCTATTGAATTTACTCATTTCTCAAGTTGTCATCAATCCTTTGCTAGGATTGATCTTGTAATTATCAACATTTTTTCCCTCCCAAAATTTAAGACAATATCTATTGACCCAAGAATATGGTCTGACCACTCCCCAATAATTATCTTTAGGCCCCAAACGTATTTGGAGGAAGAATAGCTAGCTTTTCAACCATCCAGCTTACAAAACTGAAATTGAATCTACAATCCGGAACTATTTTATTGAAAACAACATAGAAAACATTTCAACTTTTATTCTCTGGTCTGCCTTCAAAGCAGTTTTGAGAGGGAAATTGATCCAACTTAATGTCCAACTCAAAAAATTTAACAGAGAAAGAACCCAGAAATTAATCAATAATTCAACACCTAGAAAATTTGCAAATCAAAGACTCCTCACTTAATCTGTTTAAAGAGGACCTGTCACCTCCCATGCATGGGGATCTAATTGCAGCACTGAATGCAGCATGTCTGCTGCATTCAGGCAAGGGGTCCCCAATCCCTTGAGCCCCCCTGTATCCCGAGATAATTGAATTTGAAAACTTACATTCTGGAGCCGGATAGGTGGGGTCTAGTGGCTGGAGCCACTTCCCTCACAGGGCAGTTTCACGCCCCCTGTATCTTTTTACGCCCTCCGCCACCTCCCTCATGTCACTCATTCTCTCCCTTGCAGGCTGTATGCCAAGCTAAACACAGGCGCAGAAGGGAGATCGCTTGTTGTGGTGCTAGCCACATTGCCCCACCTCCTGCTGTGACATCACGGCCTTTCTCCACCCTGCTCCATGGTTAACATGGAGCAGGGCGGGTATAAGCAGTGATGTCACCGCCATTCCCCGGCCTGCTCCATGGTTAACATGGAGCAGGGCGGGTATAAGCGGTGATGTCACTGCAGGAGGCAGGGCAATGCGGCCAGCACCACAACAAGTGATCTCTCTCCTGTGCCTGCGTTTAGCTTGGCATGCAGGTGAGGGAAAGAATGAGTGACATGAGGGAGGTGGCAGAGGGTGGAAAAAAGATACAGGGGGCGTGAAACTGTCCCGTGAGGGAAGTGGCTCCAGCCACTAGACCCCACCTATCCGGCTCCAGTATGTAAGTTTTTAAATTCAATTATCTCGAGGTACAAGGAGGCTCAAGGGATGAGGGACCCCTTACCTGAATGCAGCAGAAATGCTGCATTCAGGGCTGCAATTAAATCATCATGCATGGGAGGTGACAGGTCCTCTTTAAAGACAGGTTTAAATTGAGGATGGAGTTAAAATCCTTCTTATCCGAAGAATATGACAAAATATCCCAAACAATGAAAGCAACATTTTACCACTCAGATAATAGACCTTCAAAACTGTTTGCAGCCAAATTTAAAAACCAAAGATGAAAAACAAGAATCAGACAAATTAAAGACTCCTTAGACCAAATACATAAACACCTTTAAGACATAGCTAACACTTTCACTAAATACTTTGCTACTTTATACAATTTAAAAGAAGACCCCTAACTCCCCTGACTCTTTTAATCAGGATATCCTTTCATTTCTGGAAAAACTCCATCTCCCTTCTCTTAGCAACTCAGACTTGGAAGAACTTAACTTCCCCTACGTCATCTCAGAAATTTCCAAAATGATTAAGACTCCAAAGAGCAAGAAATCTCCTGGCCTAGATGGGTTTCAAAACGACTGTACAAACATTTTGAAGAGTTGTTGTCGCCTTTTATTACCAGACCAGCTGACCAGTCTGCGACAGAAGGCCATCTCCCACATGATACACTTTGGCCTTAATGGCCTTAATTATAGTTCTTCCTAAAGATAAAGGTAATCCTGAAGACACACAAAATTTCAGGCCAATATCATTACTAAATTGTGATACAAAAATCTTGGCAAAACTATCAGCCAACAGGTTTCAAAAATGTATCAATAAGGTTGGTTTTATTCCCAGAAAAAACACCACCGATGCCACCTGAAGAGCAATTGACTTAACCATCTCTATTGAACATTCAAAGTCCCCAACTGCCTTCTTGGCCTTAGACGCTGAGAAGGCATATGATAGGGTCCAGTGGAACTTTATTTTTCTTACCCTCAACAAATTTGGGTTTCGGGGAAATAACTTACATTCAATAAAGTCCATGTACTCAAACCAGTCCGCGAGAATATATTCTAACAACTCCCTTTCACAAAAATGTATGTTGTCAAATGGTATGAGACAGAGATGTCCATTATCCGCTTCTCTTTTTGCACTCTTCATAGAGCCTTTTTCAGATAGCATAAGAATAAATAATAGTATTAAAGGAATTCCCTTAGACCAATATCACCATAAGATTTTACTTTTCACGGATGACATTTTAATCACCATTACAAACCCTTTAAAATCACTCAGACATCTAACTTTTGCCATAGAGAGATTTTCCCTTTTATCTTTATACTGTATAAAGTAAACCATTCCAAATCCCAAATACATGACTTTAATAGAGATGAAATACCTAAAAGAAGAATCTGATTTCATCTGGCAGGAGAAGAATATCTCCGATTTAGGCATAACTCTATCCAAACCCTCCTCACCGTACAGGAAAATCTAACATCACTCTATAAGACTTTCCACGCAGACTTTTTGCATTTAGAAAGTACGAATTGGCGAGGCTGGGAAGTATGCTTGCCTTCAAAATGGCTTTAGTACCTACATTTCTTTATGTCATTAGGGCTATTTCTCTTTATATACCAAAAACATGGTTTGGTAAATTCCAATCACAAATACAAACATTCATTTGGAACAATAAAATATCCAGGATTTTCCGAACGTCTCTAGAGAAACACAAAAAGAAGGGTGGACTGGGTAATCCCAACCTCTATAATTATTATCAGGCATTTCTTGTTAAGTTATCACAGAGGTGGTTTCTTGAAGAAGATAATATGTGCTGGATACTTATAGAAAAATCCTTTAACAAATAAAACAGTATCAGCTCTAATATTAGTCTACCTGATTGAACCTTTCAAGCCTCCTCCTAACTTTCCTACACTGAAAGTCACTATTTCGGCCTGGAAATTGCTCTTTTAAAATCGATTAAGAATTTTAATCAAACCTTTTGGCAAAAAATCGCCTTAGAAGTATTGGAAATACTTATTTCTAACCTTAATATCTCTACCTGGGTCAGCAAAGGTATAACATTAAATAAGAAAAAAATGCGGCACTCACTGAGCAGAGCTTTTTTCTTTTTTATTTCAGAGTCCTCTTTACATACCGTATATACTCGTGTATAAGCCGACCCCCCTACTTTTGCCCCCAAAACCTGGAAAAACCTATTGACTCGTGTATAAGCCGAGGGTGGACCCCAGCACAGGTATACAGCCCCCAGCAGTGTGGTATACAGCAGCCTCCCCAGTGGTATATACAGCAGCAGCCCCAGTGGTAGTATACAGCAGCCCCAGAGGTATATACAGCAGCCCCAGTGGTAGTATACAGCAGCAGCCCCAGTGGTATATACAGCAGCAGCCCCAGTGGTATTTACAGTAGCAGCCCCAGTGGTAGTATACAGCAGCCTTAGAGGTATATACAGCAGCCCCAGTGGTAGTATACAGCAGCAGCCCCAGTGGTATATACAGCAGCAGCCCCAGTGGTATATACAGCAGCAGCCCCAATGGTAGTATACAGCAGCCCCAGAGGTATATACAGCAGCCCCAGTGGTAGTATACAGCAGCCCTTAGGTAGTATACAGCAGCCCTTAGGATAGTATACAGCCCCAGAGGTATATACAGCCCCAGAGGTACATACAGCAGCCCCCCCATATCTGTATACAGGCCCCCCTTGGGTAGTAATCCTGTAAAGGAAGAGATTAGTATACTTATCCCTCCGCTGTCCCGCCGCCGCCATCGCGCTCTTCCGTCTTCATCCAGCGTCTTCCGTCTTCTTCCGGCTTCCTCCTCTGGCGCGCAGACAATGACGTCATTGCCTGCGCCCACCGGAGGAAGCCAGAAGAAGACGGAAGACGCTGGATGAAGACGGAAGAGCGCGATGGCGGCGGCAGGACAGCGGAGGGATAAGTATACTAATCTCTTCCTTTACAGGATTACTACCCAAGGGGGGGCCTGTATACTGATATGGGGGACACTGTATACTGTATACATTGTATACCGTATACAGTGACTCGCGTAAAAGCCGAGGGGGGGACTTTTCAGCCCAATTTTTGGGCTGAAAAACTCGGCTTATACGCGAGTATATACGGTAGTTTCTCTGCGATGGGGGAGGGAGTGGGAGTGGTATAACATATGTAAAGGACTTATTTCATGAGAAATCTGTGACCTCGTTTCTGTACCTACAGAATACATACTCACTCCCCCTGAGTGAAAGATTCAATTGGAGGCTAATTACTAGTTACTTTACAAAACAAAAACCTAAATTTATCTTTCCACAATTTATTTCAAACTTACTGTATATACTCGTGTATAAGCCGAGTTTTTCAGCCCAAAAATTGGGCTGAAAAGTCCCCCCCTCGGCTTATACGCGAGTCACTGTATACTGTATACAATGTATACAGTATACAGTGCCCCCCATCTATATACAGGCCCCCCCGCCGCAATCCTGTAAGGAAGAGATTAGTATACTTATCCCTCCGCTGCCGCTGTCCCGCCGCCATCACGATCCTCCGTCTTCTTCCAGCGTCTTCCGTCTTCCTCCAATGGTCGCAGGCAATGACGTCATTACCTGCGCGACCGAGGAGGAAGCCGGAGGAAGACGGAAGATGCTGGAAGAAGACGGAGGATCGTGATGGCGGCGGGACAGTGGCAGCGGAGGGATAAGTATACTAATCTCTTCCTTTACAGGATTGCGGCGGGGGGGCCTGTATATAGATGGGGGGACCTCTGGGGCATCTGTATACTACCACTGGGGCTGCTGTATACTGATGGGGGGCCTGTATATACCTGTGGGGCTGCTGTATACTACCACTGGGGCTGCTGCTGTATATACCACTGGCGCTGCTGCTGTATACTACCACTGGGCTGCTGTATATACCTCTGGGGCTGCTGTATACTAACTACTGGGGCTGCTGCTGTATATACCACTGGGGCTGCTGCTGTATACTACCACTGGGGCTGCTGTATACCACACTGCTGAGGGCTGTATACCTGTGCTGGGGTCCACCCTCGGCTTATACACGAGTCAATAGGCTTTCCCAGGTTTTGGAGGCAAAAGTAGGGGGGGTCGGCTTATACACGAGTATATACGGTAATTAAGGGGCCGAAGGAATACTCCTGTTGGAAAACAAACACCTTTTATAAAATCTTAAACGAGGAATTAGAACTGATCAAACAACCATTCATCATATCTTGGGAAGAGGAACTTATCACTCAAATAGACCTCAACAAACTTGCAAAAACTTTAGACATTTCATATTCTTATACTACCTGTACTACTATTCAAGAGTCCTTCTACAAATTAATATTGAGATGGTATTGGACTCCATTAAAGCTAAACTTTATTAATCCTCTCCTATTCTCTAATTGCTGGAAGGATTGCCAGCAGACAGGGAGTCTCTCACACATTTTTTGGAATTGCCCAAAACTTACAAACTTTTGCTTATAAATTAAGCATCTTATTCTCTATGTTAGGCTAGGGACACATTAGTGTCAGCCCTAAGGCTGATGGACCCTTTAAAAACTTAGCATTTCCCAGCCTGAGCGCATAGCTTTAAAAGAATGTCACGCTGTGCTCAGGCTGTTTATTGAAACCTATGGTTACTACCATTGTCATAGCGCAGCCAGCAGCTTCACTCCAAAGTCCCGGATATGCGCTATTACTGAGCGCCCAGGAAATGCGGTTTGCAGTTTTTCCTGTGCGATCAGCAATAGCGCATATCTGTTGCTTGGGAGAGAAGCTGCCGGCTGCGCTATGACAACGGTGGTAACCGTAGGGATCAATAAACAGCCTGAGCACAGTGTTACATTCCGTGAACGATATGCGGTCAGGCTGAGAAATGCTAAGTTTTTAAAGGGTCCGTCAGCCCAAGGGCTGAAGCTAATGTGACCCTAGCATTACTGGACTTAGGATATTTTTAACACCCCAACAAGCATTACTTTCCATAAAAATAGACGATTTTCCCAAAAACCTTAAGGTACTGTCACACGCGGCAATATTGCTGGGCAATTTCACTGGCAATTTGCTGGTTACTGTGAAATCATGGACACACATTGTTCTATTTTGTTGCTGTGTACAAATGGAACTGTGGCACCCCAGGGTTCATGTTCTAAAGTAACACCACAAAGGGTTAACTCCCCACACAACCCACAACACTACACTAGTGCCTCCAGGCCAGAAGGAGGAGCTAAAGCTGCTTCCCTATATATTCTGGTGTGGAGAGGAAGTGGGCAGTTCAGTGCGGAGCAGCACTGGGGAAGACAGTCCTGGGTGTAAAAGAGCTTACGTTAGGCTCACCCCATGGTCCACTGTCCAGTTCCCAGCCGACCAAGGTCTGAGGAAAGGAGAAGGAGCAGAGAGGAACACACCTGGGAGACTGAGTTCCCTGACACTCGCCCCAGAGAAGCGCAAAGAACGGATACCGGATCCAGGATTGTGACTGACACAAGAAGCACAGTGAACACCGGAATAGTGAAGGTCCCACATGTTCGCTGTACTACGGCGAAGCAACACGGCGGGGTCAGGAACACAGGACAAGACTCAAGTTGCCTAGCAAGTTGGTACCTGTGAGGGGAGACAGGGCCGGCAGCTTAGCTAAAGCAGCAGGCCACACACACAGCACAGAAACAGGGGGCCAAAAAACCCAGCCAGGGTGGGAGCAACCCGGCCCCTGCACAGACTCCGTGAACAGTATTCAGCTGATGTACCATCTTCAGTAAAAGGCTTGGAAAACTACAAAACCGTGAGTCTGTGTAATCCTTGCGAACCCTGTTCTCCCTCACAACTCCCTCACAAACTGTTTCATCACTACTGCCCTGGGGACCAGGCTCTGCCCAAGGAGAGCCGTTACATGACAGGCTGCCATCCATCTTTCCCGGAGGTTCTGCAGCAGCGGTGGTCACCCTGACCACATACCACAGGTGGCGTCACAACTTTCTCACTTGTAAATAACCCTAAACCTTTACTTTTGGGCTTGGGACACGGTCCAGACCAAGACCGCTGTGATAACCCCCCGTGATACCGTGGTCCGGTACCGAGTACCTCGTCCCAGTGGGCTCCACAGAACAGTGTGTCCATGATTTCACTGCAACCAGCAAATTGCCAGTGAAATACCCTTGCAATATTGCCGCGTGTGATGGTACCTTTTGATATCTCATATTCCATATCTTGCTTACTTCAAAAGTCTTTATAGCATCAAGATGGCAGAAAACTGATCCTCCCACAATTATTGACCTAACAGAAAGAATAACATTGCATAGCATATTTGAGTACAATTTTGCCCTTAGAAATAACCACTTTAATAAATATTTAGAAAGATGGGAACCATGGATTAAGGTCAATTCACTTAATCTATTGAACAGAGGCTGATTGACGTGAACATATTATTGACGCACCCCAGGGTTATGTGGACACGGGTATTTGGGCCCTCAGCTGCAGTTGGGATGTCACTGGTGGCCTGCCCAGACCCGTGGCCCTGGTTGTCAGCTTAAAATGGGGGAATTGAAATAGGAATAGTTTGTCGTGACGCCACCTGTGGTTTCTTTGACTGCACCAGCACTGCGTGGGGCCTCCAGGGAAGATGGTTGAGCAGCTAGGTGTTGAAGATCTCCACAGGCGGAGCTGCATCCCTGGGGAGTTTGGTAATGATGATGAGCAGGGCCGGCTCCAGGTTTTTAAGAGTCTTAGTGGGCCCCCCTTTAACATATACTGCTCTATGTATAAATATATCATATTATAAACATTGCTCTGCAGACTAATATATATATATTATACACACACACACACACACAATCTTCCCCCACAGATATAATCCCTCTTATTCAGTCTCTCCCCCCCATGTGTTGCATCTCCCCCTGTGTGCTGTCTCTTCCCCCCCGTGTGTATCATCTCTCCCATTCCATGCATGCCTTTTCCCCCTGTGCAGTCTCTCCCACCCTGTGCCTGTCACCACATGCACTCTCTCCCCTCCTGTGTATGTCTCCACCTGTGCGCAGTCTCACTCCCTCTCCCTCCGTTCACTCTCCCCCTTGCACCCATTTCCCCCCTATGCGCTGTGTCTCTCCCCTGCACCCATTTTCCCCCTGTGCGCTGTATCTCTCCCCTGCACCCATTTCCCCCCTGTGCGCTGTGTCTCTCCCCTGCACCCATTTCGCCCCTGTGCGATGTGTCTCTCCCCTGCACCCATTTCCCCCCTGTGCACTGTGTCTCTCCCCTGCACCCATTTCCCCCCTGTGCGCTGTGTCTCCCCAATGTGCACTGTGCACTTATCCCGTGACATGGGGGCCCCTGAGTATTTATAGGGATCTTGCCTAAGAGCAGCAAGTTTAGCTCCCCCTACTGCGCTGGGGTGGAAGGTGTTTTTCGTGTCTGTGTACCCACTGTGGAAACCCATCCGTGCTGTAGGTGAGTCTGTGGTTTCCTGTAGCAACAGGGTGCCACCATTATCATACTCATATATCTTTGTTTTAGTTCGTTATCAGGCAAGAGAACTTTTTGATGTTTGGAATTAGTGACTCAGGGTTACCTTACTGTTCTCATTTGCTGACACTTTTACTTTTTACGTATTACTCTGGTTTATGTACACATTTTATATTGTGATTAAAATATTCTGATCTATTTTCTAATATAACTATAGGTATTTATGTTGACCTATTACTATCGCTGTCATTTTGTTTCCTTTTTCGTAGTTTTGTATTTTATGTGTGTGTGATCTTCTACTCCCCTATTTATGATCTTTACCTTTATGTAAAAAATCTCCCCAATATAAATATTTGACAACAAACAGACTGTGTGAATGTCAATCTATTTTTGATGCTTTTTTTGGAGGAGTTAGAATGGAGACTATGGAAAGAACGCATCCTAAAAACAGCTATGTTAATTGACATGCTAGTTTTTGAGCGCATCCATTTTTGCAGCAAGACTGGAGCACCTAGAAATGCACATATTGGCACAGCATTTTTAAAATCACATTGATTTCAATGTAAATGATCCATTTTTGCTGCAGCAACGGATCATCAAAAATGCAGCACAAACCTTCAGTAGGAGCATAGTCCTAAAGTGGTGGTAAAATGTATATTATAACTATCTATCCTTGCCCCTCAACCATAAATCCTAATCAACCCAGATTCGGTGGGTCCATCTCGATTTAAGGGCTCTGTCCTGCTGACATGGCTCACCTCTCATCGCCAGCTCCATAGCTTCTCCCTATTTGGTAGTGTGATGGACACTGTGGAGAGAGAGTGCAGCGCCCGCTTCCCGTTTGAGACTCAAAATGTCAATGGAAGAAAAACAAAACAAATACCTTTAAGGATTAGCAAGATAGGTTGAAGTGTAGGGAACTAAATAGTAAAACTAATTGCAAAAGTGGTTAGAGGGTAAACATAGATAGAAAATATATCTTAGGTGCTGCACTACCTTTTAAAGGCTATGTTAATGTGGCGCCCTTGCGACCAGGGTGGCCACATAGGGAACTGCAGACAGGCAGAAGGTAGGCAGTTTGTGCACCAAACACCCTCCCAGCACACACACCCACAGGAGCACAACACCCAACACGGAGCCCGGGACTCTAGGTGGGAAAGGGGTGGTGGGGTTTAGAGGAAAGTGGGTGGGAAGGTAGGTCAGGTGGTAGATGAGTACAAATAGAGGAAAAGAGGAAGAAAGAGTTAGTAGGCCAGAGTGAGCCGAGGGGTAAAGAACAGCAGACAGAAAGTCACATTTCCCAGAGGGATAGGGCTCCCTTGAGACGCAGAATCCAAAGTGACAAAGACCCATGGAGAGAAAGCTCATCCATAGCCAGAAGCCTAAGGGAGAGTGAGGACAGAGGCCAGACCAATGTCACCAGGTCCGAGGAGTACGGCAGCACCGACCAACTACCGGCGGGATAGATTCCCTGATTGTACCTGGAAGCCACATGGGTGGTAAAGAGCCGGTGATCCCTTGCAAGACAGGGACACCCAAGCTGGGCTATAACCAGAGTGTTGGCTCTGAGGGGGACTGCTGCTACACGCCGCCTCCCCAGACAAACTGACAGGGAACACGGATTCCAGATCCGTATTCCTACTACACGGGTTGAAGGCTCAGCAACATCCAGGAGGACCCGGCTTACTGCCCATACACATAGGGGGAAGCTACACACAAGGGACCAAGTTGCCGTCATACAACCCACCGGGAAGAAAAGAGACACAAGCCGGAAAGATTAAAGAAAGAGTGAGGGATCTCAGAAAGGTAGCCTGGCTGCAGTGAGTTCGAAGTGTCCGGAGTTACCCGTGTAAAGTTGTTAAGAACTGAACTGTGTTGAGAACTGTTTGTATTGGCTGAATTGAAGAACTTGCAACCTGCTTCAGTCTTCCGTGTCTGATTCCATAAAAATATAAAAGGGGGGGGGACAAGAGGCGCAATAGTCCCTATCACTAGTGACACTGCAGTATGTCAGAGTGGTGCTATGGAGCCACTCACCTAGTACAGTTGTGATCCCCACAACTGGTTTGAAGGCGTAATATACTCCAAGCTGCTGCAGGACCTCCACCAACCACTGACCAGTGGTGATATCCAGAATGATGATGGGAGTGTAGGTATGTCATGGTCTGCGCTGCTTCAAGCTAAAAAAACTTACCAAAGAGTCAAAGATTCATCAAGCAGATTTTCATCCTATTCTCTCCTTCCTCCAACGCGTTTCTGCGCCCCACCTTGAATATCCCTGAGGAAGGCGCCAGGTGGGGCGCCGAAACGCATGTCTGATTCCAGGTATACAGAACTGCTATTTCACCTTGTACAATGTCAGGAGCTGCCCTGACCCGTGGCCGGCTTATCCACCAGGCTGCAGCATCCATCCTCCTGACAGAAGAACACTGCAGCGGTGGTCTCCTTTACTGACCACAACCGGTGGGTGGCGTCACAACAACAATCCCCTGTAAATATCCCTATTACTTGTGAGAACCCGGGACATGGTCCGGACCAAGACCGCCATGAAATCCCCAGCAGTACCCCGGTCCGGTACCAAGTATCCCGTCCCCGTGGGTTCCACATTAACGTGTTTTTGTGGCATTTTTTGCATAGTTTTTTAATGCAAAATAAAAAATGCTTTTTACAGTATCAGCAAAACATATAAAAATTCTGAAATCTCATGCACACACTTATTTTTTACTTTCCTGGCTGAATTGCAATACTGCATCATTTTTGAAATCTGCATGTCAAGTTCTTCAGTATTTTCCGAACATTTTTTCACCTAAAGAAAATAATAAGGAAGTGAAAAAAACTGCAAAAAATGCAATGTTGTTTTGTTTTTTACAGTATTTTTCAATTGGTTTCGGTGAATAAAACTGATTTTATTAAACATGTATTGTAGTCATAGGACACATGTAATCCACACTCCAAAAAATGCTGAAAAAAATACATTAAGAAACACAATGAAAAATATTACAAAAACTCTGAAAAACAGGCATTTTGAACACAGCGTTTTTACTGCCTAGAGCAGGTTTTGCACACATAGCAATAAAGGAAATGATGTTTCGCCAAAATATCAACCAATATGTCATATTTATATCATATTTTTCTGCAAATTTTATATTTTTTACAGGGTGTAGCCAAGTCCAGCAATGTGAAATTGTAAAATAAGGGCCTGTACTTCTGTGGTGCAATGAAAGAGTGCTGGGGAGCCCGCCTAATTGAATAGCAGAGGAGTTAAATAGACTTTTTAGGCTACTTTCACACTACGATTTTGTCATTTCCGATGCAGCATCGGACCCGATTTAGCCCCCATGTTCTCCAATGGGAATCGGATGTGCACTTTATGGCATCCGATTTGCATGCGATCCGATTCTGTCCGATTTTTTTCTGGAGACAAAATCGGAGACTGCTCCGATTTTGGTATCCGATTCAAAAATCGGATTGCATCAGATCCGATGCGATCCAATTAAAATAATATTGGAGTCTATGGGGGATCGGATCGGATAGTAAATCGGATCCGATATTGGATACGCTTTTTTGTATTGAGCGTGCTCAATACCCTAGACCACTCCCAAAACCTCCCACAGCCCTCCCACAGCCATTTAAATCGGATCCGATAAACAATCGGATCGGATGGCATCGGATGGCATCTGATTTTGAGCATCCGATGCTGTCCGATTTTCATCGGACAGCATCGGAAATAACAAAATCGTAGTGTGAAAGTAGCCTTAGTAGGGTACCATTTTTACATGTGTGTGACTAGCACATCATCTGTGTGCAAGTCTAATTCTGGGCAATCACTGGTAGGCTGCTAGTGGTTGTTTTGTCAGTATTTTGAACCTGTGTTACATCATTGCATGAATACATAAGCTATATGATAGACTGTATGATGTACCTCCCCCATCACTTGACCCAACCAAAGTATGGATTACTCAGACAATGGATATATTGTTTCTCCCAATACATCATATACAGGTTAGCCAACGATGGGGAAAAATTGGCACCCATCGGGCAACTGCATAGCTGCATTAATTATTTGGAGTCAAATTGGAAATAATTAATAGTCAAGAGATGCTAAATGCATATGATGATAAAATTACACATATCAGGGGAATAGACACTGGAGACACACAACACATCAGACAGTGATTCCAAAGCCCGGACATGTTGAATACATGAATAGAGGGAAATGACATTGCAAGCAATCCAAGAATAGCCTTCCCGCCATGTCATTTCTCGTACGCTATTTAGAAGATGTTTGGAATCTTTTATGGAACCGATGTAATTGGTCAGTAATGGCTGTAGTTTTAAGTCAACCATTCTGAGAGTCGCTCATTGACCGTTCCCATACCAGCCACTATTGGTCTCAGTGGTGGTGGAAAACAACTCTTATGGGTTTTGAGAAGGTATGGAACAAAGGACACACAGATTTCTCAACAAATAGATGTTCAACCAATCTCTGGGTAATAACTACCAATTGCAAACCCTCGTCCAGAAAAATACCAAGGTCCCATTATACTTTTGGTGTAGAATCAGCAGGCATAAGGCGGTAGGTGGTAATATCTGACAGGATGGCCATAACTTCCCTAAAATACAGATCATTGTCCAACAGAACCACGGACCCACCCTTGTCCACCAGTCGCACCACAATATGAGGGTTATATTTAAGATTGTGTAGGGCTTCCTTTTCTGATCAATTTAATTATCCTGTGAGGATACTTTAGAATCGAGAATATTTTTAATTTCCCTCTCCAAAGTGTGTTGAAATTGATCCATTGCAGGGACCCGTGAATTCAAAGAATAAAACAATGCATTAGGGATATGATCACAAACAGTAACCAACTCAACAGGTGACTCAGATTCAGCACCCAAAATATTTAGATCAGTAGTGGCAATTTGATTTACTAGGCACATTGATAATGGAATCTGGATTGCCTGTGGAGCAGGCATAGGCACAATTGAACAATCAAAACCTTGCCGATCCTACTGGAAAAAAATGTCTTTTAACAATGAGTGCTCTTATGAATTTATTAATGTCACATAAAGTTTCAATCAATTTACCCCTGCACGAGGGCACGAAATTCAAACCTTTCTGTAACACATCAATCTCAGATTGCGACAAAATAGTAGCAGACAGATTCGGTAGGCAGTAGTGATGTTCTCCCCTTGCGCCTTCTTCCACCCTTCCTGCGGCCCCGTTTTTTGGGGGTGGCGC
This sequence comes from Allobates femoralis, assembly GCA_033576535.1. Lineage (NCBI taxonomy): Eukaryota > Metazoa > Chordata > Amphibia > Anura > Aromobatidae > Allobates > Allobates femoralis. The sequence goes on along the minus strand of JARQOC010000001.1, from coordinate 570,518,446 downwards.
GAGGTTGAACGTGCAGAATCCACGGAAGATGGTACAGATCGCAAAGAGGCAAAGGAAGTGAAAGAAAGTCACTTTGTGTGGAGAAACTAACCCGGTTGATCTAGTAGATGGATTACGGTTTTTCAGGATCGACCAAGGCTTTTTTTGGAGTGTATCTCTTCCAGACATATGCAGTGTTCTCTTCGTAATCTTTGCAGTCACAAATTTTTTTTTCCTTTTCACCTCCGTAATGGCAGCCTCAATGTCGGAGATTCTCTGTTGTAGTTGTTGACTAAGACCGTCAAATTCAGGATGCTTATTAAACTGAGACAGGGACACCTCCATTTCCCTGATGGATCCCTCCAAAACATTTAATTTCTTGGCCTCCTCGCTAACAATCAATTTCATAAGCTTGATGGAAGCATCTGTAAGTATTATATCAAATGGCCAACATACTTTTCGAGTGTAGTGTAATACCACCAGGTTTTAACATGTTGGTTCATAGATCTTTCCAGACCCCCAAACAGAGCTCTCATATCGTTCATATGAACACTGGTACTCACTGTAGGATCTTTGGAAAAGAGATTGGCCGCCTTTATTTTCCTTTGCTCACATGCTGAGGCAAAATTGCCTGTCCTGGCTTCCATATTGAAAGACAAATCATTCAGGTTCCAGGAACAAGTACTCAGATGAAATCAGAAAAACCTGGGTGGGGGAAGAGGAAGTGCTCAACCAGACTCACATGAAGCCGTAGTGCCTGGACTAGGATATCTGGAATGCAAATGATATAAATTTATGCAGAGAAAATTGGGCACATGGACTCTAATCTTTATATTTTCAATGCTTTATGTTAGTGTTTCCTTGGCATAAAAATGTTGTAGAGGGAACGCAGTCCCAAGCACCTGTACATGTTTCAGATCAACGTCCTTAGTCTACAGCATAACAGTAGAAACAATCCCCCCCGTTTATATACAAAAAAAAACCCCACCTAAGGAAACACACATGTTTAATCAAATTAAATGTGATCATAACTCTTCATATGACAGGATGAAGAAAAAAACCCATCAGATGTATGAATTATTGTGAAGGCAAACCTCACACCAACACAGGATAAAAATATCATAAACATACCAAAATCGGAAACGTTAGATTTTGACCAGCATAATAAATAGGAGATGGGTCACCTTGTTATTGGTGCCATGGCTTCAGTACTTTTTTGTACACTACACACACATACTTTTTAGTTTTTTGTTCTTTAGTTGATTTATATGATTTGGCGGTTTCAGTGAACTTGCTATGCAGGCCTGTTCACACTGTTACATTGTGGCTCAGTTTTTGTCTTTATTATATATATTTGTGTTTATAACTTACTGATGTAAATTCTTTTCAAAACTTATCATCACAAAGAGTCAACTCTGCTCCGCACTGATACAAATCTGGAAACACAGTTGCGAGTAGCAACATCATAAATACGTAACCAACTAATATCACTCGGCTCACTCTGTATTCCATTTAGCTGTTTGTCTCCTGGCCAATTAGGGAGAGCCCCACCCTTCCCATGCTGAGCAGAATCTGTTATAATGCAACCCATCTGTGATTCATCTTATGGCCTGGTCATACACAGCATCCTGCTTTTTGAGGTCACTAGGCACAACAGCAGGTCACAATACTGTTGGTGTAGGGTCCGTCCCAAAATGGGTCACCTTGTCGTTGGTCGGATGGCTTCAATACTTGTTTTGCAAAAAGGAATGCACCAAATACTCTGTGTTTTTAACTGTCTTAGTTTCTACCTATTTATTGCAAGGTATTTGAATTCTACACACACATACTTTTTTTGTTCTTTAGTCGATTTATAGGATTGGATTTGGCGGTTTCAGTGAACTTGCTATACAGGCCTGGTCACACTGTTACATTCTGGCTCAGATTTTGTCTTTATTATATATATATTTGTGTATATAACTTACTGATGTAAATTCTTTTCAAAACTTATCATCACAAAGAGTCAACTGTGCTCCGCATCGATGCAAACCTGGAAACACAGTTGCGAGTAGCAACATCATAAATACATAACCACCTAATGTCACTCGGCTCACTAAAGAGAAGCAATTTCAGCCTTCAGATTAAGAATGTGTTAATTAAATATTTGACTAAATTTGGCAGGATAATTTTTAAATTGCAGAATTTCTACGGCCCCCCGATAGCCATGAGGTGCAAAATGTCCAAATGGCAGTTGGCAGAAAAAAAATGGTTTCCCACCCCAGCATTATTATAATGTTCTGTATGTAAATAGCGTTCAACTTGGATAAGGAATAGTAAATCGGGAGATGAATAATGCACGTTTGCACTAAACAGGACATAAACGTGCTTACAATGTCTGTCAATCTGCGGAATTGAAGAGAGGTTGCAGAAACCGTTACTGTCAATTTCCTTCTTATCCAAACTGGAGTGTTGTTAATGGGGCATATATCAGAATATACAGAGAACAGATGGGGAGGGGTCCCGCTGTACCGAGTTGCCTAATAACAGATCTAATAGTATATTTTTTTAGAAGGACATCAAGGACAAAATCTGAATCCTTGCATAAGTCGCAAGGGAGTCAAATAGGAGACGTATGGTAAATGTAATGATATCCAGTAACATCCAAAACAACAGTAGATAAATAATATATACACAGAACTATTGAAAAATCAGAAAACAATTCAGTCTCTGCATGAAGAAGATCTGTAATGTCTTTATAAAAGTAGTGTTTTACAATGGTTGTCATAGAAACAAATGTCATATCTCAGAAATGCAATCGAAAAACATTACAAAAACATTACTGTATAAATGAAGGTGAACAAAAAAATATTAAAATTGCAGGATAGGAACACAGATATAGAGTGATACATAGATAGATAAATAATTGATACATAGAAAGATAGATAGATGATTGATACATAGATAGACACAGATAGATAATAGATAGATAGATAGATAGATAGATAGATAGATAGATAGATAGATAGATAGATAGATAGATATGGAACAGTGAAGTAGAGACATCCCTGTACCGGAAGCCAATTGATCGTCCAACATATCTCCGTAGGACAGTTGTCATCCAAAACACATAAAAATACTCTATTATGTACAGCCAGGCCATCAGATACAATTGGATATGTCCCTACAGATAGAGACAATCACCTTGAGGGCCTCAGAAAGACCTTTTTGAACCAGGGCTACCATCCTAGAACAATTGAAAACCAAATTACAAGAGTCACCATAATATCAAGGAATCATCTCCTACATTACAAAACTAGAGAAGAAAATAACCGTGTCCCTCTTATAGTCACCCACAATCCAAGTCTTGATTTGTTAAGAGTAGAGATGAGCCACCACCCTAGTTTTCGAATTCGATTTGATTCGGCAAATTGTGGGTGTGTTCGTAGAATGTTCATCGAATACCGTAGAACACCATTGAAAACAATGGCAGGCAAACACAAACACATCCAAACACATAGAAAACACATAGAAAACATCTTCAAAGGTGTGCAAAAGCTTACAAACTACTCAGAAGACACAACAAACACATGGAAAAGTGACAAATAGTCATGTGAAAAGAAAAGAGGTAGAGGAGTAAAAGGAGGAGGAGACACAGATATAGGCATGTCATGCCCTTCTAAAATCATGTAAAACACAGCAAGGGGACTCCAACAAGAGTCTCCATTTTTTCCAAAAATTGGGGCACAGACACCACTTTAAGTGGCATCAATTGCCCCAGAGTTGCAAACTTAAAATTGTTGGTGAGGTGACTTTCAAGCAGCACATTCAAAAATCCACAAGCCTTTAGTCTCCCCACGTTATCTGTAAGATAGGTCACCAAAATCTAAGTAGAGGCCAAAAAATCAATAGTTTGAGTACTTCATGCATGAACCGTCACATGGATATGAAGCATAAGTCGCGGTGGGAAGTTCACTGTGCTACAATGCGGCCTAGCGGGCCGGGCCGACCACTGTCTGCCCCATCAAGTGCATCTGCGGCCTCTTCATCCTCTGTGACTGTGGGGACAGCAGTCACACATGCTTTTGGACGCAGACCTTCCACCTCTTTACCTGCAACAGCCAGTGTGATTGGCAGGTAGTCAGTTCTTTTGGAAGTGGAAACACTTGCTAGTGTTGAGCACTCTCCGAGATCGAGAGCACCACCTTTGGATGAAGGCAACATAATATCTCCGCCTGCAGCTTCCTCACAGACCAGCAGTTTCCAGGGACACCTAAATCAACCCCGTCTCAGCACAGCAGCCAGGCCTCCGTCCCTCAGATGTGGACAAATAAAAATAAAAGACCATTTACTCCGAGCCATGACAAATCTAAGAGGTTGAATTTCACCATCTGCAAGCTGTTGGCTACAGAAATGCTGCCTTTCCGCCTGCCTGGTGGACACAGAGGATTTTCGAGACTTATGTCCGTCGCACAGTGCCCCAGTACCAGATGCCCAGTTGCCACTACTTCTCAAAGAAAGCTGTGCCTGCGCTACACCAGCATGTCACACACAACATCTCCGCTTCCTTGAGAAACTGTGTGTGACAGGGTGCATTTCTCCATAGACACTTGGACGAGTAAGCATGGACCGGTGCGTTACATGTCGGTGACTGGGCACTGGGTAACTATGGTGACAGCAGGGGAAGAAGCTGCTGTCCAAGTCTTGCCATCCCCACGAGTTGTTTGTCAATCCTCTGTAAGTAGAAGTTCCTCCACTGCTTCTGCCTCCTCAACCTCCTCTTGGTCCTCCACCTGCACCTAAAGCCTGTCTGGTAATGCCACCCACGTTCTATCTGCACAGGAGGCATTCTGCACACCTCCTTACTAAGCTGGTAGCAGGGCTCAACAGCATCAGGCGGTGTTTACGTTGAAATGTCTGGGAAATGTAAGTCACACAGCTGAGGAGTTGTGGTCAGCTCTGGAGACCAAGTTTCATCAATGGTTGTCTCCACTCAACCTACAGCCAGGGAAGGCCATATGCGACAATGCTGCAAACCTGGGTGCGGCTCTTCGCCGGGGCAATGTGACACACATACCTTGAATGGCTGAACCTGGTTGTCCAGCAATTTTTAGCCCACTATCCCGGCTTAGATGGGCTTCTGCAGAGAGCACAGTCACTGTGTGCTCCCTTCCGCTGTTCGCATCCCACAGCTCAACAACTTGCATTTCTACAAAAGTCGTTCGGCCTGCCAGTTCACTGGCTGAAATATGATGTGCCGACATGATGGAATTCATCTCTGCACATGTTGCAGCGACTGTGGCAGCACCAACGAGCCCTGGTGCAATACGTTATGACATATAGCCTGGGCCAACGAGATCCAGAGGTGGGGCAAATCACGCTGCTAGAGTGGTCTCAGATCAAGGACCTATGCACCCTTCTGCACAGTTTTGAAATGGCGCCAAAGATGCTTATTGCTGACGATGCCATTGTTAGCATGTCTATTCTGGTGATTTACATGCTGGAGCACACTCTAAACTGTATTTGGAGTCAGGTGGTGGGACAAGAGGAGCGGGAGGAAGCACAGGAGGAGTCATATGTGGAAAGGTTAACAAGATCTCCAAGGTACAGATCATCGGCAGCACCAAGGCAGCAGGCATAGGAGGGTGGGGGAGAGGGACTAACGAGGGTGCATGGTAGCAGCCAAACTGTTGAGGAAGGTAAAGGAGCTAAGGAACAAATGGAGGATGAACTGGCGATGGGCATGGAAGACTCATCAGATGAGGGAGACCATGATCACATTTCTGTTGTGCGGGGTTGGGGAGAGAGGGCAGACGAAGGAAGCATGATTCTTACCTCACCGCCACAATACAACAAGGAGTTGGTCTTCTTGGATGCGCAAGACACATAAGTGTCTTCTTCCTGCACTACCTGAAACATGACCCTCGGATTGTCAGAACTCGAAGTAATGTTGATTACTGGGTTGCCACACTCTTAGATCCCCATTACAAGAGTAAATTTGGTGAAAAAATTCCTACCATAGAAAGGGATTCATGCATGCAGGAGTATCAGCAGAAGCTGTTACAGAATCTTCAATCTGCTTTTCCACAAAACACCAGTGGCGCACATAGTGAATCTCACAGTTCTAACTTGCCAACTGTGTTACTGTCGAGTCATCACTCAAACCATAACAGTAACACTGTATCTGGTGGTATCAGCAATTTTGTGGAATCGTTTCACCCATTTTTTAGACCATCCTTTGCAAGGCCAGAGGAGACAAGAAATCTGACACATAGTCAACGCCTAGAGAAGATGGTACAGGAGTATCTTCAAGTGAACATCGATGTCATGACTGTGGAACTGAACCCTTGTTAATTTTGGGCTTCCAATCTGGAAAGATGGCCTGAGCTCACCATTCACGCCTTGGAGATCTTATCATGCCCTGCAGCCAGCGTTCTCTCTGAACGTGTCTTCAGCTCTGCTGATGGTGTGCTGACAGATAAGCGCACGCGGCGGTTCAGTGACAATGTAGTCAGGCTAACGTTCATCAAGATGAACAAGTCATGGATCCGCAAGGACTTTTCTACCCCTGTGTCATTCTGAGTTGGGTCATCCTTTGCGATCTCAAAAAAGGCCCAGGCTAGGCAAGGCTTAGAGTCCATGCGACCTGAAGAAGAGCCACCACGAATTCTGCTCAGAGGCAGAGTTGTGATTGAGTGCTTGCAGTACACCATCTCTGTCCAGGAAGTCGCAACCTAACCTCCTCGTCCTCCTCCACCTCCTCTGCTGACCTCATTGACTGGCCTACTGTGGTTTGACAGTAAGTGAGATCTCCAAACTTATCATCACCCTGTGTGTTCTCACACTCCTCGTCCTCAGAGACAACCTCTTCCTGCCCTGACCGAAAAGTTAAGTTGTCGTCCCAATCAGGTATCTCAGTCTCATCAGCATCTTCCTCATTGTCTCCACCAACAGGAGTTACAGTTTGAGAATGAGGGTCTACAATATGCTCAGAACCTTCTTCATCTGGGCCTGGAGCCGACTCACAAAGCTTCCGGGCATCAGTGCAGATCATTTCCTTGTGTGGACTCACAGAAGCTTTGGAGCAAACCTCTGATTCCCAGGCCATAGTATGAGTGAACAGATCTGCAGACTCAACCATCTATGTTATCCCATACCCATACGGGCGGCTGGAGACTTGGTAGCTATGAGGAAGCAAGTGGGATTGGGGTGACACCTCTGAAGACTGGAGTATTTGTGCTGTTGAAGTTGAGGTGGAGGAGAGCCCACTTGATATCCGGTCAAGCACCTGCTCTTTTTGTGCTTTATCTGCAATTGGTAGCGATGGTCGTGTCCGTAAGAAAGGGATCATATTAGATTGTCCATGAAAAGACATCTTAGTTTGGCTGGAAGATGGTCTTTCTTCAACAGATGTTACTGTTGCTTTACCACCTACCCCACGGACACAAACATTTTTCCCTTTCCATCATGCCTTTTCCACTTTCCACCAGCAGCAGGCCTTTTGCCACTAATTTTGGCAACTCTGTAGTTGTTGGCACAAAAAACTATGGATGGAAACCAAGCAGAGCTGAGTGGCCAAACTGTGGTACTAGCCCAAAAGGATTGCCTGAGTTAGATGCAGTAAAAAATTGTTATTAGACACACAGGCAATGTAGCTTGCTTCACAGTTGTGCTACTCTGCTGACTACCAGACACTGCTACTAGCCCAAAAGGATTGCCTGGGCTAGATGCAGTAAATAATAGAGCTTAAATAGACAGGACAGGCAGAAAACACATGGTCATGATGAGGCAGCAGATGCCATCTTGAATCAGGGCAAGAAGACTCAGAAGGTTACAAGGAAAAGCCAAAATCCTGACACCAAGAAATACCGTATATACTCGTGTATAAGCCGAGTTTTTCAGCCATAAAAATTGGGCTGAAAAGTCTCCCCCTCGGCTTATACACGGGTCAATACGGTAGTGGGGGCTGTGCCCGGGGCTAGGGAGGCTGGAGGAGGCGGGGGGAGGCTGCTGAATGAGCGCCCCATCACGTGGGGCCGCTCATTATATATGCACTGCTTCCCCCTGTCAATCAGCGGCAGGGGGAAGCAGTGCATATCTATATATATATCCCCCAAATGCTGGCACTTGCCCCCCTGCTTGTAAGGACCCCCCCCCCCAGGTGCTTATCTTACCATCCCTAGTATTATAAATCGCGCGCGCAGGTCCTTCCGTGCTCCCGTCCTCCGTAGCATCCGGGGTCATGTGACCGGCCGGTCGCATGACGTCACGCTACGTGACGGCCGGGGACCCCGGATGCAGCTGACGACGGGAGGACGGGAGCACGGAGGGACCTGCGCGCGCGATTTAAAATACCAGGGATGGTAAGTTAAGCAGCCGGGGGGGGCCTTACAAGCAGGGGGGCAAGTGCCAGCATTTGGGGCTGCCTGTATACACCTCTGGGGCTGCCTGTATACACCACCTCTGGGGCTGCCTGTATACACCACCTCTGGGGCTGCCAGTATATACCACCACTGGGGCTGCCTGTATACACCACTGGGGATGCCAGTATATACCACCACTGGGGCTGCCTGTATACACCACTGGGGCTGCCTGTATACACCACCTCTGGGGCTGCCTGTATATACCACCACTGGGGCTGCCTGTATACACCACTGGGGCTGCCTGTATACACTACCTCTGGGGCTGCCTGTATACACCACCTCTGGGGCTGCCAGTATATACCACGACTGGGGCTGCCTGTATACACCACTGGGGCTGCCAGTATATACCACCACTGGGGCTGCCTGTATACACCACTGGGGCTGCCTGTATACACCACTGGGGCTGCCAGTATATACCACCACTGGGGCTGCCTGTATACACCACTGGGGCTGCCTGTATACACCACCTCTGGGGCTGCCTGTATATACCACCACTGGGGCTGCCTGTATACACCACTGGGGCTGCCTGTATACACCACCTCTGGGGCTGCCTATATATACCACCACTGGGGCTGCCTGTATACACCACTGGGGCTGCCTGTATACAGCACCTCTGGGGCTGCCTGTATATACCACCACTGGGCTGCCTGTATACACCTCTGGGGCTGCCTGTATACACCACCACTGGGGCTGCCTGTATATACCACCACTGGGGCTGCCTGTATACACCACTGGGGCTGCCTGTATACACCTCTGGGGCTGCCTGTATATACCACCACTGGGGCTGCCTGTATACACCTTTGGGGCTGCCTGTATATACCACCACTGGGGCTGCCTGTATACACCACTGGGGCCTGTATACACCACTGGGGAGACTGCTGTATACTACCACTGGGGAGGCTGCTGTATACTACCACTGGGGAGGCCTGTATACCTGTGCTGGGGTCCACCCTCGGCTTATACACGAGTCAATAGGTTTTCCCAGGTTTTGGGGGCAAAAGTAGGGGGGTCGGCTTATACACGGGTCGGCTTATACACGAGTATATACGGTAGTCAATTTTAATGAATTTGTAAGGTGGTATTTGCTGCGCCCTATACTAGCTTCTCTCACTTTACTGAATCAAGCCGGGACTAGTGTAAAAATGGCAAACCTTACAAAAATTTTATTGCAATTTAAGGCATTTTCTGGCTTCATTATTTTGATGAATTGGAGCTATTGTTCCGACTTTAAAATACAAAGGCAGATGGGGTTAACAAAGGGAACAGAGATTCTAGAAATGTATTTCCTGTCTCTGAACTCACTCTCCACAAGTAAGCTTGCAAGTAGACTGTTCATTGTTTGATAAAGAAGCATCTCAAGTCTGGCTTAGAAGTCCGGAAGATGTTCTTGTCATAATGCCTCTTTTAATGCATCCCACAATTTTATTTGGCCCGGTGTCAGCTGCCTGGCACTGTTCACTAAGGTTGAGTTGCTATCCACACATACTGTATACCAAAGTGTTTTTCAATGGAAGTAATTCATGGATTTCCTCTGGCACAAGTGCTTGACTTTATATTTATCTACATTAAACTTTAGTTGCCTCAAATTTCTTGAATTCCTTTGAAATAATACAATACATCCCTCAATGGTTATTCTCTTGCCTTATGCAAGACCATTACTCCTCTTAGTATCTGTTGAATTTTGTTACTCTGTAATGTCTGATATTGTCCATACATGTCCTCTCTGAATTATATAGTGCTGTGAAATATGTTGGCGTTATAGACATATAAATAATACTAAAAATTATTAAGGTACCTTTGCCCGCCGCTACAGGATGGTGGAAACAACCGGGTACATGAGAGAAATGCATCTTGCACCACCAAATCAACCCGAAGTAGCGGTGTGTATAGTTGGTTGTTTCCACCGGTCACTTCATGTACCTGTTTCCGAGCAGTGCTCATAAACAGGTTGATTTCAACCCGATGGTAACGGCATGTAGTGGCGTGTAAATAAGGTAGGGTAAGGTTTTTCCGCCACCTAGTTAAATCCCTGGGGCGTGACTCAGCCTCCGTGAAACCACCCCCCTTCAGCGATCATTGGAGGAAGCTCCTGCGTTATGATTGGTTGTCGATGCACAGGGCGGCATATTTAAGGAGCAGACCAGTTACACTACACAATTGCAATAGCGTCATATATTAGCCAGCCTTCCTGCTCTGGCTGCCCAATCATGATGCCATTGCTGTGTACAATCATCGTACGAGCGTCTCGTAATCCACAACTCTGGCACGCCTATGTGTTGTCCCTGCTGCACCAGGTCCTCCCATATTATCCTCTGTAGTGGCGTGTAAATAAGGGAAGGTGAGCTACAGAAGGTAACTTGAGGCACCCGGTGGTGCATCCAGAGGTAGCTTAAACCTTCTGTAGCGCACCTTGTTGCGGCGTGTAAAGGTGGTGCGGGTACCGTTTCCAACCGTTGGTGCGTGCTCGTGCACGTGAAGTACCCGGTTGGTTCCACCATCCTGTAGCGGCGTGTAAAGGTACCTTTATTATCTTCTAATATTGAATTTCTTCAAGGTATGCCCTCAACAAGGTCACGAATAAATAAATATAATAGAAGAGGGCCCAATAATGACCAGTGCAACTATTAACTGTGACCCAATAAGAATTTGTAACAATAATAAAATTCCAAATATATAACTTTTGCTAATTTACTCTGGAACTTACCTTCTCATAAAAGCTTATCAAATTGGTTTGACAGGACCAATCCCCCATAAACCCCAGTTAAATCTGTGTTATGACGTTATTTGTGTTCCAAATCTTACAAAATCTCTAGTTGTTTTGCCAAAAATAGAATTTAAACTTACAGGCCTAAAATTTCTGACCTCACTTTTTGACCACCTTTTTTAAACACTTATACCATGTTCACTATGTTACAATTCCTTGGGAAAAGCACAAACTTTACGAAAGAATTAAATATTTTAAATAATGGTCTGTCTATAACAGATCTTAATTCATGCTTGGGGGTGTATTCCATCTGGATCCAGTGATTTGTCTATTTTACCTGTCAGGAACCTAAATCTGTCCAACTCATCATTTAGCTATCAAAAGGGAAAGCGCTCCTACACAGCGAAGTAACATGAAGCTCATGGCCCCAATGCGAAAACTCCAGCACGTCCCCCATTACTGCAAATCTTTAATAGCATTAGTCTTTCTCTATAGGCCAAAGGGACTTTTGGGCCCCCCTAGGTTCCAGGGCCCAGGTGCAATTGCAACCCCTGCACCTATCGTAGTTACACCCCTGCTCCTATAATAAAAGCAGTTATGATTAACTTTTAAAGAAAACATAGGGGGCAAATTCATTAAACCTCATGACAGAATAGTTTATATAAAACTATGTGAAAAGTTGGAAATATGTTCCGACTTTGGCATTTTTACACTAGTTTGAAGTAGCTCCACCAAATTCGATGAAGGTTGGGAGGAGCTGGGACAGGGCATGGCATCGACTGCCCATAAAATTCACCTAAACTAATTTGATTTTTCAAGCCACAAATGCTACTAAAAGGGAACCTATCAGCTTGTTCTACCCCCCAATGCTATCACTACCTGTCCCTGTACTTTGCTAGCTGATCCCTAACCATCCCTGTCTGATCTAAAAGTGCCCTATAAGTTTAAGAAAAATGCTTTATAACTTACAAGCAGTCTTCATCCGGAGACCGGAAAGGCAGGTTCTGGGGCTCCATTCTCCACCCTCACTGGTTCATAGCACGCCCCGCTGGGCGTCCTCATTCCTTGTGTTGTGCCACCTCTTTTTTAAATTCCCGCCTCCATTACTATTATAATGCACCATATCCTACCCGGTGCATTGCGGGGGCTTATGACGTCTACACTCCGGCTTCAATATGCGCACTGCACATGCACCGGAGCCAGGCCATTCCACGTGATCAGCCCCGGGCCGGATACGACGTTCCGGCCCAGTGCATCCTAGTAGCAAAGGAGGTGGGAATTTCAAAAAGATGTGGCACAGCACAAGGAATAAGGCGTGTTAGGAGCCAGCGAGGAAGGGAGAATAGAGACCTAGAGCCCACCTTTCCAGCTCCGGATAGAGACTGCATGTAAGTTATAAATCATTTTTCTTAAACTTTATAGAGCACTTTTAGATCAGACAGGGATGGTTAGAGATCAGCTAGCACGGTGCAGAGACAGGTACTGGTACCATAGGGAGCGAAAACAAGCTGACAGGTTCCCTTTAAGTCCTGTGCACCTCCTAATAAATTTGGTGCATCGCACTCCAGAAAGCCCTTCATTAAGTCTGGACTTTACAATTCCAATCTTAAAGTATCAACCCCATAGCTTTAAAAACTATTCAGGAACACAAAAAGAGTCAAAGCGGTATCTTTCCACTGGTTTCTTCCTGCCTGGCTCTGTTTGATTAACAGGTCTATTGCTTCTTATATACAAATTGTGAAAGCCCTGAAAATGAAACACATCTAGGAGAGTCTAAGGCTGGAAACACAGGGTCTGCGAGGCATGCCAGATTCTCGCACGATATAGAGTAGATATGACAGGCTCAAACCCCAATTTAGGTGCTCTGGGGAAAAAAACAAAGCTAAAGTATAGGAGTAGCCCCAGCACACTAATATCATGAAAATTAGAGTCTTTGCAACGACAGTCTTTTTGTTGTGATTTTAGTTTTGTGAACAAGGTGGTTGTAACACCACTTTGTTCACAAAAATAAAATCACAACAAAAAAGACTGTCGTTGCAAAGACTCTAATTTTCATGATATTAGTGTGCTGGGGCTACTCCTATACTTCAGATTCTCGCACGAGTCTCGTATGACTCACCCGGAATGGCCCTTATCTCTCTAGATGGTAGCACAGAGAGCTGCTTGAATTTCTATGGATCTCTCATCCAGAGAGCTGTTGGCCATCCCAGGTGAGTCATGTGAGACTCATGAAAGTATCTCGCGGACCGTGTGATTCCAGCCTAACTTTTAGACTACGTTTTCTTAAAAATACTTTTTTATGCTGCTTGTTGCAGCCTTCTTCAGCACTATTCCCCGGTATTGATGATTTTACATACATTGTATACATACTGGAGTTTCCATCTGTTTTGTTTGCCATTGTGGATTATGCTGTAGATTTTTGGCAGCCGATAAGTCTCATGTGCACATGCCATAGATAGAGATACATGGAGACTGTTTGTATGTATTGTAGCAAGGGAAGCTATTTTTCCGCATCGGAACTAATAAATGAAATATGCAAATTGTGTCCCAGATTTGTTATGTTCATTCTTCGAGTATAATGCCAACTTTATTTTTACTGTTGAGTCACATTAAATTTTGTGTGATAAGAAAAACTACATTTGATAAATATACTAAATTATTAAACATATGACAAAAAAAATCATGCAATTTTAACATTTACAGGCAAATATATAATTATGAAACTGAAACACTGCAACCACCCAAATGACATTGCTTTTGGTAAAAAATATGACAGTAACATTGCTATGTGGATACTATAGCCAGTACAATGAGTCCTTACAGTGGCGTAACTTCAAGCTCATAGGGTACCTTTACACGCGGCTACATTTCTAGGGTGGCTACAGGTAACTTACTGGTTGCAGTGAAATCATGGAGAGATTATTCCATTTGTACACAGCAACAAGATAGAACCTTGTCTCCATGATTTCACTGCAACCAGTAAGTTACCTGTAGCCACCCTAAAATGTAGCCGCGTGTAAAGGTACCCATAGGCCCCAGTGCAAAAGCTTCAACTGGGCCTCCTATTATTGCAAATCTTTAATAGCATTGGTCTTTTTACATAGACCAAATGGTCTTTTGGCTCAAAGGCCTGGGTGCCAATATTCTCACTAATACTCCTTTAACTCCTTTAAAGAGGACCTGTCACCCCCCTGGTGCTTGGCAAACTGAATGCAGTACTGATTGCAGCGTGTCTGCTGCATTTAGGGAAGGAGTTCCCCATGTCTCTAGCCCCCCCTGTAAGCTTTAAAAAAAACTTTAGAAACCTCACAGTTAAGATGTCCCCTGGGTCAGATCTGATTAAGAGGTCCTGGATCCTGGTACAATCCTCCCTGCTTTCTCCTTGTGTATTCCGCCCCCTTATATGTGTCTGCCGCCGTCTCCTCTTCTGCTGAGTCTACCCTCCTCTTCTATTCCTGACGTCACACAAAGCAGGAGCCGAAGAGGAGGGCAGACCCAGAAGAAGAGGAGACGGCGGCAGACACATATAAGGGGGCGGAATACACAAGGAAGAGGCGGGGAGCACTGAGCCAGCAGCCAGTACCTCTTAATAAGATCCCACTCAGGCGACCTCTTAATTGTAAGGTTTCTAAAGTCTTTTTTTAAAGCTTACAGGGGGGGCTAGAGACATGGGGGACCCCTTCCCTAAATGCAGCGGAGATGCTGCATTCATTTTGCCAAGCACCAGGGAGTGACATGTCCTCTTTAAGCCATTATAGTATGAGATTCCAAAAAGGCCCCCACTGATACAAATACTGACTCTAGTATCCCCACAGTGAATCCCCCACCTACAGATTCACCTGAAATATACAGTTTGATGATTGCAGAGTGCTCCAGGAAAGTATGATAGCCCCAGAGTGCCACTAAAACATTATAAATGCAACCACAGCATAATGCCCCTAAAGAACCCTCACATTATGATATCCTCATAGTTTCCATGCAGTATCAAGACCCCCCACACAGTATAATGGCCTGTCAGTATGATGCCCCCACTCAGGGTGATGGCCCCTACACAGTATGATGTCCCCCATTGCACTATACTCAGAATGTGGGCCCCCACATGCCTCTAATCATAATGGCAGCCCCCATACACAATGATAACCACCTCAAATAACATTCCCTACAGACTCCCACTCAGTATAGGAGCCCCCACACCATTACACTTAGTATGAAGTTCCAACCCCACCACTCATTATGCTGGCCCACACAGCTCCTTGCACACTATGATGGCCCCCAAAACCCCTCACACATTTTGATGTCCCCCACAGCACCACACATAGTATTATGCCCCTCGCAACTCCCCACTCAGTATGATGGGCATCACAGCCCCCTTCATATAATGAGTGTCCCTACCAGCCGCCGAGTCATTATAAGGGCTGCACCTCCTTTCCACTCAATATGATGTCCTCCACCTTGTATCATGACACCACAATTACTGACATTAAAACACTACTCACCTTATTCCTATTCCTTTGGCATAAGTTTCAGGTATGCTAAGGATGGGTGCTGATGTTCGTTACTATAGCCTAGGATATACTGACTTCATTGCTCCTGAGGCACATGACTAATACCGGCACAGTCTAAATGGTGGATCATGAAGCTTAAGGCTCCATAATCCACCCTTCTGTGCAATAAAAACTGCTTTTTGGGGTGCGGATACCGCTGAGATTGCCATGACGAGGAGGAGGATGATCACTTACTGACCCCTTAGTGGCTGTGAAAGCGCTCACTATATAGTAAGCCCCAGGTTTTTATGTATTTGTGTAATAATATTCATGAAAATATTTGCAGACGTAATTATAAGAAAGTAACAAAATTGTTCTGCAGAGTCGAGCAAAATATATCTTTCTGGTTAAAAAATTACAATATTCACAAACCTATTTGTTCCATCAATCCACACACATTCTCCTTTTCCTGAGTAATATATGTCAAGTTCTTTATAGTTAATATTTATTAAATTGCAGTCTTTTGACATCCATTAAGCTCAAGTGTCCCGGTCTATGGTAATACGTCTAACTGTATGGAGAGACAATCGGGCCACATCATAATATGTACATCTCAGCGTGATCAAAAGAATAGGCCATTCAGGGTGTAATTTGATGAAATGTCTAGACCTGCTTAAAAGCTTGAGTGCATGATACATTTCAAAAGCCTCCAGTCCATTAATGCCAGTAAGTATTATTTTCTATAATGTGACATCGGCCTCCACTTGTCACTCTTTTGTGACTTGTTGTGCAACTTTAGAATTTGTCTCACGCGATCATGTAAAGCACAAAGATGAAAACACTGTGCGTGATAAGACATACAATGCACCGTATGTAATGATCTAAAAAGGTCACATTAATTACATGCTTAGCTGACCGGAAGAGGGTCCTATACAATGAAGAACCAATATAAAAGAGGAGGGAAGGTTATGTGTTGTGTAGAATGACCCTGGGCAAAAGTTGTGCACAAAAGACAACTATATCTAACCAGTTGTTACCAGAACCTTTTAAGATTGATTAAACATACTAAATTGGCTTTGAAAATGTAATAGAAAATACAAAAAAAAAGTATGGCTAGGCAATGTTGATTGAAGTACCAACTTCATTGTGATCTCAATGTTCTACTAAAGGAAAAATGGGTGACTTTTCAAATATGATGGTTACAAGTAGTGGTTTTATTTGAAGCTCATGGGCAAAAGCTCCAAAGGGCCCCCAATTATTGCAAATATTTAATAGCAATCGTCCTTTTGCATAGAGCAAAGAGACTTTTGGGCCCCCTAGCTCCAGGGCCAGGGTGTGATTGCAACCCTTGCACCTATTGTAGTTAATCCCCTGGTTGCAAGGTAAGGATAGGGTCACATTTGGAGGGCGTGTCCTTTTCAAGGATGTGTTAAAGGAGGCAGTTTTTTCACTTGCTATTTTTGCCTTTTGGCGCTAGCGTTAATGCCTGCATTAACACTTGTTAATAAATGTACCATGCTAACGCAAGCGTTTCCAAACTTCCATTTTTGAAAACGCCCCAAAAACGCTGCTTACCGCATTTTTTGGTGCTTTTGCAAAAAACACCTAGCGTCAAAAGTGTTGCATCTTGACCATGTGTTTTTTGCATGGGAGCCTATAGAAGCGTTAACGTATGCATTTTACAATCTGGAATTGTGAAAACCGCTAGCTTTTAGCGCTTCAATAGCTCAAGTGTGACCCTTGCCTTAACCAGAGTTTTGTATCCTATAGGTAATTTTAAAGAGGTTGAACCCATCTAAATATAATAATTCTGTAGTCACTCAATGTGACTGCAAACTTAGCAAATCTCCCAATGCACGCAATGTGCACTATAATGATCCACTGGTTTATAAGCTGGGAATGGACCAATATTATGCATGTGCCTGGAACAACACAACTAGTTGGTGCAGCTCGCTCAGTAGAAGTGTATGAGCGGTCTTGTCCAACTAGTGTTAGCAGGGTGTCTAGCGGCGTGGCCTTGCTCCATAAACTTGTATTGAGTGAGGTCACGCCCACTAGTTAGGGGCTTTGGCCAGGAACATGCATACCACATAACTGCAATCTGTTCCTGGTTTAGAAACTGCAAATCATTCCAGAGTCCAAAGCGGACCCTGGGAGGATTGATAACTCTGCAGTCACACAGAGTGACTGCAGAATTATCGGTTTAGACCAGACAAACCTTGTATTACAGTTGTTATTAGACAGAATTCATAAGGAAAAAACTAAAGTTGAGCCAGTCAGTTTAGGACTAATTGAATTAAAATTCAACAAAAATATTGGCTCTACTGAGTCTAGGGTCACACTTCAGGTTTTTCATTTAAAACCTGATCTGGTTTTGAGCTTTTAAAAAGCTCAAAACCGGATCAGGAAATTCTCCTCATAGGAACCTATTATAAAAACCGTTTGCTTCACAAGCATCCGGTTACCGCCTTCGCTCTGCAGTCTGCATGAAAAATCATGCAGGCTGCAGTTTTCGGAGCGGTTGTAACCATCTGCAATGCGGGAACTGGATTGCTCAGGATGTGTAATGGTGGTTTACACACCCCAATTTATCTGTTCAATATCTGAACAGATCTCTGGTTGCAGTGAAATCATGGACACATATGTATCATTTGTACACAGCCACAAAATGGAACTATGTGTCCCATGATTTCACTGCAACCAGAGATCTGTTCAGATATTGAACAGATTAAATTGGGTGTGTAAACCACCATAATCCTGAGCAATGCAGTTACCGCATATACTGCCGCCGGATAAGCAAAGTGTTCTCTGTGTTTTTAACCTGTAATTTATTAAAAATGTGTATATACTGTCTCTAGGGTGCCCATCTCCCCTAGAGACCTAGCCCCCACTCAGGTGGGCATATAATGCTTAAATCTCTTATGTACAGCTGCCGGCTTCTGTCAGCTGCTGTACATTTTAATCAATGACGGCGCCGCCTCATCTGAGAGCAGAGCGCATACTATAGCTATTGTAGGTATAGTATGTGCGCTGTCCGAGGTCCTGAAGGCTTATACAGTAAGATCTATCGGCAGGGCAGCGCCATAGATCTACTGTAAATGCCTACAGGACCTCTGACAGCGGCACACACTATACGTACATTACGTATAGTATGTGCGCAGCTGAGAGGGGAGCCACGGCTTCATTGAGAAAATTGTACAGAACCGACAATAGCCGGCTAACTGTACAGGGAAAATTAACCAATGACATGCCGTCCTGAGGTGCCAGCATGTCTCTAGGGGGGGTGGGCACCCCCTAGAGACATGTTGCCCACAATTATTATTAATATTTAATCTTTTTTACAGTTTGCTCATCCTTGCGGCAACAGGGATGAGCAAACTATACAGTTACTGCATTGCTCAGGATTACACATCCTGAGCAATCCGGTTACCGCATTGTGGAGACTAGAACCACTCCGAAAACTGCAGCCTGCATGATTTTTCACACAGGCTGCATATCCGGAGCGGTAACCAGATTGCTTGTAAAGCAATCCGGTTACCAATATGGGCTCCTATGAGAGTGTTTCTGCTCCAGTTTTGAGCTTTTTAAAAGCTCAAAACTGGATCAGGATTTCAAAATATCAACGCATGTGTGACCCTAGCCTAAGTGTGTGTCAATTTATGCTATTTGTGTGTGATCTGTGTAAAAGCTTATAGAGCTTTCTATTTAGCGACATAAATAAATAATTACATGAAAACAAATATGTGACACCACCCCTATTTTTCATAAATAACAAAAGTAAAGCAGACAACTGTAAACAGGTATTATCAAGCTGGGAAGGTCCATGGTAATTGGGCCCTTTGCAGCCTAAAAATACCAGCCTGCATTCACCCCAGAAGTGACATATCATGAGATTCTGATAATTTTTCAATCAGTTTACCAGCAAACTCTTAGACCTGTATCACATCTATGAGGTCAATGCGCTAGGCAGCTCTGCCTGCCCTGCGCCAGCGCAAATGCAAGTGCAGGGGAATTTAGGGACTTGGGCAGCCTAGCGCAGTAATGCATAGATGCCCTGCATTGTGCTCGGCTGTGCTCGGTGCCCCCATTATATCCTATGGCCGAGCACAGCCGAGCGCACGCTTTGGAAACTGTGAATCGCAAGTGAAACTGACAGAAGCCACGGCGCATGCACCTGTCACGTAGCACCCGGAAGCGCCTAATCGGATGTTTTCCGGGTGCATCTAACCAGGTGGATGTGCCGTGGCGTCAGCCAGTTTCACTTGCAATTCACAGTTTCCAGAGCGTGCGCTCGGCTGTGCTCGGACATAAGATATAATGGGGGCACCGAGCACAGCTGAGCATAAATGCAGGGCATCCAATGGTGACCCAGACAAGAAAGCGGGCAAATAGCAAAAAGCAACGGGTCCAAAGTCACCCATGCCCAGTCCTGCTGGACGCCGGTTCCGAGGCAATCAGTCAATTACCGCTGTTTAAGTCATCTCTGCTAATAATCTTGTTGTTCTTAACTTTGACTCTTTAAGCAAAGTACCTGATTAGTATTTGTCTCTGGTTTTCAAAATACGGCTCACATCTACAGCTTTTCTGTTTCTATGAATAATGCATCTTAGCTGCCAGTTACCAGACTGCCTTTATACTAAACCTACTTTTCCTTTGTGTAAGTGCTTCTCTGCAGGCAAGTTTCCAGTTTGTCTGTATGGCTAGGGTCACACATGGCAGTCCGTTTTACTGCCTTTCCAAAAACTGATTCCGTATTTGGAAAATGCTATGCTTGCATCCCAAATACGCTATGCGTTAACGCCTGCGTTAATGCTGGTACCTATATGAACCATGCATTAATGGATGCATTTGTTTAGGGCCCCATGTTAAAAAAACAATATTTTTTTTTTACTGCACCCAAAAACACTGATAGCAGCGTTTTTGGTACCCGTTACAAAAACGCATAGCTTTTTATGTGCACTTTGGGCAATGCATTTTTTTGCATTGGAGCCTATGGATCCATTTTTCACAAAATTCTAAGATGAAAAACAAATGCTTTTAGCGGATCCAAGGCTCATTTGTGACCCTAGCCTTAGTCTACTTTTTCTGTGAATAACCACATCTCTGCAAGCAAGTTTCCAGATTTCCTGTATGTCGACTATTTATATGTGTAACTATATCTCTGCAAGCAAGTTTCCATGTTGCCTACATGTCCTCTATTTCTATATGCAACCACAACTCTGCTAGGAAGTCCCAAATTACAGATCCTGTGTGTATCTTCACACCTGTCCCTGCTTGTCTAGTGCTTTCTGATCCACTTGTCTTTCTGCCATCTTTCATACCCCACTGACGCAAGTATTTGCTGATCTATAATACACCTGGAAAGTCCTGCTCATCTGGACCATTGCCCCTGGACTGTGCTATTTGAATTAGAGTAACTAATTGAAAATAGTAACAAATGTAGAAGCAATGAAAATAATATTAGTTACAATAGTGATTGAGATGATCGGGACCACAGGTCAGGTCAGTGCTCTCTGGCTATGGACAGGAGTTGCTTTAAAGGGAACCAGCCAGCAGAATTTGGAACTGCAGAATGAAACCAGTGCCTTACAGGCACTGGGATGCTGTATGCAATCCAATCATACCTTTACTTGAATGATTCCATGCTTGATTGCAGAGAAAAGTATTACAAAACTCCTGAGAACAGGGCAGCCAATGATTGATGTGTGCAACATTGGGGGTCCTTTTATTCTCCTCCTCTGTGGGCATGCCTTTTGGCTGTAAGGGTACCTTTACACGCCGCCACAGGAAGGCAGCAACTGCCGGGCACTGGGGACAATTGTGTCTGTTGCCATGAAATTGCTACGAAATGGCGGCGTGTAATTAGGGCAGTTCCTCCCGGTGTCCTGCAGCTCCTTCGAATACCTGTTGCTGAGCCGTGCTCAAAAACAGGAAGGCACAATTGCTATGGTGGTGGCATGTAAACGGGGCACAGGCAAGGTATTTGCGTGGCCTACGAATTCCCAGGGGCGTGCCACGGCGTCATGGATTCCACGCCCCATCAGCGATCATTTGTGGAGGCTCTTGCGTTACGATTGGTTGTCCCTTCACAGGGCACCATATTTAAAGAGCCATCCATTCACAGTCCACAATTGCAATGGCGTCATGCATTAGCCAGCCTTCCTGCGCAGGCTGGCCAATCATGACTCTATTGCATTGCCCAATCAACGCTAGTCCATCACGGAATACACAACTCTGTCACGCCTATGTACTTTTGGAGCGAAATATGTACGCCCATATTCCTTTGTGGTAGCGGCGTGTGAAGTAGCGAAGGTATTCCACAGGAAGTAAGCCGCATCACCCGTCGGCACTTCAGGGGAACAAAGATACCTTCATTGGAGAACGTAATGGCGGCGTGTATACGTGGCATCAGGGATCGGCATCCACCGTTAAAAACGTGCACGTGCGGTGGATACCTGTTGCTAGCCACAGTGGCGGCGTGTAAAGGTACCCTAAGAGAAATTGTGTCAGACACCCTGTGGCTGGAGTATACAATAAAGAGAGGGGGGAAGGTTTAGCTTACAGCCAAAAGGCTTGCCCACAGATTGGGAAAAAAAAGGCATTGGCACGATATCATTTGTACGGCGTATGGCTCACAATTGACATTTTGCCAGGCCAGCTAATCATAAGCCGAGTCTGAGATCCTGTAGGGCAATGATATTTGCCTAGCTCCTGTCCATGTGAGCACAGCCCTGGGCCATGCACCGGGGTTGCGTGAAGGGCTCTACCCATCTCTAAATAGCGTCATAAACAAGTATGAAGAACAATGCCATTGATTTTTCAGTTTAAGCTTTAATATATTTCACTACGATGTGCATTAAGTAAACAACATAAACGTATTACATGAAATTTTCTTCAGCTTAATGTGTGATCATTTTGCTTTAATTACATAACTTCCAAATTAAGGGGCACTATTACAAGCACACACACCAAGATGATAAACATCAGCATTATAAAGGAGATTAATGATTCAATTTGTAATAAATTTCTTAGCAGTAAGAAACTTATTCCACCACACTCATTATGTCAAATATGTGTTTCAAAGGACCAACTGTGCAAAACTGGATTTCCCTGTGGTGCCCGGAATGGTCGGCCCCTATGGCTTTAATAATGTCACTGTTTCAATTTCCTCGCTAAAGCCATTTATTTTGATCTTTCCGCTAAGGCTGCAGCATTACGGCTAGAATTTGGAAAGTTATCATGTTAATCTAAATTAGTAAAAGGACAAGAGGTGCTTACGACAGGAGGCATTCAACCTTATTTGTGAAGTAAATGAATATAATTGTCACGCTATTTGTTTAGGCAAATCATTTCTTTCTAATTGTCAAAGAAATAACTCATCACCGGAGCTTTGACTTATTCATTTGCTTTTTAATTGTAGTTGTGCAGCATTTTAACATTTCCTCTCTTCTCTCTGCGGCTTTAATATGCACAAACAATCATCTCAAACAATTTGTTTTTAAACTGATAGACCACACAGCATTTATTATGGCAAGAGAAAATTAATTGGTTTTTATATTGCCGGGGAATTAATTGAAAACAAGAGGATTTTTCCAATTGAGTAGACTTTAATAAAGATGACACCTCACTTTATTTTTGCAGGCCAAGGATACAGTAGCTGTAGTACAGAGATCTTAGATCTTAGTGTCCTTAACTCACCTATATGATATAATACTGCGCTGGCTAAGGCACCAGAATCTATCCTACTGCAGCCAACATGAACCCAATGCAATGCATCCCGTGCTCCCCAGGAACCCCGATACTGTGATTAATGTACACACCCGGATTCTTCTAATGCTGTCTGTACCTCCTAGTTTGCTCTGTGCTGTAGTTGTTTATACATTTCTATCTCCCCCAACTCTACCTGCCATGTTGCTGATTCTTATATTATGCCTGCTCTGTTCCCAAGAACCAGCGCAGGGCCTAAGGATAGGTGTCAAGTTCCGGAGGCGCTGCATCTTAGACGTAGTGTCTCTGGACTTGAGGGTACCCGCGGGTGCCCGAGGGAGACCGCAGCCGCCCTGTACTCACCATCTGCAATTTGTGTAGGGCGGCTTCTCGCTGCATGCAGTCGATGGTGACTGCTTCTGACTCCGCAGCATGAAATAAACATGCTGCGGAGATGTGGAAGTCCAGAAACCCGCAGCTGAATTAACACTGCAGTTGGGTAAAGCATAGTGGGAATGGGATTCCTACAAACCCCGTCTGCTATGCTGACACTGTAGACCGGCAGCGTTTTGAACGCAGTGGCGAGACACTGCATCCAAAACACTGAGTTCCCTGACCGTGAGTGTGCACTCTAAGTGTTGGACTACCCTAGCTTACAAGACCTGCTGCTACTGAGTTAGAAAGCAACAAGCTTATTATTACTAGGGGCTCCCATAGGTAAAACATTGAAAAAAATGTAAAGTGAACCTATCAGGTCCCTGTGTACCCAGAACCATGAGTAATTATGTGCACATATCCAGAATACCTGCCTAACAGTCCCTTCATGTAGGAGCATAAATAAACAGATCATTAGAAAAAGTATTTCTAAAGTCTATTTATGAGATGATAATTAGAGCTTTGACTAGTTAAGGGGTTGTTAGTTCCTCCTGCTAGTCATCCCATTTAGCATGTTACCACACCTTTGTGGGCATGATAACTTGATATCCAAAGCCACCATCATCATCAGCCTTTTACAAAGTCACGCGTGTGCATGACTTTGTTCCCCTCAGCATCAGGCTTCTATGATCCCGGGTGTATGCGTCACACCTTCAGAGAGGCTCACTGCACATGATCAGAAGTCACCATACTCCTGGTTATGCGCACTACACCTCTCTGAGGCCAGGACACATACATACGACATCTGAGAAGCCTAATGCTGAGGGGAACAAAGCTAAGCACACATATAGTATTTTATAGCGCTGATGCTATAGAATGTTATCATGCCCACATTCATCACTTCTAGAGCCACTGATCCACATAGAATCCTGTATAACCAGCCCTCTGGGTAATTAGCGTTTCCTGTGCCATCTACCTGGCTAGTCCATCTCTGAAGTATCAAAGAATCCAGTCCATGCTGCCATTCTGACCAGCAGGTAAGCAAATCTACCTCACAATTTGATCCTTAGTAGCTTAAGGGCCCTTTCACATCAGCGTTTTTTGAAATTTGCGGCAGATGCGGTGAAAAAACCGCATCTGCTGCGATTACCGCATACCGGCTGCACTTGCGGCGCGGTTGCGGTAAACGCCATGCAAAGTATAGGCGTACTTGCCGCACCTGCGCAAGTGCAAAACCGCACTTGCCCACCTGCCGCAAGTACGCCTATATTTTGCATGGCGTTTACCGCAACCGCGCCGCAAGTGCAGCCAGTATGCGGTAATCGCAGCAGATGCGGTTTTTTCACCGCATCTGCCGCAAATTTCAAAAACGCTGATGTGAAAGGGCCTTAGGCTGCTCTTATGCTGGCATTTAAAACGGATCAGTGC
This sequence comes from Allobates femoralis, assembly GCA_033576535.1. Classification (NCBI taxonomy): domain Eukaryota; kingdom Metazoa; phylum Chordata; class Amphibia; order Anura; family Aromobatidae; genus Allobates; species Allobates femoralis. The sequence goes on along the minus strand of JARQOC010000001.1, from coordinate 570,493,370 downwards.
AATGTGATAAAAGATCACATTACACCCAGACCAATGTTATTCAATGAGGCATCACAGATCTGCAAGTTTTCCCTCAGCTCAAATTGTACTGAGGAAAAAAATCACAGCATGTTGTGATTGCACTCATGTCTCAGACTTGACTCGTCAATGCAAGTAATTGGGTGTCAGAAAAAAAACGATGCCACACACACAGCACATGGATGGCACAAGGATGGCACACATAATGTGTTTTTAACATCCTCTTTTAAATGCTTCATAAAGCTGGAATAGATAGTTGTTGGATAGAATAGATATGAGACATAGATGATTGATAGATAGATATGATAGATAATAAAGGTCAAAGAGCTACATAATATCCCACTCCATACATATTGTAAGCTTGCACCTTTTAGCACCTTTAATGTGCACTAAAGAGTGTTTAGCCTTAGATTTAGCCTCAAAATAAGTAATTATAAAAAATAACGTGTGGTCGCCCCTAGTGTTTTAGCCAGCTAGGTTACATCAGACAACTGCAGCCTGCAGGCAACAGCTGGCAGCTTTACCTTGACTGGTAATCCAAAATAGAGGTTTACATCAAGCTGTATTTTAAATTATGTATTTATAAATAAAATAATAATAACAGAAAAATCATTGGGTCCCGTCCAAATTACATTGCCAGCCAAGGTGAAGCTGGTTCTGGCATTCTCAGAGTGGGAAGGGCCATGGTTAATGGGCACTCCCCTGCCTAAAAATATTGATTTCATTTTTGTAATTAATGACTGGGTTAGTAATGTCGGTTATCTAATAAACATCTCAATATTACTAACCCCTGGGACTGATGCCAGCTGACAATATACAGCTGGCATGAACCCCAAATACCATTACCCCATTTGTCAGTGCACCAGTGCAGTGGGAAGAGCTGGGGTGAAGCCACAGAATTGGCATATCTGATGGAAGCACCAGTTCTCAAGTGGCTACAGTCTGATATTTTTAGGCTGTGGAGCACCCATTAACCATGGCCCTTCCAAACCTGAGATTATCAGACCCCATTTGTATGCTTTACCTTGGATAATTTTCTAAAATGGTGGAACTACATGCTGTTGTTTTTTAATTATTTAATAATTTATTTATTTATACATAAATAAGTAGCAAAAATACCATAGGTGACCTTTGTTTTGGATTACCAGCCATGTTAAGCTGCTATCTGCAGGCTGCAGGCTGCCGCTGTCTACTTTAGTTTGCAATCAAAAATAGAGGGACCATATGTCATTTTAAAAAATATATATTTTTTTTTTGTTTTTTTGTTTTTTTTCTCTTTATATTTTTGTTTAGCTAAATACAAGGCTAAACATGTGTGGCGCCCCTGCAACCAGGGTGGCCACAGGTAGGAACTGCAGCCAGGCAGAAAGTAGACAGGTTAAACACAAACCACCTTCAAAACACACACCCACAAGACACAGCACCCAACCCGGAGCCCGGGACTCTAGGCGGGCAAAGGGGTGACAGGGTTTAGAGGGAAGTGGGTGGAACGTAGGTCAGGAGACAGACTAGGTACTAAAGGGAGGAATGAGGAGGAGTTAGTCAGTAGGCCAGAGTGAGCCAAGAGGTAAAGACCGAGTAGGCCAGTGGGTGCCGAACAGCAAAGACAAAGACAGTGACTTTCCTGAGGGCCAGGGCTCCCTGGAGGCGCAGAATCCTGCGAGACACCATTCCCTGGAGTGAAAGCCCACTCCATAGCCTGCAGCCCAAGGGAAGGGAAAGACAGAGACCGAACCAGGACAACTGGGTTCGAGGAACACGGCAGTGTTGACTGACTACAGGCGGGACAGACTCCCCTGACGTATCTAAGAAGTCACACAGGTAGGAAAGGGCCCAGTGATCCCTTGCAAGAAAGGAACACCTATGGCTAGGCTGGGACCAGAGAGTCGGCTCTGGGTGACCATAGCTACACACCGCTATGCTAACACACCGACGGGGAGGGACAGATTCCAGGTCTTGTCACCCAACACACGGGCTGGAGGATAGGACCCAGCTTGCCACCCACACACACAGGGGGAAGTCAGACAAGGAACCGAGCTTCTCCCATACAGCCCACAGGAAAGAGAAGCACATAAGGAAAGCAGGAAAGGTTACAGAGAAAGTGAAGGGTCTCAGAGAGAAAACCTGGCTGAGAGGGTTCAGTGACTGTCCGGAGTTAACTGTGAATAAGAACTGTGTTGTAAACTGTTGGAACTGTGGAAGAACTTGCAAGTAAAACCCGGTGAACCCTGCTTCAGTCTCCCATGTGTGATTCCCTGCATACAGAACTTTATTACATCTTTCCACCCTGTCAGGAGCAGCCCCGACCCGCGGCGGGCTCATCCATCTTGCTGCAGCGTCATCTATCCATCCTCCTGGCAGAAGTACACTGCAGCGGTGGTCCCCTCACTGACCACAGCCCGTGGGTGGCGTCACAACAATAATCCCTGTAAATATCCCCTTTTACTTGTGGTCTCGGTACATGGTCCGGACCAAGGACTGCCGTGATACCCCCGTGATACCCCGGTCCGGTACCGAGTACCCCGTCCCAGTGGGCTCCACACATGCCTTAGTGCCACATGAAAGGCATTGAAGGGTGCAAGCTTACAATATGTCAGTGGGACATTATATAGCTATTTGTCCTCTATCTATGTATTTATCTGTCTTTCCATATACAGTTAGGGCCAGAAATATTTGGACAGTGACACAAGTTTTGTTATTTTAGCTGTTTACAAAAACATGTTCAGAAATACAATTATATATATAATATGGGCTGAAAGTGCACACTCCCAGCTGCAATATGAGAGTTTCCACATCCAAATCGGAGAAAGGGTTTAGGAATCATAGCTCTGTAATGCATAGCCTCCTCTTTTTCAAGGGACCAAAAGTAATCGGACAATGGACTCTAAGGGCTGCAATTGACTCTGAAGGCGTCTCCCTCGTTAACCTGTAATCAATGAAGTAGTTAAAAGGTCAGGGGTGGATTCCAGGTGTGTGGTTTCGCATTTGGAAGCTGTTGCTGTGATCAGACAACATGTGGTCAAAGGAACTCTCAATTGAGGTGAAGCAGAACATCCTGAGGCTAAAAAAAAAGAAAAAATCCATCAGAGAGATAGCAGACATGCTTGGAGTAGCAAAATCAACAGTTGGGTACATTCTGAGAAAAAAGGAATTGACTGGTGAGCTTGGGAACTGTAAAAGGCCTGGGCGTCCACGGATGACAACAGTGGTGGATGATCGCCGCATACTTTATTTGGTGAAGAAGAACCCGTTCACAACATCAACTGAAGTCCAGAACACTCTCAGTGAAGTAGGTGTATCTGTCTCTAAGTCAACAGTAAAGAGAAGACTCCATGACAGTAAATACAAAGGGTTCACATCTAGATGCAAACCATTCATCAATTCCAAAAATAGACAGGCCAGAGTTAAATTTGCTGAAAAACACCTCAAGAAGCCAGCTCAGTTCTGGAAAAGTATTCTATGGACAGATGAGACAAAGATCAACCTGTACCAGAATGATGGGAAGAAAAAAGTTTGGAGAAGAAAGGGAACGGCACATGATCCAAGGCACACCACATCCTCTGTAAAACATGGTGGAGGCAACGTGATGGCATGGGCATGCATGGCTTTCAATGGCACTGGGTCACTTGTGTTTATTGATGACATAACAGCAGACAAGAGTAGCCGGATGAATTCTGAAGTGTACCGGGATATACTTTCAGCCCAGATTCAGCCAAATGCTGCAAAGTTGATTGGACGGCGCTTCATAGTACAGATGGACAATGACCCCAAGCATACAGCCAAAGCTACCCAGGAGTTCATGAGTGCAAAAAAGTGGAACATTCTGCAATGGCCAAGTCAATCACCAGATCTTAACCCAATTGAGCATGCATTTCACTTGCTCAAATCCAGACTTAAGACGGAAAGACCCACAAACAAGCAAGACCTGAAGGCTGCGGCTGTAAAGGCCTGGCAAAGCATTAAGAAGGAGGAAACCCAGCGTTTGGTGATGTCCATGGGTTCCAGACTTAAGGCAGTGATTGCCTCCAAAGGATTCGCAACAAAATATTGAAAATAAAAATATTTTGTTTGGGTTATGTTTATTTGTCCAATTACTTTTGACCTCCTAAAATGTGGAGTGTTTGTAAAGAAATGTGTACAATTCCTACATTTTCTATCAGATATTTTTGTTCAGCCCTTCAAATTAAACGTTACAATCTGCACTTGAATTCTGTTGTAGAGGTTTCATTTCAAATCCAAAGTGGTGGCATGCAGAGCCCAACTCGCGAAAATTGTGTCACTGTCCAAATATTTCTGGCCCTAACTGTATCTATCATCTCTCTATCATCTTGCTTTCTTCTTGTTGGAAAAAAAGCATGTAAAGATGATGTTAAAAATGCATGGTGCATGGATGTATTGCACACGGACACTACGTGAGGGGAAAAATCACACTAGCATACACACACATGGCATATGGAATGGCTCCTGAATGTCAATCACATTTCACTCCGACACTTTTTTAGGAGCAGCAATGGATGATTTTTTTTTAAATGCCAGTGTGAGAGCACCCTAAGGCTGCAGTCCCACTGGCATGAGTGGAGGAAATCTCTAATGTTAGGCAATTAGGCAGCTCAGATCTGCGAGCTTTTCCTCAGCCCTGTATGGGCTAAGGAAAAAAATTCCAGCATGCTGCGATTGTCTGTGAGTCTCAGCTGACTCGCACCCACACAATTCTATTTGGTGCAAGTGAAACATTGAGCTGAACTCGCATACACTTGGCAGACAGCGCAATATACGCTGAGACCACCAATGGAGAAGATGGAGAGAGTAATCTCTCACTTTCCTCTGCAGCAGTCAACCGATTGCACGATCAGATCACAGTCACCTGAAACTATGCTTACGCTCACTGCAGTGCCAGAGCCGAGTGTCATTAGCATATCGCACCCGTTATATTCACATTGGATGCCATACGCTAGCCTGACCCCAGTCTTCTTCTATCTTACTTCTGGTTGGGCTCACTAAGTTCAACACCGCTACATCAATGACGTGCATCACATCTCACACAACTGCATGTGGTTCAACACACATTCATGACATGCATAATGACATTAGTGGGACCTAATGAATGTAATATCCATCTGAGAGAAGACAGAATTGCTAATGATAGGACATCTAGGGAAAGAGCTGATGGAAGTATAATGGCCACTTTACACGTCCCTACATCGTTTCGATATTGTATACAACGGCACGGGAGCGCGCATTTTTTTTTTGGATGAAATCCAAGATCGCATAGGAGCTGTCACACAGGGAGATATTGGCAGGACACACAACTGCGATGTCTACGCCTCCTTGTAAGAACGAACCTGGGAACGACCATTTAACATGGGAGAGAATAGGGGAAGTTGCTCTCCAAGTCGATGTTGGGCTGTCACACAGCACGATCCGGCCACATCGTCCATCCAATATCGGGCAGTTGGAGAGCCTGCACAATTCTTCCCCGATATCGTTTTGGCATCGTTCCGGCATCGAATTGCACATTTACACCACACAACGCGCGAACGATATCGGGGCCAACGCACGAACCACGTGACTTTTTCTCGAAGTTGGACGACGATATCGGGACGTGTAAAGTGGCCATAAGATATTTTGACCCCCCTTCCTGGCAACTTTATTCCAATTTTCTTGCTGAGTTGAGCGAACCTGCCCAAATCAAATTCCAGAAGAGTCACTGAGCTCTGGGAGTTATATAATGTGTAATATCACCACTGCAGACTGATGTCATTGTTGTTATCACAGTTTAATAGGCAGAAAGCTTTTAAACACATCTATTGTTATACACAGCCCACATCCTCGATGACATGTAGAAATGCGCAGGATGTGTATCCTTGAGAATTTTCTCTAAATTTGCTAAAGCTATTACCTATTAACTAGACATACAAAGTGCACAAAATAGTGTGTTACTTCATTGTCATAATCTACTGATTTGTCAAGGCTGAACATTGTATAGTTTTAGTCTTTTACTTGCATAATAGCTTACTATTTTAACAGTAGAAAATGACTGCATTATAGTATTTGCCCCATTAGAAGTGTTTTATCATTGTCATTGTTTACTGACCCTGGCTGATAGAAAGACAGAATAAGTAAGTCACTTTGGATCAGTTTGTCAAGTGTTAGGTAATGTCAATATATTCTGTTAAAATGAAAATATCCATTTAATTCAGACTATTCTTACAATTTGTATTAGCCGATTTTATTATCCATGTTGTTTGTGATTACCCATGATTCCGTAAGAAGAAAGAGGACATTTTTTCTCAAGTTCTATTTTGGTAAATTTCAGGCATTTGGTTGAGTTGAATATATTGTGCTGTACAAGTAATATAGTATGATAGACACAAGTAAAGCCAACAGTTGGCAACATCAACTACGTAGGTTTCTGATATCTTCTCTTCTTCAAAGAGTTCTCATGCCATGGAACAAGACTGAAGAGCAGAAGAGTAGAGATGAGTGAGTACTAAAATGCTCGGGTGCTCGATGCTCGGCCCGAGCACTGAGCCCAATGTGAGTCAATTAGTGACAGTCTCCGCCACACAGACTTCCTGTTATAAAACGAGTATTTCTGGGAAAGGGCGGGAGGGTGGGCTTTTTCAAATCGCCACAGCATACAACACCTTGCTGTGCCCCCCAGAGGGACCCTAACAATCAATCTGCTCTCTGTGAGGTGCCAGCTCACTGTGTGCACTGAAGGGAGCTGTGTTTGTGTCAGATCGATAATTATTAGCGAGGAGTCCGAGCATCTCGGCGGTACTCGGTGCTCGCCAAGCATTCCGAGTAGCGGGATACTCATGCGAGTAACGAGTAGCGCCGAGCATACTCGCTCATCCCTACAGAAGAGCAGTTATACTGGAAATTTGTGACTGTTAAGGCTGTTTCCACAATGAAATTTTGGTGAGTTTTCGATGTTGCAGAATTTCTGCACCATTTCTGCTTCTGTTATGTAAATTAGGATACTTGTGTTTTTTTCATGGCGTTTTCAGCACTGCCCCATTGAATAACATTGGGGCAAGTGCAATGAGATTTTTTTCTTGCATTGCACTTGTCCATTTTATATGCTAGTGGGAGCAAACTCCTAATTTAAGCATGTCCATTCGCAAGAGAAATTGACATGTTGCCAATTTGAAACATGCAGGTCACTAAAAGAAGCACAGTGGAGAGGAGATTGCAATAAATCCCACGCACTTTGCATGAAGTGTAAGGCTAAGTTCAGACAGAGTGTTTGTGCTTGTTTTTTTATTGATCCATTTCTGGTGCCGAAACGTTTGCTAAAAGTCATCAAAAATGCATCATCCGTTTGTGCTGCCTTTTTGCTACAGGACACAGACAGACACACAGACAGAGACACACACACTTTCTTACCTTCCGCGTGATCCCATGGTGATACCCAGTGATGCTTTCCGCCCAAGGAATTAGCTAGTCTTGTCTGTGAGTAGTACGGTACTATAGGACCTGTTTCCTTGGTCACATGGTGAGTCACATGTTACAAGGTCCTAAAATACCGTACTACTCACAGACAGGACCTGCGGGTGCTTGGGAGGAGGACATCACTGGGGATCACCGTGGGATTGCAGGGAGGGTAAGTGATTGGATGTTAGTGGTTCAGAAAGTGCACCAGAAAAACGCCACACAATTGACATGCTCACTAATTTTAATTCAGCAATTTGTTCAAATTTGGTAAGAAAATTTGATACAATGTATCCTGCAGCTGTAATTTCACCATCTGGTTCTCAGTACGCTTCCCTCAACCTCTTGTTTACTGCTCCACCACAGGACATTGTGCTCTTTATGTTCACTCAATGCCAGGGCATCTAGCACTAAGTAGGCCTCTGATATCATGATGCACGTTGCATGGAGGACGAAATAGTTTTGGGCAAGGTGAGAAATGAGGTATTCGTTTTTTAACAATTTTCACCCCTTTTCTGGCCAACAAAAAAGGGAAAAAGAGTCCAGCCCCTATTTAACTGCATTTGCCTCAGAAAATCCCCCAAAAATCTGATTCAAGGCACTCTACATTTTTTTGTACAATTGGAGGCAAATTCAATTCACCTTGAATTGATTTGCTCATCTCTAGTATTTAGTTTAAAGAGAACACGTCACCAGAATTTTATTCCCCAAACTAATAGCAGGTATTTAAAGGCATTTTAATCTACTTACATAATCGTGAAGTGACGTCTGTCACTCACTTTCATCCGGTTATCCCCGTATCACACGGCAACGGCAGCCATATTTACACAACCAAATGATGGGTGTGCAAATATGGCACCTATTAGTGGAATTAGCCCATGGCATGCCAACTACCGTATATGCTTTATGTTGGCTTAGTATCAATTACAGGGACTCCATTAAGTTTTTTAAATTATTTAAATAAATAATTTAAAAAACGGCAGCGTAGGGGTCCCCCAATTTAATACTTAGCCAGGATAAAACACATGGATGGAGGTTGTTGTTCTCACCCGTGAAAGCCCGTAGCTGCCCCAGCAATTGGCACATTCATTAGAAACAAAAAATCTTGGCACATTACCCAGCTCTTCTCAATGCCCTGGTGTGGTGCTATTGGGGTAATAGAAGGGGTTAATTACAGGTGAGAATTGACAGCTGTTATCAAGCCCTAGATTGACAATGTTTAGGTCTCTATGAAACCTGTACATACCAATCCTATAAGTAAATAGTTTAAAAGCACAGACACAGAGGAAAATCCTTTTTTCGAAATAAAACACAAAGTCAAACCTCTTTCACCCATTTATTAATTCTAAACATACCCAGCTTGAAGGTAAATCCACAACACGGTGTCCTGCAAAGCTCCCCGACTCTGCTACATTCCGGTGAGTGGAGACATTACAGTGTCCACCCACCAGAAGCAGCAGTCACACTGACTGCATCAATAGCCATGGTTGTAGGAGCAGTGATGACAGAGTTGAGTTCATCTATGGTCACAGCTGAGCCATGCATTTTGAAGAGCCAGGTATAGCGCCAAGAATTTGTGCTTCTAATGAAAGCAATAAATTCTGGGGTGGCTGAAGTCTGCTATTTTTACCCTAGGGAGCAATAACTATGTGCCTCCAAAAGGCAAACATACCAACCCCCCAGCCCCGTGTTTTATCTTTGCTGAATATAAAATTTGTGGGGACACCAACGCCACAAGAAAAACCCCGAATTTAAAATACTTGCATTAGGTCCGCCATTTGATACTCAGCTATTATAAAGCACACAGCTGGGGTTGCAAGCCGCAGCTGTCTGTGACTCACCCTGTGGAGGACATGAGGTACTCGGAGGCGGGCCAGTGGATGTTGCTTTGGAATGTCATGGCAGCTTGACCCAGTGCGTGGCCCCGGAACGGTCATCACATGGGGATGGGGACTCTTTTTTGGGAAGTGGTGATGAGGGAAGGTGGCTTTAGGGAGAGTACCAAAACCAGGGGATGCTTGTTCCCGTGACACCACCCGCAGGTTGTGGCTAATGATGGCTGCCGCTGCTACACAGTTCCTCTGGGGTTGATGGCCAGGCAGCTTAGTTTGAAAGCACTCCACGGGTAGGGCTGACCCCCAGGGCAGCAGATGTTACTTAGTGAGTTGGTGCTGATGTTACAGCGCACGGGCGCAGCAAGAAAGTCACAGACATAGCAGGGTGCAGTCTCAAGATGTTTACTCACAGCTTTGTCATTCCCAGTTACAGCAGTGGCCACCATTGCAACAGTCCGAGGAACGCTGAGTCCTTGGAGGTGGAGAAGGAGATCCAGCTAACTCCCGGGTTACTTGGTGGTCCTTAACCAGTACCCCTTTCTATTACTCTCCTTTCACAGTCTTTTGCTAGGGCAGCACCTTGCTACTAGAGCTATCTCCGTTCTTCTGGAGTCCAATGGTACTAGTTAGCGCAGCCTAGTCACGTGCTGCAGCCGGGGTCACTTGTGGGGGCTCCTTTAGGGCAGCTACCTCTTTAGTTGTTATTACCACCATGCCAGACCTTGGTAACAAAGTCTGTGTAGCTGCATCCCGGGTCCTGGATGCAGCAAGGATGGTGGCTTCAGGGCTTGGCTCTCTCATGGGTGTGGGCTGTGGCTGCTTCCTCTGGGGCTCTGGCACTGGTGGGACTTCTGGCTGCAACACCTGGGGCTCTGCTGAGTTTGAGGATGGTGCCCCCTCTCATACAATGTTGGCATCGAGGGCATACCACCCCCGCTCACTCAGGTGCCAGGTGAGCGTGACACGATGACCGGGGTGCTGATCTTCTTTGGCGCCGGCTCAGGAGTGAGTGGGACCGCCAACTTATCAATTTCTAGATGGCGGTCCCAGGGCAGATCTTTACACACCCGGCTGGGTGCGAGGGCGGGTGACTAAGGGTCCCGCCAGGGTCTCATCAGCTACCAGTGGAGGGTTGGTACCTTCTACTATTGTTGGCTCCTCAGCACTGATCTCCTCCTCCGGGGCTGGTGACGGTGGTCTTGACTTCGTCCACCTCCGGGTCATCCTATCCTGCAGGGCATCCTTCCAGGCCTCTACCGCCTCCACCTGGGCCCTCCTCAGCTGCTGACCTAGGTTCTACACCTCACCTTGCAGGAAACCCGGGTCTAGGAGCAACAGCTGCTCAAGGCCTCATACGCCTCCCGCACTCCCAGGCCCCCCGGTTACCTCTTTCCATGGTTTCCGGGTTCCTCATTGCCATCTTTCTCCGGCGGCTGTCTCCCTGCCGGTCTCCTGCTCCCTTCTTTGGACGGTACTCTTGGCTTCGTCGACACCAGGGGGTGGATCTCTCTGGCTGACGGACAAGTCCTGCTGCACAGAAGTTCCTTTGGTGGGTGGGCACGGCTTTTTGCGCCGTCCGGCAACCTGGCCTACGAAGAATTGCCGCATCACTCCCTTCTTGATAGTCATGACACCTGTTCAAAGTTCTCAAACACTGTCCTTAGGCACGAGACCCGTTTTAATGCCCAGTGATTCTGTTTGTGATGCCACTTTGACTCACTCCGTAGGGACCATGGGGCACTCAGAGCTGGTGGATGTTGCTTTGGAATGTCACGGCGGCTTGACCCGGTCTATGGCCCCAGAGCGGTTAATCAAAAGAGGATGGGGACTCTTCTTTGGGAAATGGTGATGAGGGAAGGTGGCTTTAGGGAGAGGGATGCTTGTTCACCTGGGGATGCTTGTTCACGTGACGCCACCCACAGCTTGCGGGTAATGATGGCCATGGCTGCTACACAGTTCCTCTGGGGTTGATGGCCAGGCAGCTTAGCCCTCCATGGATAGGGCTGACCCCCAGGGCAGCAGATGTTACTTAGTGAGTTGGTGCTGATGTTACAGCGCACAGGCACAGCAAGAAAGTCACAAGCACAGTGAGGTGCAGTCTCAAGATATTTACTCACAGCTTTGTCATTCCCAGTAACAACAGTGGCCACCATTGCAACAGCCTATGGAGCGGTGAGTCCTTGGAGGTACAGAAGGGGATCCAGCTAACTGCCGGGTAACTTGGTGGTCCTTAACCGGAACCCCTTTCTGTTACTGTCCTTTCACAGTCAACTCTTCTTCTGTGCTTGGTTCGCCCTCACTCACACAGTGCCCTGAGCCAGTGGCAGTGGGCCTTTATGTGGTTTCTCAGGTGCCAGTCCCCTGCCACTACCTAGCCACCTTTTTGGTGGATGTGCGCGGTTTTGGCTGCGGCACTTGGAGATACCACCGTCATCGGGATGCTAGTGGAACCTGGTCTCCACACGGTCTCAATCGGTGTGGATGTGGGCGCCCCCGGGTGGATGGCTCACTACCTGGTCCCCTGGACCCCTTCCATCTTCTGGAGCACCCTCTTTCTTTCTCACAGGTCCTCTGTTCAGTCTTGCCTCTTTCCAGTCTTAGGAGGACGTCTCTTTCTCGATGTTGCCCCTCTCTGACAGACACTGTGGCCCTCACAAATTCCTTCAGCTCTTGCCAGCCACCCACCAACTGTCTTCGAGATCTTTCCCTCATCCTTTTATAAGGCCTTTCAGGTGTCCTGCGTCACTAACTTGTGTCCTTCCTGACTTCACTCCCTCCTGTGTGCTCTCCTAGCTCTGCTCTCCACCCATCCCTTCTACTTTGGTTCCTCCTCTCCAGACAGGATCAGGCACTGTGCTCTCCTTACGATCAATCTCATCGTAACCCTGACCTGGAGTGGTATAGTGCTGGGCTATAGGGGTCTTGATACCGGTCAGTAACCCCCACTTACCTGAGAATGGGGTGCTACAGGCAATCACAGACCCTATCACATTGAGTGGACATCTGTGATTGCCTGTTGAAGTGCGTGCAGTAAATAAACATGAGGGTTAATGAGAGGACCCAGAAGCAAGTTTGACTGCAGCAGGAGGCTAGTAAGTATAATTCTCTTGCTTTAATCATCATTCTGATTTATTTTACAGTCCTCCTGGCTCTTACAGCCACCAATTTATAACTCTAAAGTTTTGGTCCCCATAGACTTATTTGAGTTCAGGGTTCGGGCTCAAGTTTGGGTCAAGTCCGGTCCCGAAACCGGACTATAAAAAAAGTCCTATATCCACGAGACCCGAATATCTGCAGGTTCATCCATCTCTAGTCGCTACCTCAAGGATTCTTAGCACCATGGTTTGAAAGATTCTGATTGACAAGTTTATTTTAGAAAGATTGTTGAAGTATGGAAAATGCAGCCTCTCTTAAGTATGGTATTTATAGGAAGCTTATAGATGGCCTAAGAAACTGTACCAGTGACTAACTAATATATATTAGTAATATTTGTTATTATAGCACCATTTATTCCATTGGTGCTTTACATGTGAAAAGGGGTTATCTATTTACATAAAGCTGAGTGTATATGTGTATGTATGTATGTCCACTGAAGGAATTTGCACAGTTTCATCTACAATGGCCAAATTTTGCACACACCCCATTTCAGTTATGGTACCTTCACACAATGCAATAACGCTTGACAATATGAGGCAATCTAACGTGCGCATGCATGTTTTTCATGCTCGCCTCAAATCGCTGATGGCTGCATCAAATGCAGCAATTGCGCTCTGAAAGTAAGGCAATGTGTTGCTCCGGAAATTGCCTCACATACAGCGGAAGCAATCCTGCCTAATCCCATCCCCGATTCACACGCCGCAATCTCAAAGGCAATGTGGGTGTACATCAGGGTTGGGGAACTCCAGTCCTCGAGGGCCGCAAACAGTTCAGGTTTTCACGATTTCCTTACTATGACACAGGGATTGGAATCATCACCAGTGCAAGTGATTATGTTATCACCTGTGCAATACTAAGGAACTCCTGAAAACATGCATTGTTTGCGGCCCTCGAGGACTGGAGTTTCCCCACCCTGGTGTACATGTTCAGTGCGGTGAAGAGATAGGCGTGCCGCAGTGGTTTACACTGCGCTCCATACGCGCTCATTGGACAACGCAACAGCGTTACGATTGGTCAGCCTGCTCTGGTAGGCTGGCTAATACATGGCGCCATTGCCATTGTGTGGCGCTGGACGGACAACTCTTCAAATATGGCTGGTGTCAATTGATAGCCAATGGGAACACAGTAGCCCACACCAATCAGTTCCCACGGGGCATGGACTACAGCACGCTGTGGCACGCTTACGGGAAATCATTGGTGACACTGATTCCATCACTATCACCCTATCACACGCCACAACACGAAAATATCGCCTTCATGATTGAGGCTGATTTCAGAGCAGTGCTCATGAATCAGGCAACAGGCGAGAGGCGATTTATCGCTGCGAAATTCCCCAATCACATGCCGCAATTGTGAGGCAATTTCATGGCGATTGCTCCGGGGCGACATATCACATTTAGGATTCCCAGGTGAGATTGCGGGGTGTGATGGTACCATAAGGGAATGTTTATCACTATGTGGTAATATTGTGGCACCCATGCGGGGGATTGCCACAGGATCCACTGGTGCAAGGAGGGAATTACACTTTGGTTAGCAAAGCACACCACACCTTCCACCCCAGACCTGAAGGGGGAGCACTACTGGCTACCTTAAGTCAGTTCCCTTTAAAGAACATCCAGGCCTGAGGGGAGGAGTTAGTCAGTCCCAAGAGTGAGTCTGCAGTGAGAGAGGGAAGAGAGAGGAGACGGAGGAGCTGGTCGCTGGGAGAGATCCAGGACCAGGGACCACTGACCGCTGTGCGCACCCTAGGGAAAGGGTCAGAGGCAAGTGGAGAAAGAAGGGAACTAAGAAAAGGGAACCGGCTACTACAGCCCTTTAGTACACCCGGACACCGGAGTCCGATGCTGCCAGCATTTACTGCCACAGCAAAAGTCCGGAAGACTCAGGAGGAGTTGAGCCCTGAGGAGAACAAAGTAAGAGATGCTAAACTGACCAAGTATAGGACATGGGGCCATAGGATGAACAGGGACCCCGAAGAAGGACCTCATTGCCAGTTTAGGACAAAGCCCAGAGAGGAAGAAGAAGCGGTGGGTTCAGGCTCAGACAGGACTTACCCCACACCACAGATCACAAAGACAGAGGAGGCCTCATAACTTTCTAAGGTGGAAGTCCCAAGTTGCACCTCGGACCTGGTTATTACTCTGGACTGTACCTGTTACCTGGTCACCAGTAAAGGTACCTTTACACGCCGCCACTATCACTGGCAATCGGTATCAACCGTACGTGCACATGCACATTTTTAATGGTTGCTAACGATCGCCGATTCCGCATGTACACGCCGCAGTTGCATTGTCAACTCAAGGTATTGTGGTTTCTCGGAAGTTCCAACAGATCCTGCGGATAACTTCCTGTTGAATACCGTCGCCGCTTCACACGCCGCAACCACTAAGGGAATGTGGGCGTACATCTTCAGCGCGTGACAGAGTTATATACTCCGTGCTCCAAGCACGCTGATTAGACAATGCAACAGCGTCATGATTGGCCAGCCTGCGCAGGAAAGCTAGCTAATACATGACGCCATTGCAATTGTGTAGTGTGAATGGACAGGTCTTTAAATATTGCACCCTTTAAAGGGACAGCCAATGGAAACACAGTAGCCCCCACCAATCATCGCTGATGGGGCGCGGTATCCATCACGCTGTGGCACGGCTCTGGGAAATCACTAGGTGACGCAGATTCCATCCCTATCGCCCGTTTACACGCCACTACCAGGGCAATTCACCCTTTGGGGTGCCTCGGATTTTAGAACACGGCTCAGAAACCGCTACCGGAGCAACTGCGAGAGACCCGATCACTTTCCCAAATTACACGCCGCAACTTCGTCGCAATTTCAAGGCAAAAGTGACAAAAATCTCGATTGCCAGGCAGTTGCTACCCTGCAGTGTTGGTGTGAAAAGGTACCTTAAAAGGTACCAAAACAACAATCCCTTTGTGTCTGCGTGCCTGTTTAACCGCCACATTTCACCGCCTTGTCTGCAAAGACGCAACTACTACTTCCCTCATCCATCCCTGCTGCCCTTAGGTAAAGCTCCACCTGTGGGGAGCTGTACCACACTCTGCTGCACCCACCATCACCTCAGCGGCCGGCTGCAGTGCTGGTGTAACCGTTACCAGGTACCATAGGTGTTGTCACGTTCACAACCCCCTTATCCTCCCACCGTTCCCCGCCATTGAGGGTCTAGGGCACAGGATCGGGGATCGACCAGCCGTAATCCCCCCATCAAAGCCGCCATCAGCCCCGGTACCCGAGTACCCCATACTCTGTCGACCGCCTCAATCCCATCTATATATGGTAATCCCCATATATGGTAATAGGACTGTTCTTCATGGTTACAGTGGGAAAATTGCCCCAAGCAGGAAATACCAGTATACTGCAGGAGGTCACACACAGCACTTAGTATGCCACAGGAGGTTGCACTCAGTCCTCAGTATGTGTGGGTTGGATGGTGTTCTTATTGGAAGGGGGCGGGGTGCCAGTTGGTCATTTTTTTTGGAGGGGCAGGGGTGCGGGTTTGTGGGGGTGCTGATCTAGAGGGCAGGTTTGGAGGAGTGGTGATGTGGGTTTGTGGAGGGATTTGATTTGGGGGGCTGTTTTGAGGGTACAGGTTTGGGAGGGGTTTTCAGATTTGAGGGGTGTTTTGGTGGGCATGGGGTTGCAGTTTTGGGGGGGTGCGGGTTTGGGTAAGAGGAGGCGTGTAGGGGGCGGGAGTGTGGGTTTGGGGAGGGTGCGAGGAAGTAGGTTTGGGGGAGTGGGAGTTTTGGGGTGGGGCAGGGGGGTGAGGGATAGGTTTTGGGGGAGCCAGGGCAGGTGGGGTGGGTTTTAGAAGGAATTTAAGTTTGGCAGGAGGTGTGGCGGGCAGGTTTGATGTGTATAATGGACATACATACTCATACACATGCACATACACTCAGCTTATAACTAAAAAACACGCCTGGGCAACACCAGGCTCTACAGCTAGTAGATAATAAAAAGAACTACAATAAGCATGAACAATACATAATTAGCACTTGTGTTTTTAAAGGTTTGTATGACAAGTAGATTGTAGAAACAACTAAACAAAATGTCTTTCCCTATGGAAGACGCATCGAGTAAATGCATTCCACGGGCATAGGGGATTAGTGCAATACTTAATTTCTCCTGCGGGAATGCTGCAGTTAAATTAAACACTTGCTGCTCATTTCCTGCACAGATTACACCTTATTGCTGCTGGTCCCAAGAGCAGGACAAACTCTGAGTAGTTTAACAAAAAGACTCTAAAAAGATTTGTGGAAATGTAACTTTCAAGATGATGAAGAAATCAAGGCACAAAAAATGAGAATCTGGGGATATTTGTTTCACAAACCATGACTGGCAGGCAACGCTGTACTAAGAAATTCAGCAGTGCCGTCACAAAACTACATGACGGGCACAAGAAAATACAAGTCTTCCTGGGTTGTAATTTATTTGCCCACAGTATGTGTATGACTGGAGAAAAGACTAATAGAAATGTCTTAGTGAATAAAATATAAATATGGCATGCAAAAATACATTGCCGTAAGCAACAGTGGCTTAACGAATAGTAACTTTCCTGTTCCATTAATTATAAAAACTCTCAAGAGCTCGTAGATGAAAGGTTCGACATTAGCTATTTAAAGCTAATAAATGACATATTAAAATGTAGAATAAGAGTGTGATGCGATTAGATGGAATTCTCTCTTACATTTGCGGATGTCTTTTGAGACCAGGTATGTTTGAATGCTCTTCGACTCATTCACCCACCTGCCCTAAAAGAAGAATGTAGTCAAGCACATTAGACAATGCACTGAGCTATGATGGATGACCTGAGAGTTCAATTCCCTAGCAGGGAGAAAGCTTTGATTAGCT
The DNA here is from genome assembly GCA_033576535.1 of Allobates femoralis. Taxonomy (NCBI): domain Eukaryota; kingdom Metazoa; phylum Chordata; class Amphibia; order Anura; family Aromobatidae; genus Allobates; species Allobates femoralis. The sequence continues at coordinate 570,476,060 of JARQOC010000001.1, read as the reverse complement.
TTGTCCTTTTCTTCCCTCTAGCAGCCTAACCTCAACATCAGCTTTTGAAGGCAAAATCAAACACAGAGCTTTAATGTCCAGGCACTAGAATACAAACTAGATGGCACAACATATTCGAGTAGAAAATGGCCCTGACACAGTGCAAGTTTCCTACCTATAAAGGCTTCGGCTCTAAGTTGCTCATACCTACTACCTATAGCCTTCATCATCTTACTATATTTTGTCTTACAGCAAGGGAAAAGGTAAAAACATATTTTCTTTGAGCATTTTATGACTTTTTTTGTCTACACCAGCAGTATCAGTATCTATCTAGATTCTCCCAATAACTTATGAAAATATATGTATTATTATTATTTGCTTTAGATACGAAAAGGGGCATCCATAGGCAAGTACAATAATTATGAACAATACAAGGCACAGACAGGTACAGGAGGAAAGAGGACCCTGCCCACGAGGGCTCACAGTTTACAAGGCACAGGGAGGATACAGTAGAGAGGGGAGAGGACCTGCCTACAAGGCCTACAGTACAAGGATGGTGAGATACAGAGTTGGGAGAGAGACCTTGCCTACGAGAGCCACAGTCTACAAGGGATGGGTGAGGATACAGAGTTGAGGAGAGAGGACCTTGCCTATGAGAGCTCACAGTCTACAAGGGATGGTGGGATACAGTAGGAGAGGGGAGAGCACCCTGCCTACAAGGGCTCAGTCTACAAGGATGGTGAGGATACAGTAGTTGAGGAGAGAGACCTTGCCCATGAGAGCTCACAGTCTACAAGGGATGGGTGAGTATACAGTAGGTGAGGAGAGGACCCTGCCCATGAGAGCTCACAGTCTATAAGGCACAGGTGAGGATACAATAGGTGAGGAGAGAGACCCTGCTCGTGAAGATTCACAGTCTAAAAGGAATGGATTAAGATACAGAAGGTGACAAGAGAAGACCCAGTCCATGAGGGTTCACAGTCTACAGGGGAATAGGTGAGGATCGACTCAGTAGGGTGAGATAAGAAGAGAGAAGACCCTGCCCATGGGGGCTCACAGTCTACAAGGGATGGATGAGGTAGTTACAGGTAGGTGAGGAGAGTAGGACCCTGCCCGTGGGGGCTCACATTCTACAAGCGATGGATGAGGATACAGTAGGAGAAGGTATATTTCACTTTTCATAAAAACAATTCTCCATAGGCTTTTTTTTCTTTTATTGGGGTGAGGAAAAATTGGTATAAGGTATCAATAGGTAAATGTACAAATGCATAAATGAATTTGCATTTGTTTTTATTACAATACATTCAAATTTACAATTTTAGTTGATGTTGCGGAATTTCGACAGAAATTCTTGTAGCAAAATACAGTAGAATCAAAGTGAGAAAATCAAATCCAAATACTGCAGTACACCAAAATGAACCAATAATGCTACATTTTGAACCCAAAGCATTTCAAATTATGGACAAGATTGCATATTTATTGGGAGATTGATTTGCCACTTTGAGTTGAATGGGGAGACAAACAAAATCTAATTGATTTTCTATTATTACTATAGAATAATCGCTGGATAACATCTTAGGATGGAAGGAACTTGTTAAGATAAAAAGAAGAAAAACACTGTATTCAACTCTGTGCCCTCAATGCAACATATCCCTGGTCTCTCGCAAGCCTTTTCCATCTCTAGTGAAGATGTTTTATCTCATGTGACCACAGAAGCCAATCACAAGTTTTCTCAGAGGCTGGTATAGAGAGATCTGCAGTGGACTAGGGAACTAGGGAAACTTTATCTGAATACATTGTTATCAATAGCATTGCTAGGGTGGCAGAGAGTGTGGTTACCCCTCACTCATCGGGGACCCACGCAGACCTACAGCCAACCCAACCTATAGTGGCGTGCACAATACTGCACACAATCTCCCTGCACTACTGCTCTCAGCCATGGCAAGATGATGCAGTGACCGTGGTTCGGGTGCAGTGCGGGTCATGCTGCAATATCATCACACTAACTGGATCTCCTGTGTGTGCACCAGGATGAAGGCATCAAGCGTTGGTCTGCCAGGTGAACTTGTGGGATCCTGGTTTAAGTGAGTATATGATGTATTTATTTTACGTAAAACGTTTTGTGTGACTGTGGGGGCATACACATCATACCCATGGGGGGCATCATGCAGTATGGGAGGCCCTCATACAGTGGGGAAATGGGCTTGCATATATTGCAAGGGCTAGTGTAGGGGCCCCTCAATGTGTGGGGGTCATAATACAGCATGGGAGGTAATGCGGGTTCCAATATACAGTTCATGGACTACTTTGGGAGGTCCTCACACAGTATGGGGGCTAATGTGAGGGCTTTCACAAAGTTTGGGGACTATTGTAGGGGCTCTCATGAAGTATGGGGGGGCTAATGGCGGGGACATTAATGCTTTACTAAGATATGTTGAACATTTGTCATATGCCAGCTCTGACTTTAATGTGGGTTCGCACACCCAGCCAGCATATTTCCTGGTATATGATGGCTGTGTTATCCAGTCATCATGTGGCTCTAACAGCTGCAGGTGGATTGGAGATACACCCTCTGTTATCAAACTATTAAATGACGCTATCTTTTCTGACACTGGCATTTAACACACACAGACAGGAACTATGATGTGTTCTTATGACACCTAGGGTTCTTGTGAAGATCCCGTGCCTGTTAATATAATACTCCTATGAATGTCAGCCTGCAGCTGGCATTATTATTATAATTTTTGCTAAATGTATAATGAAATTTATCAGACGATCACCACTTCAAGTTGGGAATATTAAATACAATAAAAATGAAAAAATGAAAAAAAAAAAAAAAGTTTTCCAAGCTATGAAAAAGTAAATTACAAAAATCAAATCACCCCCCTTTTGCACTATTAAAAAAAAATAAAAATAAATAAAGATCAAATATGCAATATCGATGCATTTGTAAAAGTCAGATCTTTCAAAATATAATATAAAATAGTCTAAGGCTAGGGTCACAGTTGCATTTTTTACAAGCGTTTTTGGAGACTTGCGTTTTCAAAAACGCATGTAAAAACACACCCATAGGCCCCCATGTTAAAAAAACGCATGCCCTAATAGCAAAAACGCATGTGTGACAGTACCATGTGTTTTTGGTGCATTTCCAAAAACGCATGCGTTTTTTAATATGGGTCCCTATGGGAAACGCATGCAAAAACGCATGTACAATTAGTACCATCCAAAAACGCACGCGTTTCCCATAGGAGCCCATGTTAAAAAAACGCACCAAAAAATAGTACATGCACTATTTTTTGGTACAGATTTAAAAACGCAGGGAGCCATCACACACCTTAAAAACTCATGATGACATGAAAAACGCATGTAAAAAACCCATGCGTTTTTAAAAGGCACTAAAAAAACGCATGTCAACTGTGACCCCAGCCTAATCAATAAATGATGAAATGAAAAAAAATTAAACCCAAGAATTAGAAGGGGTTTTTGACCTCTGCAACACTGCAATAAAATACAATAGGAGGCGATTAAAGCATCATATCTACCCCCAAATAGTATCAGTAAAACATCAGCTCAAAGCACAAAAAATAAGCCATCACATCACAAAATACCGAAAATTGAAAACGTTTAGTGTCTCAGAAAATGTCGACAACAGATATTTTTTTATTCTTTAATAAATTTCCACTTTTTTTCACAACTTAGAATAAAAAAAAAACAAACTTAGGCCAGGGTCACATCTCCGTTTTGACCCTGGCCTGCCGGATTCCGGTTTTAACTTAGAACTTTTTCCAGCGCCGCATAGCGTTACCGCTATGCGGTGCTGGAAAACGCAGTCCCTAGTTACCCTATGTTTACCTTAACTACCTGTCACACAGGCAGCGGCTTGGAGTGCGCTTTACAGTGCCGCACAGAAAACGCTGTCTGCAACGGTTTCCTGTGCGGCACTGTAAAGCGCACTCCGAGCCTCTGCCTGTGTGACAGGTAGTTAAGGTAAACATAGGGTAACTAGGGACTGTGTTTTCCAGCACCGCATAGCGGTAACGCTATGCGGCACTGGAAAAAGTTCTAAGTTAAAACCGGATTGTTGTAGGCTAGGGTCAAAACGGAGATGTGACCCTGGCCTATGTGTATTTATTATCTGCAAAATCGTACTGAGAGTCACGTTGCCAGGTTATTTTTAACAGTATAGTGAGCATGGTAAATGATGATAATAAAAAAATTGTGGAATTGCACTTCTCTCAATTTCAATGAAATTGGAATTTTTTACCTGCTTTCCAGTGCATTACATGTAAAAATATACACTGTCGTTAAGAAAAACAATTTGGCCTATTAAAATGTTGCCCTCATATGGCTCATGTGGATGTAAAAACAAAAAAAAGCAATGACTGAAGAATAAACACAGTATAACCCAGTCAGTCAGGAGATAATGGATGCAAGCAATTTGAGGGTTATTATACAGTTTGGGGGACATTATATAGTGTGAGGAATACTGTGAGTTGCATTGTACTGCGTTTTCGGGGAGTAGTGAGAACGTCATACTATATAAAGGAGCTATGGTTCCACCATACTCTGTATAGGGGAGCTGTGTGTCCATTATATTGTGTACAGGGGAGCTGTGGACGCATCATATTGTGTATGAGGGAGATGTTGTCTCATCATACTGTATAAGGGGGCTGTATGGACAACATAGGCCAGGGTCACATCTGCGTTTTTATTATAGAATCCTGATCCGGTTTTGAGCTTTCAAAAAGCTCAAAACCGGACCAGGAAACGCTCCTCATAGGAGTCTATACTAAACACCGGATTGCTTCACAAGCCATCCGGTGTCCGTCTCCGGCACTGCAGCCTGCGTTAAAAATCATGCAGGCTGCAGTTTTCGGAGCGGTTCTCTGTACCGCACTGCAGTAACCGGATGGCTCAGGATGTGTAATCCTGAGCCATCCGGCAACTGCATAGTTTGCGCATCCCGGCTATTGCTGGGATGAACAAACTGTTCTATGAATAGTAAAGAGTTAAATTTAAGAACTAAAGGATTGGTTGAGGTCTCTAGGGGGGGCTTAGACCCCCTAGAGACCGGCCGCCCACTCCGGTGGGCTTCTCCTACAATTGGCCCCATGCCACGGGCTCCTCCGAGCTCCGTGCATGTTCCCCAAAACTCCCGCCCCCCCCGTATCAGTATAGAGGGGTGCCTGCACCCCTCTTGTATAGTTATTCCTGTTTTTGGTAAAAATGATGTATTAAAGTATAGATTGTAGCTCATATTTACGTGATCTCGTCGGCAGTGTTGTGGGAAATCCATGGGCGGGGCTGTTTGCTGCAGCCTCCGCCCCCTCATTCATTATGGCCGCCCCCTCTGGGCTTCATCCAGTGTTGTGAGGGCGGCCGCATCATGAAAGGGGCGGGGCTAACCGTGTCACACAGTTAGCCCCGCCCCTTTCATGACGCAGCCGCCCTCACAACACTGGATGAAGCCTAGAGGGGGCGGCCATAATGAATGAGCGGGCGGAGGCTGCAGCACACAGCCCCGCCCATGGATGTCCCTGGACTCTGCCTACGACCCCACGTAATTATGAGCTTATATGTATCCTTTAATACTTCGTTTTGGGCACATACAGGAATAACTATACAAGAGGGGTGTATGCACCCCTCTATACTGATACGGGGGGGCGGGAGTTTTGGGGAACATGCACGGAGCTCGGAGGAGCCCGTGGCATGGGGCCAATTGTAGGAGAAGCCCACCGGAGTGGGCGGCTGGTCTCTAGGGGGTCTAAGCCCCCCCTAGAGACCTCAACCAATCCTTTAGTTCTTAAATTTAACTCTTTACTATTCATAGAACAGTTTGTTCATCCCGGCAATAGCCGGGATGCGCAAACTATGCAGTTGCCGGATGGCTCAGGATTACACATCCTGAGCCATCCGGTTACTGCAGTGCGGTATTCAGCACACATTTTTGTGAAAAAATGTGTGTGCCCGGCATTGCGTTCACCGCATCCGGATCCGCATGCGGTGAATGCAATTCAAGTTTCAAATGTGACCCTAGCCATATTGTGCACTGTATTGTGTATAGGCAAGCTGTGGGCAAATCATACTTTGTATAGAGGAGCTGTTGGCCCATCATACTGTGTAGAGCAGAGCTGTGGGTCCATTATATTGTGTACAGGGGAACCGTGGGCCCATTATACTATGTATACGAGACCTGGGGAACATCATGTTGTGTATAGGTAAATTGTATAAATTTTATAAAGGAGCTGTCAGTCCATTAAAATGTGTATAGAGATCTGTGTGGGGGGGTATTATACTATGTATAGGGGAGCTGTGGTGGCATTATACTGTGAATGTTAAAGCCTATACCTGAGGAAGGCCTTGTTCACACATACCAATGCGTTTTTTTAGCCCTTTGAAAAACTGATCAGTTTTTCTAAGGGTGCCAATAGTGTCCCCTGTGGTTCTGATGGTGGGTTTACACACACCAATCATTGTATCCAATCTCTGAACCAATCTCTGGTTGCAGTGAAATCATGGACAGATTGCTCCATGTTGTACACAGCCACAAAATGGAACTATGTGTCCATGATTTCACTGCAACCAGAGATTGGTTCAGAGATTGGATACAATGATTGGTGTGTGTAAACCCACCATGAACGTTTTTGGGAAGTTTTTGACTTAGGCCATGTTCACACTCACCTGTGTTTTTGGCATTCTCTGCGTTTTTCTGCAGTTTTCCAAAAACGCAGGTGCGTTAACGCAGGGTGCATTTGAGTGTACATGCGTTTTTTCACTACACTTGCGTTTTTTTCCCCCAGTCCAAAAAACGCTGCATGCAGCGTTTTTTGGGTGCTGGAAAAAAACGCAGGGGTGGTTTTCCAAAGACGCATGCGTTTTTTTAACATGGGGCCCTATGGGAAACGCATGCGTTAACGCAGGACACCTATAGGCACCTGCCTTAACGCATGCATTAACGCTAGCGTTTTTAAAGTGCTCAGTTAAGCACCCTGCGTTAACGCTAGCGTTTTTGCCTGCGTTTTTGGCCAAAAAAATGACTAAGTCCAAAAAAGTGTCAAATCCTTTCAGACACACAAGGGACACTTTTTGGCAATTTTAGAAAAACGCAGGTGTTTTTTTTCCTGCTAAAAAAATTGCAAATTGAGTGTGAACATGGCCTTTGTCATGTTTTCATTAACAACGCATATGCGTTAACGCATGCAGTAACACAGGTGCCTATATGTGCCATGCGTTAACACATGCATTTCCCATAGAGCCCCATGTTAAACAACAAATGAGTTTTTTTACAGCACCCAAAAAATGCTGCATGCAGTGGATATTGGAATGGTGAAAAAAAACGCATGTGTTGTTAAAAAACGCAGCTACACTTAAGTGCACCATGCATTAACGCATCTGCGTTTTTTATAAACAGCTAAAAAACGCAGAGAATGCCAAAAAAGATGGTATGTGTGAACAAGGGCATACTCAGGGGTCATTCTTAAATGTTAAATAGGCACTGAAACATTAATGTTATAGGGGCACTCAGGATATTGTGACCGTCAAAGGTGTACATGGGCCATTATTACTTTCTAGGGACAAAATTTGAACACTTTTCTAGGGCATTTGCAAAGGGCATTATAATTTATTGCAAGCAATTTTAACAACAATTTTATAACAATTTTAAGCAAGAAGCGCTAAATACTGAAGCGCAGGTATGTGGACAAGCAAATATTTTGCTGGACAGGCATCTACCACTATATGGTCAACCTATTGCGGGAAATAGGAGTGTGGATCTTTATATAGAGATCTATTTTACGTAACAGTATTGTCATCTACTGAGATTCCTCTCTACCCTTTATTAGGGTGCAACACCATAGTTGTAAGTTGTAATTAGGGGTACCTGGATAGGGAAAGATGTTTCACCTCCCCACCCACTGAGCTGAATTCCCTAGCTACATCTTTGAACATTATATGTAAAGTGTACAGTGATAGATGTATATTGATTGGCCTCAGCACCGGAACAAAGCAGTAGAAGAAAAGGAGTCCAGTAGCTTCAGAGACTGAAGGGTAACATAAGAACAGGGAAGGAAAGGTGAAAGTAAAGGGTTGTTTATTTTTTTCTTCATTCTTATTTTCTCCCCTTTTGGTAATTTGGACTGTTCTAAATTTATTTGGATGGAATCAACTGAATTTAAACAAATTTGCCCCTGTCAAATTTTGGGTGTCATGGATGTCATATAGCGGAAGAGGGAATGGAAGCAGGATGGAATAAATGGGCAAGAAAACCTGGGTAGTTAGTCTGGCCCTGGACTGTGGTCCCTGGGTGGTCCTCTACCCAGAGGTGCCTCTGATGGTGAGGAGGTCTGGGCCAACACCCTTGCCCTCTGCTCCTCAACAAGCCTTGTGGTACACTGCCTCACCTCCTGCCATGGACAGGGATATACAGAAACTTCCAAAGATGGAAAAGCTCCAAGAAGCTTCAGCACAAGTGCAAATACGTCTTCAGTTCAGTTAAAGACAGAGTGAAAGTCTATCTGTGACACCTGGTGGAAGTAGATGGTACTATATAAAGGCTGAGAGAGTCGAGACAGAATGCTCTGACCCACCCCTCCACCTCCACCTGCAGAGCCGCACAGAAATACAGTAGCATCTGCACATTAACACTCAATGTGCCAAAGGAAATTAACTCAGATTTAAACCACACCAGCAACACAAATGGACTGCAAAGCAGTTAACGCGTGACATCGGGCGAGGCTATCAGGTATAGTCCTGAGCATTCAGCTATTGTTGGTGACTTTATGTGTAAAAAAAAATGCACTTATAGTGTTTTTAAAAGAAAAAAAAAAAGTCCCCTAATTAAATAAAAAAATATATATTTTAATTAGATAATTTATATAATCTGCAGAGAAACAGCTAAGCATAAAAAACAGCAGTAATGGCCTAAACTAAATGGTGTACAATATATTTCTTTTGATTGCAAGTATAAATTCTTTATATTTAATATAAGGACTTAGAAAAGGAAGATACCTAATTTCACACTGGGAAAAAACACCGCTGCTCTGATAGATTGTCATTAATGTATTATTAATTGAAACTGAAAACTAAATTAAATTAGACGGTATTATTATCATTGCTGCTAAAAAGTTTTCCGAAATCAGTTAAATTACTTCAGAAATCTTATTAAATGACATGACAGGTTTACTTAATTATAGAATGAGAAGGGATTACTCTGATGATGGCCGGGTATAGAGTAGTATTCTCTGGCAGATACAAGGTAACTGTGAATTCATCACGGAGCTGATTTTGACTGCAGTTTTTGCAATGCTGTCTCTCTTTTTCATTTAAAAATATTTTTATTTATATCAACTAAAAAAAAAAACCTCTAAAATAAGTGGATGAGACTCCATAATATGAAAAACAGCATATCTTGCCCTATGATTGGCATTGTAAACAATATATCCTTCCTTCTACTATTTTTTAATGGAAACATTTTAGTAAAGTCTTTTACATTAAAGAGTAAAACTCCACATTGTGTGGCTAATTGCAGTCCTATGGGATCTATAGCAGGATAATATAATAATAATAATAATAATAATATAATAATAATAATCTATTATATAATTCCCCTAACGCACTTTCGTAAGTTTCGGCTCTACTCCCGTCGTTGTGGACGTGGCTGCTCGGCAGCGTTGCAGGGGCGCGAGCAATGGCCGCAAGGCGGCCATTGCGAGCCGTTGCAGGGGCGTGAGCAATGGCCGCAAAGCGGCCATTGCGAGTTCCCACCCCGGCGACAACCGACGAGAGCCGAGCGCCGTGGCCGAAAATAGAACCAAGGGCCCGGCCATGCATAGCTCTAAAGACCGCTATGTATCTCAATAGGAAGTGAGGCGCTATTCTCATTGGTCGCTGTGTGCTGGCACCGACCAATGAGAATAGCGCCTCACTTACAGCGGTAAATTTGAAACTCAAAGTCCTCCATTATATCTCAATAAGAAGTGAGGCGCTATTCTCATTGGTCGCTGTGTGCTGGCACCGACCAATGAGAATAGCACCTCACTTACAGCGGTAAATTTGAAACTCAAAGTCCTCCATTATATCTCAATGGGAAGTGAGGCGCTATTCTCATTGGTCGGCACCAGCACACAGCGACCAATGAGAATAGCGCCTCACTTACAGCGGCAAATTTGAAACTCAAAGTCCTCCATTATATCTCAATGGCAAGTGAGGCGCTATGCTCATTGGTCGCTGTGTGCTGGCGCCAACCAATGAGCATAGCGCCTCACTTCCCATTGAGATATAATGGAGGACTTTGAGTTGCAAATTTACCGCGGTAAGTGAGGCGCTATTCTCATTGGTCGGCGCAAGCACACAGCAACCAATGAGAATAGCACCTCACTTCCCATTGAGATATAATGGAGGACTTTGAGTTTGACTTTGAGTAAATTTGAAACTCAAAGTCCTCCATGTATCTATATGGGAAGTGAGGCGCTATGCTCATTGGTCGCTGTGTGCTGGCGCCAACCAATGAGAATAGCGCCTCACTTACAGCGGTAAATTTGAAACTCAAAATCCTCCATTATATCTCAATGGGAAGTGAGGCGCTATACTCATTGGTCGCTGTGTGCTTGCGCCGACCAATGAGAATAGCGCCTCTCTATCTATATGTATATCTATATCTATATCTCTCTCTCTCTCTATCTCTGGACGTTGGGACAAAGTGACGGATGTGACGTCACAAATCCCTCCGGGAATTATATCTTAGATGGACCACACATTGCCTTCTATACAATATAATGGGGCACACATTGCCTTCCATATAATATAATGGGCCACGCATTGCCTTCCATATAATTAATGGGACACGCAATGCCTTCCATATAATATAATGGACCACGCATTGCTACCTTATAATATAATGGGACACGCATTGCCTTCCATATAATATAATGGGCCACACATTGCCTTCCATGTAATATAATGGGCCACACATTGCCTTCCATATAATGGACCACACATTGCCTTCCATATAATATAATGACCACACATTGCTTCCATATAATATAATGGACAACACATTGCCTTCCATATAATATAATGGAGAACACATTGCCTTCCATACAATATAATGGACCACACATTGCCTTCCATGAAATATAATGGAGAACTAGTGATGGGCGAATCCTAAATTACTCGGAATCGCTTGACTCTAGCGAGTCCGAGCCCGGGACTCGCTACTCGTTGCGAGTCTAGCGAGTCCAATGTTAATGAATGGGGAAGCGAGTAATAGCGAGTAGTGTGAGATTTACAAATCACAGATGTGTCTCGGAAGCTTCAGCCTGAAGCAATCCTAGTTTTGCCATTTATTTGCATTGGACTCGTTTACTTTGCAAGTAATCGCTGGGAAACTCGCACAGATAAGAGTCCTGTCTGCTCTGTGTGCAGGCTGCCGCAGCTCCAGGGTCCTAGAGCCCGCCTGCTGCCTGATGTAGCAGAGCTGAGATTGTTCTCAGTCTGCTCATTCCCTGTGCATAGATATCTATATCTATGCACAGGGATGAGCAGAGAGGACATCGCGTTTTGGACTGCGTCGGACGGAAGAGGATTTTTTTAATTAAAGATGGAGTCCCTAATGGCTTTTTTTTTTATTTCTAATAAAAATTTTTCTCTGTGTTGTGCTTTTTTTTAAAACAATTTAATAGAAATTCATGGCGGTCATGTCTAATATTGGCGTGACCGCCATAAATTTCGGGCTTAGGGCCAGCTGATAATACAAAGCTGGCCCTAACCTCTTTATTACCCAGCGTGCCACCGCCACCAGGGCCGCTGGAAGAGCGGGGTTCAGCGCCAGAGGATGGCGCTTCAATGAACGCGCCATCTTCTGGGGCGGCTGCGGGCTGTAATTTGCAGCGGGGGGTGCCCAGAAAGCTGGGGCATCCCTGCGCTGCGGATTCCAGCCCCCAGCTGCTTAGCTGTACCTGGCTAGACATAGAAATTGCGTGGAGCCCCACGCATTTTTTTTTTAATTATTTCATGAAATTCATGAAATAATAAAAAAAAAAGGGCTCCCCTATATTCTTGTGTATGGCCAGGTACAAATAGGCACCTGGGGATTGGGGGCAGCCCGTCGCTGCCTGCTGGATCCGGCTGGTTCCAGAAATACGGCGAAGACCATGTAATTTTTTTTCTGAAAAATCAATAAAACAATCCTAAAAAAGGGACTTTATCTTTATTAACCCCTCGCCCATGGTCCAGGGGTTAATAAAGATGCAGTCCCTTTTATTTACATTGTTTTATGGATTTGTCAGAAAAAAATTTCACGTGGGCTTCGCCGTATTTCTGGAACCAGCCGGATCCAGCAGGCAGCGATGGGCTGCCCCCAACCCCCAGGTGCCTATTGGTACCTGGCCAGACACAAGAATATAGGGGAGCCCTTTTTTTTAATTATTTCATGAATTTCATGAAATAATAAAAAAAAAAAAGCGTGGGGCTCCGCGCAATTTCTATGTCTAGCCAGGTACAGCTAAGCAGCTGGGGGCTGGAATCCGCAGCGCAGGGATGCCCAATCTTTCTGGGCGCCCCACGCTGCAAATTTCAGCCCGCAGCCGCCCCAGAAGATGGCGCGTTCATTGAAGCGCCATCCTCTGGCGCGGCAGCTCGCAGCCGCCCCAGAAGATGACGCGTTCATTGAAGCGCCATCCTCTGGCGCTGAACCCCGCTCTTCCAGCGGCCCTAGTGGCGGTGGCACGCTGGGTAATAAAGAGGTTAGGGCCAGCTTTGTATTATCAGCTGGCCCTAAGCCCGAAATTTATGGCGGTCACGCCAATATTAGACATGACCGCCATGAATTTCTATTAAATTGTTTTAAAAAAAACACAACACAGAGAAAATTTATTAGAAATAAAAAAAAAAGCCATTAGGGACTCCATCTTTAATTAAAAAAATCCTCTTCCGTCCGACGCAGTCCAAAACGCGATGTCCTCTCTGCTACATCCCCTGTGCATAGATATAGATGTCTATGCACAGGGAATGAGCAGACTGAGAACAATCTCAGCACTGCTACATCATCTCTGTGAGCAGGTGGGCTCTAGGACCCTGGAGCTGCGGCAGCCTGCACAGAGAAGACAGCTGGACTCGGCTCGCAAAGTAACAGCAGTTACTTTGCGAGTTTCCCTGCTATCACTGGCACAGTAGACGAGTCTAATGCAAGACAATGGCAATCCTAGTTTTATCAGCGTTTGTAATTGATTTGCATTGGACTCGTGCGAGTAAACGCTGGGAAACTCGCAGAGTACTGAGTCCTGCGAGTCCCTTACTACTCGCCGAGTAACGAGTCCTAGCGAGTAGATTCGCCCATCCCTATGGAGAACACATTCCCTAAGTTCCATACAATATAATGGGGCACACATTCCCTTCCATATAGTATAACGGACCACACATTGCCTTCTATATAATATAATGGAGAACACATTGCCTTCCATATAATATAATGGACCACACATTGCCTTCCATCTACTATATAATTGCCGTAGGCATTTTTGTGTCGGACCCCGAAAACGCCGTGGCTATGTCACGCTGTGACGTCACCAGGCGCGAGCAATGGCCGCGAAGCGGCCATTGCGAGTCGCTGGCCGAAAATAGAACCAGAGGCCCGGCTACAAAGTTAGCGATTTACCGCTGAGGTAGCGCGAGCAATGGCCGCGAGGCCATTGCGAGTCGCTACCTCAGCTGCCGCAACTCCCCCTATACTTTCAATGGGGATCTATTGCGAGTCGCTGGGTAGTGCAAGCATTGCGAGTCGCTCATCATCATCATCATCATCATCATCATTATCATCATCATCATCATCATCATCCTCCTACTACTGGCCGCCCAGACACCCCCCCCCCTCAATGGCCGCACAGACCCCCCCCCTCAATGGCCGCACAGACCCCCCCCCCCTCAATGGCCGCACAGACCCCCCCCCCCAATGGCCGCACAGACCCCCCCCAATGGCCGCACAGACCCCCCCCCCAATGGCCGCACAGCCCCCCCCCCCCCCCAATGGCCGCACAGACCCCCCCCCCTCAATGGCCGCACAGACCCCCCCTCCCCCCTCAATGGCCGCACAGCCCCCCCCCCCCTCAATGTCCCAAAGTCAGCTGTGATCGCCTGGCCCTTGGACACTGGCTGCCATGCACACATCAGCTGGTAGGCTCCCATCACTTACCCACTGAGGACGGATCACTTCCAGCACCTCTTCACATGGCAGTGCTCTGAACTTCTGAATCATCCTCTCCTCACTCAGACACCTGGCAGGTTCCTATCCAGCCTACTCACTCCCAGCTGCAACCCAGTGAGTCAATCAGCACATCTTCACTCACACACAGACCTGACATGTGATTAACCCCCTGTGCACCATTCAGGTTTAGCCCAGCAAAGCACTCCAAAAAGTATTGAACACACCCCAATAAGTATTGAACGCGCCCCAAAAAGTATTGAACGCACCCCAATAAGTATTGAACGCGCCCCAAAAAGTATTGAACGCGCCCCAAAAAGTATTGAACACACCCCAATAAGTATTGAACGCGTCACAATAAGTATTGAACGCGCCCCAAAAAGTATTGAACGCGTCCCAATAAGTATTGAACACACCCCAATAAGTATTGAACACACCCCAATAAGTATTGAACGCGCCCCAAAAAGTATTGAACGCACCCCAATAAGTATTGAACGCGCCCCAAAAAGTATTGAACGCGCCACAAAAAGTATTGAACGCGTCCCAATAAGTATTGAACACACCCCAATAAGTATTGAACACACCCCAATAAGTATTGAACGCGCCCCAAAAAGTATTGAACGCACCCCAATAAGTATTGAACGCGCCCCAAAAAGTATTGAACGCGCCACAAAAAGTATTGAACGCGTCCCAATAAGTATTGAACACACCCCAATAAGTATTGAACGCGCCCAAAAAAGTATTGAACGCACCCCAATAAGTATTGAACGTGCCCCAAAAAGTATTGAACGCGCCCCAAAAAGTATTGAACACACCCCAATAAGTATTGAACCCCCCCAAAAAGTATTGAACACGCCCCAAAAAGCATTGAACGCGCCCCAAAAAGCATTGAACGCGCCCCAATAAGTATTGAACGCACCCCAAAAAAGCATTGAACGCGCCCCAATAAGTATTGGACCCCCCCAAAATGTATTTGACCCCCCAAAAAAAGTATTGGACTCCCCCAAAAAGTAGCTATCTACTATATAATTGCCGTAGGCATTTTTGTGTCGGACCCCGAAAACGCCGTGGCTATGTCACGCTGTGACGTCTCCACGCGCGAGCAATGGCCGCGAAGCGGCCATTGCGAGTCGCTGGCCGAAAATAGAACAAGAGGCCCGGCTACAAAGTTAGCGATTTACCGCTGAGGTAGCGCGAGCAATTGCCGCGAGGCCATTGCGAGTCGCTACCTCAGCTGCCGCATCTGCCGCAACTCCCCCTATACTTTCAATGGGGATCTATTGCGAGTCGCTGTGTAGCGCGAGCAATGGCCGCGAGGCCATTGCGAGTCGCTACACTTGCGGCGCGGTTGCGGTAATCCCCATAGAAAGTATAGGGGGACTTGCGGCAGGTGCGGCAGCGAGTCGCTGGCTGAGTGCGAGCACTTGCGGCGCGGTTGCGGTAATCCCCATAAGGATTACCGCAACCGCGCCGCATTGCGAGTCGCTGGCTGAGTGCGAGCACTTGCGGCGCGGTTGCGGTAATCCCCTTAGAAAGTATAGCGGGACTTGCGGCAGGTGCGGCAAGTGCGGTTTTTGCCGCACCTGCCGCAAGTCCCCCTATACTTTCTATGGGGATTACCGCAACCGCGCCGCAGATGCGGTTTTTAAATAAAATAAAATAATTTTAATACAAATAAATTTTCATAAAATAACAAATAATAAATACATTTAATAATAATAAAAATAGTAAAAAAACAAAACAAAATAAATAATAAAATAAAAAATTCCTATCTACTATATTGGATTATTATTTGAAAATCTAAAAAAAAAAAAAAAATATTCTAGACACCCGATGCATTTGCATCGGGCTCACAGCTAGTATAATATAATGGACCACACATTGCCTTCTATATAATATAATGGAGAACACATTGTCTTCTATCTATTATATAATTGCCGTAGCGACTTCCGTCACACACGCCGCTACTTCAGTGGCTTTGTTCGTGGGCGCACAGCGCCTACGCGACTCGCTTGCAATGCCCGCGAAGCGGACGTTGCGAGTTGTTGCAGCAGCCCGAGCAATGCCCGCGAAGCGGCCATTGCTCGCAGCCGCAATGCTCGCTGCTCGACCCTGAACCCCGCCAGAAGCCCCACGTACACCCCGCCGAGCTATGCACGCGAAGCGGCCATTGCTCGGCCCTGCACCCCGCCAGGAGCCCCAAGGTAGCTGGGCGAAGACCGAAGGTCTTCGCCCAGCTACAGACATTGGCACGGACAAAGCGGCGGACCCACGTTGATATCCACCATACAAACATATGTGGTTAATGGAAAGATATCATGGAACAATTGGATTATTATTTTAAACTCTTAATAAATAAACTATACACAGATTCTAGAATTCCGATGCAATCGCATCGGGCTCACAGCTAGTAATAAAATAAATAAAGACTCTAATTAGCATGTTGGACAGATGTATGGGCATTTTTAACAATGTCCTTTATCCTAGCCCCCTTCCTGTAATATTCCCCATCCTGTAATAATGTTCCCCATCCTGGCCACTGGTCTTTAATAATGTCCCCTATCCTGTAATAACATCCCCTGTTCTTGCCCCCATTCTGTAATAATGTGCCCCCTATGCTGACCCATTCCTATAATTGGTGTCATCCCTCATTGCACTCTTCAACAACATCTCCCAAAAAAACAAAATAAAAAAATTCTTACCTCTCCCCTCTCCTTTGTCGAATAGCATCATCTTCCTCCTTCATAGCCATCTACTAGGCGAAAGGGGGTGGTGCATGGCAATGACATGGCATGTCTCCTTCAATGGGCACACTGACATCGGCCAGCAGTCTGTATAGCAATTGCAGTGGTCCTCTACACCCTCAATGAATTTCAGAAAAATATATGCCCAAAGAACTAGTGTCAGAGAGCCCCCTGACTCTCCGGGCCCAGTCACACTTATACCCACTGCATCTGTGCTTTCTCTTGTTCACATTCTTGCCTGCACTGAAACAAAAATCTATGGCGAAGATCACACTTTTGGTTGGACAAACTTTCATTTTTAGAAACAGATGTAATTGATGCAAAAACCTACTGATTATGAGAGAAGGTAGGATAATGTCAAATTATAAACACAACGATGTTCTTAACATAAAAAAAAGTCACCAAAAACTTCCATAAGTCAAACTAGTGTCAGACAACAAATGCAGTTGCAGGATGCAGCAGGCACCAATGATAATGGTTGAGGCTACACAGGTGCAAAATACAAATAAGACAACCTCTCTTAGTCTACCATTTCATATAAAGTCTGTGGAGCCTCGTTTAGGAGTCTCAACACAGGACTAGCCAGATATCCCTCCAGGGAAGGACCTAGCCATGGGTTGGCTCTTTGAGGAGACCACCATAACCACCATATTAAGTGACCCTTTGAGTCAATACCAAGCTCTTTATAAGCTTAAAGATATGACAAGGGAATACCAAGGCCATGTACCCATCCACAGACAGCTGTTACGGGGTGTTGTCCCTCATCAGTATGGAGTAGGATTCTGGCTAGGTGGGAGCAATGCCTAGTAGACCAACAACAAGAAGCAATCACTAATCTCAGGGAGACCAGTCCAAGAAAACACTGCGGGTAGCCGGCTAAAGCGCTCAACACAGTGAACTCCTTGGCGCATTGCCCCCTGGGAATTAAGAATATGCAAATAAAGTCTGTGGAGCTTCGTTTAGGAGTCTCAACACAGGACTAGCCAGATATTCCTCTGGGGAAGGACCTAGCCATGGGGTGGCTCTTTGAGGAATTCACCATAACCACCATATTAAGTGGCCCTTTGAGTCAATACCCAGCTCTTTACGATCTTAAAGATATGACAAGGGAATACCAAGGCCAGGTGTCCATCCACACCACAGCTGTTTTGGGGTGTTGCCCCTCATCAGTACGGAGTAGGATTTTGGCTAAGTGGGAGCAATGCCTAGTAGACCATTCATCCAGTGGTGCAGAGATTTCGTACTGGGCTGCCCATTTGGTCTAGTGGCGGGGCCAGTGGGTAACTATCAGACACTCTGCACCATTTTGCTCAATGTGAATGGCATACCTATGTGGACGAGCCCTGAGTGCATAGCAAATCACCTCCCCCATGCCTAGGCAGGGGGATGGTGATTTTATCGTTTTGTGCACCTGTGCTTGCTCCATTTAAGTGGGGTCTGCTCCCTTCCTGACAAGTGCTGTGTTGGATTAGTTTTTTGGCTGCATGTGGTAAGTTGCCTGACTAATCCACCTGTCTCCCTGCTATTCCCAAGATTCTCCTCACTGCTAAGCCCTTCATTGGCTCCCCAATTCTCTGAGGACCTTGTTCAAAACCCTAACTATGGCATACAAAGCTATCCACAACCTGTCTCCTCCTTACATCTTTGACATGGTGTCCCGATACCTACCTTCACGCAAACTGCGATCCTCTCAAGATCTCCTTCCAGCCTCCCCTCTTATCTCTTCTTCCCACAACCATTTACAACACTTCTCCCGTGCATCCCCTATACTCTGGAACTGTCTGCCCCAACACACAGACTCTTGCCTACCGTGGAAATCTTCAAAAGGAACGTGACCCTCCTATTCCAGCAAGCCTTCAACCTGGAGTGACCATCAGTCCACTAAACTGCTGCACAACCGGCTCTACCCCCTCCTAGAGTATCCTCACCCATCCCTTGTAGACTGTGAGCCCTCGCGAGCAGGGTCCTCTCTCCTCCTAATTTGGCTCCAGCAGTTGCTTAAGCTAGGCTGCCAGCCCTGTCTCTTCCTGTGGGTTACCAGTATAACAGGCAAATCGAGTCCGTCACTTTCTCTACCCTGCACCTGGGTGTCAGTGTTACTGGAGTCTATGCATTGCTGTGTTTTTGGTACAGTGTGGCTGGGAATCTGGAACCCCCACCTTCCGGTATTGACTGCTGGGATGTGTGACCCTTCACAGTCTCGGACTCCGGTGTCCATTCTATGCGTTTGTTCTTTGGGGAGAGCACGGTGCTGCTCAACCTCCAGGTGTGTTTCTTCCTCTCCTTTTCTCAGACCCTAACCTTAGGCCTGCTGTTAGCCAGTGGACCTTGGGATGAGCTTAGCACAGCTCTTTTACACCCAGGTGTGATTCACAGTCCTCCCAGGTACTGAACTCTTCACAGCCCTCTCAGGAGCTGAACTGAACTTCCTCCTCTCCAGACCAGAATATAAAGGGATTGGCTTGGAGGTGTTGGTGCTGTGTGTGTGTTGCCTGGTGAGAATACCCTTTGTTGCTCTCTGGTGACACCACTACCCGGGGGCAGTGATGACACTGTGGCACATTGACCCTGGGGTGCCACAATAATAATAAAAATGTGCAAAAAAAGATATGATATATAAATAATGAGTTGTAAGTCGATATTTTGGCTAAAAATATGTAAGTTCATAACATGTTGTGTATAAATATGTGGCACATCAGATGTTGTCTTTTATTAGCCTGAAGAAGAGATGTGAGTTGTCTCGAAAACTTGCTGTTTATTACAATCTTCTTAGTTAGCCAATAAATGGTATCAAACACTGAGGACTCTCATGGCCACTTTAAACGTCCCAACATCGGTCCGATGTTGGATACAACGACGCGGGAGCGCGCAATTTTTGGGCAGAATTCCAAAATCGCATAGGAGATGTTACACAGCGCGATATTGGCAGGCAACGCAACTGCGATGTGTACGCCCCCTTGTACCTAGGAACGACCATTTAACATGGGAGAGAATAGGGGAAGTTGTACTCTAAATCGTTGTTGGGCTTTTACACAGCAATATCCTGCCAGATCGTCCATCCAATATCGGGCAGTTGGAGAGCCTACTCATTTCTTCCCCGATATCGTTTTGGCATCGTTCTTGCATCGCATTTGACATTTACACCATACAACACACGAACGATAGCGGTGCCAACGCACGAACTACGTGACTTTTTATCAGAGTTGGACGCCGATATCGGGACGTGTAAAGTGGCCATCAATGTCCACATCTTAACACACTGCATTTTGTCTTTTGTTCTGTTCTTCTACGCTATTCCTATTTCACTTCATATACTTAGATAAGAGCTGTGAAACAATGAAAAACTGACGATCGCAAGTAAACAAATTGTTTATAGTATAAGAACAGTGTAAGTTAGAAAAGAAGCTTCTTGGTTATATATATATATTTGATCTATGGAAAATAGTATATGCATCCAATGATATATTTTTGGATTGGCAACTATATCCAATTTTGTTGGTTATCATTGTTATTAACTGTTCTTATAATAAAAGGATTTTGATGTTCATCTATTGGAGTCATACATCGTAAACATCTCAATGTCTGTGCATTCCATTTTTTCGGATAGCTGCTTCCTGACTGACACCCAAGAGAGATATTCCATGCATCTTACCATAGACAATAGGATGTAGAAGATTTCCATTAGGATAATATTTTCGAACTCTACCTGGGTGATTTGACAAATTCAAATCTTGGTATGTCCATTTACTGTATCTTTGGTATTTGTTAGGCCCTTTCACATCAGCGTTTTTTTAAATTTGCGGCAGATGCGTGAAAAAACCGCATCTGCCGCAACTGCCGCATAACGGTTCCACTTGCGGCACGGTTGCGGTTTTTTCCATAGGAAGTATAGGGGGACTTGCGGCAGATGCGGCAAGTGCGGTATTGCACTTGCGGCAGGTGCGGCAGAGAAAAAAACCGCAGTAAGCCGCGGTTTTTTTCTCTGCCGCACCTGCCGCAAGTGCAATACCGCACTTGCCGCATCTGCCGCAAGTCCCCCTATACTTCCTATGGAAAAAACCGCAACCGTGCCGCAAGTGGAACCGTTATGCGGCAGTTGCGGCAGATGCGGTTTTTTCACCGCATCTGCCGCAAATTTAAAAAACGCTGATGTGAAAGGGCCCTTACTTGGTCACACTGTTGTCACTTATTGAGTCAGACAATCTCTATTGTCTGTGGAGTACAGAGTGTTGTGAGAGGTTAGTTACACTGAAAGAGAGTTGTAAATGAGGAGAATGGCTAACATAAAGGAGCATTTGATGGGATCTTAAGAAATACAATACTGATACCTAGTAATGAGAAAACATTACACAGCAATTCTGAAATGTTCCTTCTGTTATCTAAATTACCTCTGATCTTAGTTGTATTAAGATCAGATTACAAGTAGATCTTTGGAGAAATGACGGATAACCATCTCAGGCTACAAGTCAGGTTCAGTTCTTTCGCGAATGATGGAGCACAAATGAGCCACTATTTTCTAGCACCAGCACGGGTGCGATATGCTTCCGAGTGACATGGGCTCAATGGGCACAGGAGACACCAACCACGCATTCATACCATCCGAGTCACTGCATGGAATAATTTCGTTAGATACAAATCACAGGAAAAGGCACCATTGAGATGTACATATAAACAGATGACTTGTTGGACATGATTAAATTATAATAATAATCTGCTTCTAGGTTCCCAGCCTGCTTTGCAGATTAAGATTATCAAATGTTCTTACATCTCTCAGGGTGGGTGGTGGCTCATTGGTAGAGCTCCTGCGTATGTAAGTAGAGGAACATGAAGGTTGTGAGTTGTAACCCTGAGAAGACCAGAGGACATTAGAATTGTTGATTTCTTTTATGCACAGCAGAGATATGTCGGCACCACCCGTGAGGAACAGGAGTTACATAACAGGGCAAGACAAAAACCCTGACAGCCAAGATGGCAGGACTGATCCCTGAAAACAGCACAGTCCCACTAAATCAGAGACAGTGAGGAGCCATGTTTTTACTATGTTGATCATGATTGGTGTTCTTAACATGCCCCTCAAGGGCCTTAGGATACTCGGAACCTGGCTTTCTTGAGGCTTCATCTTGGGATCACAGGGACCTAGACCCGGCTAGGTGGCCCTGGCGGTGTTATTAAAAGTTCGGTGTTGGTGGCTCTCTCTCTTAGGGATAGGGATCTGGCGTGGAGAGTTCATTCTGGGAAGGGATGACTGGACCTGGGGATACTTGTTAATTTATACATGATGGCACCTGCAGGTTGTGGCTATAGATGGCTCGACAGTCTTCCTAGGGGTCGATGGTTGGGAGGCAGCACTGTTCTTAAGCCCTCTACGGGTAGGGCTGACCCCTAGGGTGGCCGAGGGTATCTGGGTGACTTGGTAGTTGTGTTTACGGTGCTTTAGATGTGTTAAGAATGTTCACAGACACACTGGACACAGTCTTTAATTCTTTTACTCACAGTCTTTGTGCAGCAGCCTGCTGAGCACTGGGTTCTCGGAGGCAGGGATACTGCTACTCACTGGTAGTAGGATGGTATGTAACCAGCACCTGTTCTCTGTCCTTTCCAGGTCGTCTCCCACAGCACTTGCCTCGCCCGTCCTGCCTTGCGTCTCGCCACACAGAGCTCTGAGCCAGTGACTGTGGGCTTTTCCTAGGGATTAACCTGCAGTGTCTCTCCTTAGCCCTATGGTTGCCACCTTTTCAGCAGATGTGCTCGGTTGCCGACCATGTCACCATGAAAGTGTCACACAGTCTCTGGGTGGCTAGCTGAGCCTGGTTTTCTCCACTAGTCTTTTGGTTTCCTGCTGTCCCTTGCAGCCCAGTCCCTACACTTGCCTGCACCTGACAATGGATATGAGACCCACGGGTGGAGTGCTCACTTCCTGTGCCTCTAGGACCCCCTTTTCCTCCTGGAACCACTTGGATAATGTTCTGCTCTAAGGTTCGGGCGTAGGATGAGCTTCCACTTGCTCCAGTCCTCTAGACACTTCTTAAGCGTATATTCTCTAGCTTCCCTCCAACTCAACCTTGGGTGTTCAATGGCTTTTCCCCAGCTGTTCTACCACTTTTCCCAGCTGATCAACTATCTCTCAACTATACAACTGTCTCTTCTCCTGCACTCTAGATGTTTCTCTCTCTTTTATACCCTCTGTCATGTGTCCCACGTCATCTACATTTGTCCTTCCTGACCTTACTCCTCCCCAAGTGCTCCCTCTAACTACTTCCTTCACCACCCAACCCCAATACAATCGTTTCTAGTGTGATCTGGTGTCCCGGTACCTGTCTGTACCCCCCTTACCAGTGAGTGGGATACTACATCCTATCAGGGGCGCAGTACTCTGTGTAACTGGATCTGCAGGGCGACCCGTTCCGAGCCAATAATACCCTGTTATGCTCTCACCAACACATGCCTTTCATGTACCTACTTCTCAGCATGTGCGCTTGCAAGGTTGATTTATCTCTACTCACTCAATCCAACACTCAACCTCTGTTTTCGGCTGTAAAGTGAGCATAAATCTTTCCTCGACACAAACCGCACACCCTGCAGCTACGCAACACGCTGCCACCACTCCTCATACACACAGGATGAGAGGTCCCTAAAGTATAGTACTGTCTGCCAGTCAGATCACACACTCTAAGGCTATGAATTCTTTTAGAGATTACAAGGATCCAATTTATTAAAGTTTTAAGCTTTAATATAAATTTACAGTGCTTACAATAAATTGATATAAAATATAAAAATAAAAAGGACTAACAAATATACAAACCAGTTAAAAAATAAAATAGGAAAAAATTACAGTGATACCTAAACTTTGCAGTCTAATGTTATTGACTGTATCTTTGGGGGAAGGAAAGATGAAATATGGTAGTAAATGAGCGTCATCTGATCCCCAATCTGTGAACCAGCTTTCTTGGTCTGTACGGTCTTTTTTATAGGCTTATCCTTGAGGTCAAATTTTGAGGGCAGCTTTAAAAGGGAACCTGTAAGCTAGTTTATGCCCCTCCAGGTATCACTGTCTGCACCTGCAGCTTTATAATACTATTCTAATCATCCCTGTCTGAGCTCATAGATGAATGTGAAAGGTGAAAAAAAGCATTTATACACTTACATTTCAGTCTACAGATTAGAGGAGGGAGACTGTCTGGCAGGATAATAGTTAACTCACTATTAACTTGATGGCTAAAGGACCTGTGTGATGTAACAATCATGTGACCATAGTGGGCGGAGCTAAGTGAGCAAACTTATTATGTCCTATTGGGACTTAGCTTCGCCTATTGTAGTCACATGGTTGTGACATCACATCAGGTCTCCCAACATGTTATAATATAAGGCTGAAATGTTAACTATTAACCTGCCAAACAGTCTCCATCCACCAAGCTGGAGACTGACTGTCTAGTTACATAAGGAAATGTAAGTGTATAAATGCTTTTTTTTACCGTTCACATTACACTATGAGCTCAGACAGGGATGGTTAGACTGGTATTATAAAGCTACAGGGGCAGACAGTGATAGCTGGGGAGGCATAAACTAGCTGACAGATTCCCTTTAATTTTAATATTCTAATATCAGGTCTGTGACTGGACCAGGGATAATTTAGCATTGAGTGCATTACAGTTTAAATGTTGTTTGTCTCAAAGCCCTTTCTTTCCCAGTGCAAATATGGAATGTAAAACAAGCCGTCAGTGACCATTTGTCAATTCCTTTGAAGCCAGCAGAAGTGTGAAGCATTTTAAACCCCATGTGTCCTCAGGAGACCCCCTTCAAAGTTATACTAAATTAATATATTGGGCTCAATTTATTCTTAATTCTAATGATTTATTAACTCACATTTTCCTATGGTAATGAGGTATTTAGGCTACATCCAGAGACTGACATGGGCGGTCTCCAGGGCTCTGTCTCCTCTCTTCGCTGCTCTTTTCATGCCCTGCTGACTTCATCACTCCTTTTCCTGCGCACTCACTATTTTGAAAATTCCGCCTCCTCATAGTATGATGCGCAGCTGGAAAGTCAATTCTGGTCCTGCGCAGTGCGTGGGTGTATGGGCTGTATGGCACAGCTCCAGCGCATGCACTGAGTGCATATTGAAGCCAGACTGTACACCTAATAAGCCCCCACAATGTACTGGACCGGAAATGACGTCCGGCTACGCATTATACTATGATGAGGCGGCGGGATTTTCAAAATAGGGGAAGAAAGAAAAGAAGAAGTAGAGTGAAAGGAATGATGACGCCCAGTGGGGTGTGATCAGAGCAGCAACAGGGGAGAATGTAGACCCAGAAACCCCCCATCTTAGTCTACGGATGGAGCCTTCATTACTATAGGAAAATGTAAGTTAATTGTTTTTGTCATGCATTATAGTGCAGTTTTAGCTCAGACAGGGATGGTTAGGGATGTGCTAGCAAGGTGCAGGGATAGGTAGTGGTAGGATAGGGAGCTAAAAGGAGCTGACAGGTTCCCATTAAGAGCTCTTGCAGTGTCTGCATTACTTGTCCTATGTTTTTAGTTTACCCCGGTTTGCAATGTTGAATGAAATGTGATTATTCTATCTTTGAACCAAATATCTCAAATATGAAATTCAACGTAAAATTTTTACAGGTCACAAAAGGGTTGCAAAAATAGATGTTAGAGAAGCCCACGATAACAGTCACATGGCGAATGAATATTACCAGCAAAAAATCCAGTGTGTTGGCAGTAGAATCTACGGTAGATAGACTCTGCTGAGTGAACAGCCGCAGGTCAATGCACAATTTAACTCCATTCAATACAGCTATTCTACCTGTGGCTGCCTGGTGTACTACAGAGTATTCACACACAAGCCCCTTAAATAAGTTATATGTAGAAGAATTAGACATCCAAAGGTCAATGATTTCACATATTTATCTTCTGTGCCTATTCTATACAGCAGAATTGATTGTTTTTTGTCCAGTCATCATCATCTCTTGACCTAGAATCTGGTGTCCATAATAGGCTCAATGCTATGGTCAAACCATGTCCTTGTATACTGTACCCATACTTGGATTTTTGGGGCTCGGTTCCTCAAATTTAGATAAAAGATTAAGGTCATTTCACATTTCTTGGCGCTTCATCAAGATGATCCAACACCTCAGCTGCTTCAGTGAGAGTTGCTCAACTCTATGATCCAGGGGAACATGGTATTCCATTTAGAAGAAAGAAGGCACACAGGGTCGAAAATCTCAAATTTGAAGTCTTTACAAAGGCTTTGTATACAGGTCCACCTCAATGAATTAGAATGTCACAAAAAGAGAATTTAGTTCAGTAACTCAATATATAAAGTGAAACACATATATTATATAGAGTTATTACACACAGAGTGATCTATTTCGTAGGTTTATTTATGTTAATGTTGAGATTATGGCTTACAGCCAATGATAACCCAAAGGCCATTATCTCAGAAAATTAAAGTAGGGAGGATGGAAGGGTCTGAGAGATAAAATATGACCTAAATA
Organism: Allobates femoralis; assembly: GCA_033576535.1. Lineage (NCBI taxonomy): Eukaryota > Metazoa > Chordata > Amphibia > Anura > Aromobatidae > Allobates > Allobates femoralis. The sequence goes on along the minus strand of JARQOC010000001.1, from coordinate 570,449,640 downwards.
GGTATCAGAGGCTTCACCTTGTGTGGTTGTGAGAGTCACAACCACTATAAAAGTAGATCACGTCTGCTGCAGTCTGCAGTGTGGTGCATATGGAGTTGGGAGGATGAAGGGTTAAAAGCCATGCTGCCATATTCCACGAGACATTAAAGGGTGAATATAATATTGATTTATATCAACGGTTCAGGCTCCCTGAAACAAATATATATCATATTGCCATGTTTCAGGGCATTTCTGGGAGCCCTGAAATTCGTTGATTAATTAATATATATATTCACCTTTTGATTTCTTTTGGAATACAGCAGTGCAGTTTTTTTCCCTTCATCCTCCCTACTTTAATTTTCTGAGATAATGACCTTTGGGTTTTCATTGGCTGTAAGCCATAATCATCAACATTAATGGAAATAAACACGAAATAGATCACTGTGTGCGTAATATAATATATGTGTTTCACCTTATGTATTGAATGACTGAAATAAATTAACTTTGTGATAATATTGTAATTCATTGAGATGCACCTGTAATTCCAGCTACTTTATTAGATCTAAACCAAACAAAGGAAACAATTATATGGATTTTACTGCAGAAGATTTCCTAGCTGCGAGGCAAATTCAGACGACTATGGAGCCAAATCATCAAGAGTGGTGTAGCGCAGACAGAGTGACTGTTTAGAAACAGTCTAGTGGGGATATATTCAAGAAAGTTTTTGAAAGGTTTTCTTCTAGATTTTGAATATATAGTATATTTGAAAGCTTATTAAAATCACTTGCTCTACATTATTATTAGATAAAAATTAAAATGACAGTTATGCTTTAAAGGCAGCCTGTCAGGTCATTTATGCTCCCAAACCTATCACTACCTGTCCCTGCAACTTTCTATTACATCCCTACTCATCCCTGTCTGAGCTTAATATGAAGTATAAATGTGGAAAAAATGCTAATTATAACTCACATTTTCCCCCTGTTCTGAGGGCGTTCCTTGATGTGTGGGCAACCTGTGGGCGATGGGTGAGTGGTCTCTCCAGGTCCATTTACCCACCTTGCTCATTTGTATCACGCCCCAGTTTTTATGATAATTAATTCAAAAATGTAGTCCCATGTTTCAAATCCATGGGCTGCTCCTTCTGGGTATGACACCAGTATTGCTGTATATAACAAAAATAATTGTCTCCTATTGTCACGTGTAGACTACTCTGCAGTAATATTTTCCACAAATTATCATTCAGGAAATTTAGACCGTTTTTTTTATGTGGTTGTCCACTCCCACAGCTTTTAAATAAACCTATTACCCATCAGTTGATGTCGCTGATAGACTTTTGTTTCTGCAAAGACCGTGAGCTGTGCTGATGCCGAGTGCTGTCCTTCTGGAGTTTCCTTCCTGTGTAGCATTTTGGAGATTGCCATCTTCTGGAAGTTGATGTGTCTTTTCAGGTCTCGGGGTGGAGGTAAGGGGTTATAGCATAGGGCTGGTTAGGAGCAGGGCAAGGGTGGTGACCCAGACATCCTTATCTTTAAAGGTACTTCTGGGAGCTGGGTTAGCCAGTGACCCCAGTCTAAGGGTCAGACTAGTTCCCCTGATTGCCTTTTGCCCAATACTGCCATCCTGCTACCTAACCCCTTTGTCCATTACTACTACCCATGAAACCTATGAATGCCATCTGAGCTGGCTTTTACAGGAGTACTGTCAAGACTGGCACATGGGTCTTCAGCATACCTCTGTCTGTCACAGCAACCCACCGGAATCCCACCAGCATTCACCTCCTGCCAGCATGCTGCACACACTGCTGTCACAGATCGACAGCAGCATTTTACAGGTTAACAAATCATGGATGGAATTGTTAGGCAGGTGACAGAAGATTATCACATCACATCAAGAATGTCATATGTCGATATGGGGTTACCTTGTTCTATTCCGTCTTTGTTTTAGAAACATTCTTCACTTTTCTTGTGATTTAGTAAAACTATTATTAAAAAATGTCATTGTGCTGCATATTTTTCCAAAGATCTCTATGAACTACAAATGAGAATTTATTGTTCCTCACTTTGTAGATCAAAGATTGGTAAATGATGTTCTCACATAAACAGACCTTCACCTCAATATAAAGGTTAAACATTTCATTATGTGATATCCGTTTTTGTGAAGATGCCCAGGGCTTCTCTGGAGTAGTCTCTTAAGACTTGTAAAGGAACATTTGGCAGATATGGTGACCTGTGTGGTAAGAGGGGGAAGAGTGTTTCCAATGACTCTTGAACTGTAAATACTCAGATCGAATTTATGATGAAGTTATAGGGAGTAATTAAAATTTTAAAAAGATCTTTTGACAAGTAAAACTCAACCCTGTTAACTGTGCAAACTACATTATGATTTTAGGATGATTTTCACCAATTAATCACTGATTAAAATTAAATGTATACATTTTATGCCGGAAGAGAAGACAACAGTGCAGAATATGGGTTACACTACTTTCACATTGCGATTCTTTGCAATCGTGGCTGTCTGTTGTAAAATCCCATCACCGTGACGTGGTAGAGCGGCTTTTGTACCTTTTTTGCAAAAAACGTATTAACTAAGTACACTTTTTTGCACTTGCTTTTTACCTTAAATAGCAGAGTAATTTTTTACATTTTTTATACTGTCTTTTTTGTGATGTAGATCCTTGGTGGTGTGAACATGGTTTTACAGACCTGTTCACATTGTGTTCTGGCTCAGTATCAGTATTCATTTAGTAAAGCGCCATGTATCCTAATGGCGCTATATAAATACCTATCAATAATAATAATAAAGTTTCTTGTTATGTAAGTTGGGAAGTGCCCCACCCCTTCTCACTGAGTCAGAGAAAAGTACTGCTTCTACCTTGTGCCCATAATGTATCTGGCCCTGCTGCATTCTGTATGTTTAAGGTATGTTCACACTAGATCATGTTTTAAATACGTTAGTTTAGGGAGCGTTCTGATAAAGGGTCACCGTGACGTGCTAGAACGGCTTTCGTACCTTTTTTGCACTCGCTTTTTACCTTATATAGCAGAGTAATTTTTGATGTTTTTATGCTGTCTTTTTTGTGATGTAGATCCTTGGTGGTGTGAACATGGTTTTACAGACCTGTTCACATTGTGTTCTGGCTCAGTATCAGTATTCATTTAGTTTCTTGTTATGTAAGTTGGGAAGTGCCCCATCCCTTCTCACTGAGTCAGACACATAAAGGCACATAAAGTGCTGCTCATACACAAGTGTGCTCATAATTAATCTGACCCTAATGCATTCTGTATCTGTGAGGTATGTTCACACTAGATCAGGTTTTAAATACGTTAGTCTAGGGACCGTTCTGATAAAGGGTCACCATGATGTGGTAGAACGGCTTTCGTACCTTTTTTTGCAAAAAACGTATTAACTAAGTACCCTGTTATTGACACTTTTTTGCACTTGCTTTTTACCTTATATAGAAGAGTAATTTTTGACGTTTTTTATACTGTCTTTTTGGTGATGGAGATTCTTGGTGGTGTGAACACAGTTTTACAGACCTGTTCACATTGTGATCTGGCTCAGTATCAGTAGTCATTAACTAGTATGGGGGTGGTTTTGATTAGGTCCAGCTGTGATAATCACCTGCTGATAAAACACTCAATGTATTAACACAACAGAACTCAGCCTAACAAGTGACACATTCCTAAAATCAGTATCTTAACCCCTACATCATGCTGCTCTCAGAATACATTGCAAAACACTGCATAGAAATCCCCTTTAAAACATGGGACAATTGTACTTTACATCCTGAATATTTTTCATCTGTAAATTAAAATAAACAGGGTGAATAAATAATATGTTGCCTTTAATTATGTGTAAATGCCTGACAACTATCATTTAACATTTGGTATAACTGAGAGCCTCCTGGGGACAGGTAATATACTATTATTCTTAAACAAATGAAACTGTAATGGTGAAATAGTTATTCACTCAACTTCATAAACATCTACTGTATTTATTGTGAGCGAAAAGGTCGGAAATGATTGTCTGTAATGACTGCTTTCAATATGTAAAGTGAAGCTCAGCTTTGGAGTCATTTTAACTATTCCACAGCATTATGAGCAGGGATTGTTTCAGATAACAGAGCAATGCAGTGATAGCGATGTCATATCCCTCAAAGCAATAATAAAATAATTTTATAGCGCCAACATACTCTGTAGCACTTTACAATTCATCGGGTACATAACATGATAGACAAGGCTGTGGAGTTGGTGAGCCAAACATCTGACTCCATCTCCGACATTCAATTTCCCAGAATCCGACTCCACCAAAATGGACAACAACTCCGACTCCACAACCACGACTGTGATGTCAGTAAGCAAAACATTCAACTCCGATTCCTCAATTTCCATAAATATGACTCCGACTTCATCAAAATGGACACCGACTCCGACTCTGACACCACAACTCTGACTCCACACCAGGGCTGTGGAGTCGGTAAGCCAAACATCCGACTCCTCAATTTTCCTGAATCAAACTCCAACTCCACCAAAAGGAACACTGACTCGACAACTCTGACTCTACAGCCCTGATTACAGATTAATGGCCACTTTACACGCAGCTACAGGTAACAGTTTTCCACAGGTAACTTACTGGCTGCAGTGAAATCATGGAGACATAGTTCCATTTGTACACAGCAACAGATAGAACCTTGTCTCCATGATTTCACTGCAGCCAGTAAGTTACCTGTGGAAAACCTGTTACCTGTAGCTGCGTGTAAAGTGGCCATAATACATACACTGTGTGCAGAATTATAAGGCAAGTTTTATTTTAGAGGATTATTTATATTATTGATCAACAACTATGTTCTCAATCAGCCCAAAAGACTCAAAATATCAAAGCTTAATATTTTTGGAAGTTGGAGTGTTTTTTTTTTTTTAGATTTGGCTCTTAGGAGGATATCTGTTTGTGCAGGTAACTATTACTGTGCAGAATTATTAGGCATCTTAATAAAAATCTAATATATTCCCATCTCACTTGTTTATTTTCACCAGTAAACCAATATAACTGCACAAAATTTAGAAATAAACATTTCTGACATGCAAAAACAAAACCCCCAAAAAATAGTGACCAATATAGCCACCTTTCTTTATGATGACACTCAGCAGCCTCCATCCATAGAATCTGTCAGTTGCTTGATCTGTTTACGATCAACATTGCGTGCATCAGCCACCACAGCCTCCCAGACACTGTTCCCAGAGGTGTACTATTTTCCCTCCCTCTAGATCTTACATTTTAGGAGGAACCACAGGTTCTCTATGGGGTTCAGATCAGGTGAGCAAGGGGCCATGTCATTATTTTTTCTTCTTTAAACCTTTACTGGCCAGCCATGCTGTGGAGTAGTTGGATGCATGTGATGGAGCATTGTCCTGCATGAATATTATGTTTTTCTTGACCAATACTGACCCGAAAAGGTCCCACAAGTTCATCTTTGATACCAGCCCATACCAGTACACCACCTCCACCTTGCTGGCGTCTGAGTCGGAGTGGAGCTCTCTGCCCTTTACTGATCCAGCCTCTGGCCCATCCATCTGGCCCATCAAGAGTCACTCTCATTTCATCATTCCATAAAACCTTTGAAAAATCAGTCTTAAGATATTTCTTGGCCCAGTCTTGAAGTTTTATCTTATGTTTCTTGTTTAAAGGTGGTCGTTTTTCAGCTTTCCTTACCTTGGCCATGTCCCTGAGTATAGCACACCTTGTGCTTTTTTATACTCCAGTAATGTTGCAGCTCTGAAATATGGCAAAACTGCAAATGGCATCTTGGCAGCTTCACACTTGATTTTCCTCAATTCATGGGCAGTTGTTTTGCATCTTTTTTGCCCAACATGCTTCTTGTGACCCTGTTGGCTATTTTCCATGAAACACTTGATTGTTCAGTGATCAAATGTTTGACAATTTCCAGACTGCTGCATCCCTCTGGGAGACATCTCACAATTTTGGACTTTTAAGAGCCCGTCAAATCTCTCTTCTGACCCATTTTGCCAAAGGAAATGAAGTTGCCTAATAATTAAGCACACCTTATAAAGGCTGTTGATGTCATTACACCACACCCCTTCTCATTACAGAGATGCACATCACCTGATTTACTTAATTGGTAGTTGGCTCTCAAGCCTATACAGCTCATTTGCTTAATAATTCTGCACACAGTGTAATTCAGCACATACCAAGAGCAATGAGGGCTCTGCTCACATGCTCACAATCTATGAAAATTAGGACAAGATCACCTCTTGACCTAGGAGCTACTCATCTTGGCCCAGGCAGCTCAAGTGACATGTTGGCTGTTGATGTTCCCCTGTCTCACATATGGACACTGCCACCACCATATTTCAAAATTGTACTTATGTGAGGCTCCATGAGTGCTGATGGTGTTGGGGAGCTCAATTTCATTTGTGCAGCAATATATTTCAGCTACATGTTTCTAAACACATGGTACGTACAGAAGCTCATGGTGTTGACCCATGGTGGTCCTTTTGTAGGGCTGCATTAGTACTGCTAGTTTTGGAGTACTACATTTCATTGAAGGCATCTTGAATTCACAGATGTACTGCTCTATATTGAAAAAGAAGATGCTGCAATCACGTCTTGTACTTGGTACAATAAAAATAATACTTGGCACTCAAAACAGTTATGATTTGCTGTGGTTAGGGATGAGTGAGTATACTCGCTACTATTTGGAACTCGCTGAATAGTAGCGGTATTCGGGTACTCACTACTCCGGGTATCTTATGATTACTTGGGAGTAGCAAGTAATCCATTCACTTTCGCAGTGTATCTATAGATACTCTGCGAAAGTACCCTAAAAGTGAATAAAAGTTGTTAAAAATAATATGTGTGTACTGCCAGGACCTTGCAATCTGGCCAATCAGGTGGCCACTAGCGATCACGTGGTTGTGACGTCTCGCCATCTGATTGGCCAGATCGCTACCCGGCCATCTGATTGGCTGGAAGTCACAGGTCCTTGTTGTCCGGTGATCACAGGTCTTCTGGGACGGTCCTGGGGTCTTCTTTGCCGGTCCTGGTGCAGGTGGCAGACAGGTGAGTATGTAATTTTATTATTTTTAACAACGTTTATTCACTTTTAGGGTGGTTTCATAGTGTATCTATAGATACACTGCGAAAGTAATCGGACTCGCTATACTCGCAACAAGTACCGAGTACCGGGACCTACTCGTTGCGAGTATAGCGAGTCTGAATATTGCGGTACTTGCTCATCCCTAGCTGTGGTATTATATTTGGTGAAAAAATTTGTACAAAACAAAATGTTTTGACCCTCAACTTATGGGCCTTCTTCATTGAGCTCAAGTATTGTTCCAAAGAGAATCTGGTGTGTGGATATATAGTAGTCACAGCATGAATCGTTAAATAAATTGTTAATTGTTAGATAAAGGATTGGCATATAGAATGTTCTACCATTAGTTCTAAGGCAGCTGCTAAATTTGTATGAGGATCTCCAGGTATAAGCCCAATTATTGCTGGGAGTAGCTGGAAATGATACCCAGGTTGTGGTAGGAGAACTGCAGTGTCCACCCCTTGGTATATCATGTGGCACCAATGATTTTTGCTGTCTCTACAACATATCCACACCAGATTGTCCCTGGAACAATACATGAGCTCACTAAAGAAGTTCCAAAAGTTGAGGGCCAAGATGTTTGTTTTGTTTTAACTTTTTCACCAAATAAAATTCCACAGCAAATCATAACTGTTTTGAGTGCCAAGTATTTTTTCTATTTGACAAAGGTGTGGGAGCCAAATTGAGCACTGGACAATAGGAAGTGCCATTACAGATATAGTTTTTTGTACTCTTTAACAACATAACAATGATCCAAAACACACATCTTATTACGCCCACAGGGCGTGATGACGTAGAGTTGATTCACTAGACCACTAGTAGTGCAGTGGTGGCTGTATACTCCATACTCAAGAGGCAGGAGCATGACTTTAGTAAAACCAAGGATACTTCTAGAGGAAAGTTTAACAAAGGCAATAGGTGCCTGAGGGGAGGACAGTCTGGATCGCTGCACTGTACACTAGTGGAGCACCGGCAAAGATAACCCTTATACAGGGATCCACCCATTACAACACCAGGAGGCCTAAAGGCCACGAATCCTAAACCAGGGGGGCGACCCATACAGACTGGACAGTAGATATGGTGAGACAGTGTAATACTGGCTCTGTCAGAGAGATGAATCCTGGGAGCTCTGTTCAATCCAAGAGAGACTGATCCAGACAGGACATGAATCTGGATGGTTCAGGAGAGGCCTGGTCAGCCAGAGGAGACAGAGGTTTTAGTATCAGAGCAAAGAGCAACAGTCTTCCTAGTGCAGAGCTCAGCAGGGATGAACACAGAGAATGAACATGTTGCCCAGGGAATTCCCATAGGGGGAGGATGCCTTTTACGCTCAGAGCAGCTCAGCACTCAATTAGAGACCTAAAAGAAAACAGGAGTAGTGCTTCTATCAGTTTATGCAGGATGCCAGGCATGCATCCTAAGAACATTCCAAGGAGACCAGTCAAGAGGACGCAGGTTCCTAGCAGAGAAGGAGACAGATGTTCTCATGGAACCATGACCAGAGTGAGCAGAATCAGTGGAGCCGCATAGTGAGTGCCGATCTCCCTGCTTAGCAGAGACCAGCCTCGCGCCTGAATGCATAGCAATAACCTCTCCCTTATCACCCTCCCCCCTTCTCAAACCTGCCAGGAACTTTCTAAGAAGGACCGGAGCATCAATGCTCTCTTCAGGCTCTCTCCTCAGGACCATATACCTTCTAGTCGACCAGAAAGAGCGTTCTGCCACCTCTTTTCTTCATGGACAGTATGTCCTTAACTCCATAGACATCATCAACACTGACAGGAGAAGGGAAATTACCCGGATCTTGGAAGTAGTGACTGAGAACAACCGGCTTCAGCAAAGAAACATGGAAAGAGTTATGAATCCACAAAGAGGAAGGCAATTTCAAACAGTAGCAAACCTAGTTGATTCGATAGAGCACTTCAAAGGGACTCGTGTGATGAGGAGCCAATAAGTAAGAGGGAACCTTAAGACTGATGTGCCTGGAAGACAGTCATACCTCACCTCTGGGTCCGAATGGTAGCAGATTCAGACGTCTTTTGTCCACATGTTCCTTGGTTTGAACCGATGCCTGCTCCAGTGAGGTCCTGGTTCCCGTCCAGACCTTCATGAAGTCCTTGGCCAGGGACTCAGCCACAGGATTGCCGAAAGCGAGAGGCAATGAAGCCAGAATCCTTGGATGCTGTCCATAACCAATAAAAAAACGGAGAGTTAGAGGAGGACTCACCAACATGGTTATTGTAGGAAAACTTCGCCCACAGCAGCGGTCGCTGTGGTGGCCATTCACGAAGCCTTGCAGATAGTGAGGACTTGATTCACTCGCTCCATTTGGTCGTTAGATTGTGGATAATATGCAGAAGAGAAATCCAGAGTGACATCCAACAGCTTACTGAGGGACCAACAGATCACGAGATGAATTGAACTCCTCTGTCAAAGACAATGTGGAGTGCAAGGCCATGCTGCGAGTTTAATAGTGGAAGGGAGACCAGACAGTGGAATGAAGTGCCCCATCTTGGACAACCGATCAACCACAACCCAGATAACACCGGATGAGGCTGGCAGATCTGTGATGAAGTCTATGGCAATATGCTACCTGGGGACAGACAGGATCAGGAGCAGAAGAAGGTGACCAGCAGGCAGTTTCTTGGGTGTTTTATTGCAAGCACAGGAGAGACAGGCTGCAGCGAAGTCCAGAACATCTTGGTGCAAGGGAGACCACCAGTAGTCTCAAGATATCAGCTGAAATGACTTCTTTTGACCGGCATGACCGGCAAGCTTAGAAGAGTAACCCCAGTGTAGGACTTGCTTCTTGTCTCTCTCAGTTACAAGAGTCTTACCAGGGGGAAGCTGTTAGAGCATTACCAGAGCCACCATGATCTTCTTAGACGATTTGATGATGCTCTGAGGCTCCTCCTCTAGGTCATGAGACAGGAAGGACCTGGATAGCGCATTAGCCTAGATATTCTTCTCTGCAGGATGGAAATGGGGAGAGAAATTGAACCGAGCAAAGAATAAGGACCAACAATTCTGGCAAGGGTTAATAAGAATAATAAGAATAATTTTATATATATAGTGCCAACATAATATGCAGCACTTTATAAATCAGAGGGGACATGTACAAACAATATGCAACAATACAGAGCAACAAAAATTAAAAGGAGTGAGGTCCCTGCTCGCAAGCTTACAATCTATGAGGAAATAGGGGAGGCACAAAAGGTAAATGGTATATAGTACCATCATATATGGTCCAGCCATCAATATAATAAATAGGGGATTCACCTAATGCTGCATGAACCAGTCACTGGTCTAGATCTGTACAAGTACAGATAAAGTGCTATATTATGCATGGAGGTGCTGACAGATAAGACCAGAGGCCAGACTTGGAAAAGGAAAGATAGTTAAACAAGTGAGGGGAGGTGATAGGCCAGTCTAAAGAGATGCAGTTTTAAGGCTCGATTAAAACTATTGGTATTGGAAATTAATTGATTTGTTCTTGGTAATCCGTTCCAGAGAATTGGTGCAGCTCGTGAGAAGTCTTGGAGACAGGAGCGGGAGGTTCGGATTGTATATGATGTCACTCTTAGTTCACTTGCAGAACAGAGGGCACGTGTAGGGCTATAGAAAGAGATGAAGGAGGAGATGTAGCTTGGTGCACAACTGTGGAGGGCTTTGTGGATAAGAGTGATAATTTTACAATGTACTCTATAGCAGATTGGCAACCAGTGCATTGACTGGCACAGGATAGAGGCATTAGTAAAGCGATTGGAGAAGTTCCTGGCTGCTGCATTGAGGATGGATTGGAGAGGAGAGAGTTTAGTAAGAGGGAGATTAGTAGAGAATTGCAGTAATCCAGGCGAGAATGAATAAGGGCAGCAGTTAGAGTTTTTGCAGAATTCACAGTAAGAAAAGGTGATATTCTAGAGATGTTTTTGAGATGTAGGTGAGATGAGCGAGTGACTGGATGTTGGGAGAGAAGGAGAGATCTGAGTCAAATATAACCTCAAGACAGCAAGCGTGCTGCCTGAGGAGTAATGGTAGAACCACATACAGAAATGGCAATATTAGGTTTTGGAAGATTAGCAGAAGGAGGAAACACGAGAAGTTTAGTTTTTGACAGATTCAGTTTAAGATAGAGAGATGACCCCTTGATAAAGACGGGGAAACATGTGTCGGGGTCACTCCCCAGACACTGAGTAGGCCACATAGCTAAAGCTGACATGGCTGAGTTATTGCAGGATTAAGGGTCTGCAGCATAATGTTATTGGTGGTTGGCTGGAAACTGGAATCAGATATATGTTTGATATGTTTGATATCGCTGTACATCATAACCCTATATTCACCTGTACTGTTGATGCAATATCCCTGATCATTTTCCCTGCACTCTGCACTTTATGACATCCCTGTCAACGTGAACTGTGACCCCAGTGTTTGTCTCCCTTGTGGAATGTACCATACCAATTGTGTAACGTGTCTTAACTTTTTATTGTGCAACTTGGCTTTACTATTAAACGAAGCACGAGCATTAGCCACTGTTGTATTTGACTTTTTAAGACAACTAATTGAGATAGTAACTCGTTTCTCTGGGTAAAAAGTATTGTTGTTTGAGTTACCTCATGTTTACGTTCATAGCATCCTGGGTTCTTTGTTTTCAGAGAATGAATAAGGGCAGCAGTTAGAGTTTTTGCAGAATCCACAGTAAGAAAAGGTGATATTTTAGAGATGTTTTTGAGATGTAGGTGACATGAGCAAGCGAGTGACTGGATGTCGGGAGAGAAGGAGAGATCTGAGTCAAATATAACCTCAAGACAGCGAGCATGCTGCTGAGGAGTAATGGTAGGACCACATACAGAAATGGCAATATTAGGTTTTGGAAGATTGGCAGAAGGAGGAAACACGAGAAGTTTAGTTTTTGACAGATTCAGTTTAAGGTAGAGAGAAGACATGATGTTAGAGACAGCAGACAGACAATCACTGGTATTTTGTAGTGATATGGAGGTGATATCAGGGAAGATGTGTATAATTGGGTGTTGTCAGCATAGAGATGGTATTGAAAACCAAATCTACTGATGGTTTATCCAATAGGGGCAGTGTATAGAGAGAAGAGAAGGAGACCTAGCCCTGAACCCCAACCATAAAGGGGATGAGGAGAGGAGAGGAAGAGGAGTCGGCAAAAGATGCAGTTTAGGAGCGGCCAGAGAGGTAGGAGGAGAACCTAGGTAGGAGGATTAAGTCTTTGTGCAGAGTGGAGATATGACAGATTCTTATGATCAGTGTAAATGATGACAGGATGAACTGCGCCTTCAAGCAGATATCACCATACCTCCAAGGCTAAGTAAGTCTCTATCCCCAATTTAGTAGTTACATTCACAGGGCACGAATGTATTGGAGAAGAAATCACAGGTCACTATCTTACCAGTAGGCAGCTTTTGTGTGAGGACTACTCCAGCTCTCGATGAAGAAGCGTCCACTTCTGAGAAAAACTGCCTGTTTATCATTGGTCTGTGAAGGGAAGGAGTGGCTGAGAAGGCTTGTTTGAAAGAGGTGAAAGCCTCAGGAGTCCAATCCTTTGGTTTGGAACCTTTACAGGTGAGGGCATTGAGTGATCTTACTATAGAGGAGAAATGGGGGATGAATTGCCGATAGTAGTTGGTGAATCCCAGGAATGGCTGAATGGTCTTGATTCCCTCAGGTCAGGGCTACTTAAGCACAGCAGAGACCTTCTCTGGATTAATCTCAAGAGCTGTATCGGAAATAATATTGACAAGAAATGGTAAAGATTTCTGCTCAAACAGACATTTCTCAAATTTAGCGTAAAAACAATTCTCCCTTAATCTCTGAAGAACAAGACGAACAATTCTCCTGTGTGTTGGTAAGTCAGGGGAAAACACCAGGATATCGTCCAAATACACCACCACACAGACATAGAGCAGGTCGCGGACTACATCGTTGACAAACTCCTGTAAGATGGCAGGTGCTTTGCTTAACCCGAGGGGCATCGCCCAATATTCGTAGTGACTATCTCACATGTTGAAGGCAGTTTTCCACTCATCTCTAGATAGTATGCTAACGAGGTTGTAAGCCCCACAGAGATCCAACTTGGTGAAAATCCTGGAACCTTGACAATGATCAAAGAGCTCGGGAATTAAGGGAAGATGATATTTGTTCTTTACCAGTCTTAGATTGAGACCACGGTAATCGAAATACAGGCAAAGAGACTTATCTTTCTATTTGATGAAGAAGAACCCAGCTCCAACAAGGAGGGAGGACTTCTGGATAAGCTCTCAGGCCGAATTCTCCTTGATGTAATCAGACATGGCTTGAGTCTCTGTGGGAGAAAGGGGGTAGATCCTACCTCGAGGATGAGTAGATCCAGGAATTAGACAATTGTAAAGTCTCTGAGGAGGGACAGTTTCAGTTTCTTTCTTGTCGAATACATGTGCGAAGGACTAGTAGGCAGAAGGTAACCCACGTGAGGCTGCAAGAGGCCGTGAAGTACAACCAGGCCATACTGATTTGAGCATTGAGCATGAAAAAGCTTACCCCATTGAAGAACATTTCCAGATAGCCAATCCAGGATGTGTTCATGGAAGTGCAACCATGGAAGTCCTAGACGAAATGGAGAAGAAAGATTCAGTAACACATAGAAGGTAGTTTTCTCTCTGTTTAGTGTTCCAATTTGAAGCCCCACCTCTTCGATGATACCCAGAATGGAATCCTTCAGCAGTCTTCCGTCTACAGAGACAATTTGCTGGAACCATTGCAGAGGAATAATTGGTATCATAAATCGCTTGGCCACAGCTTGCAGGATGAAGTTTCCACCAGACCCAGAGTCCAGATAGACCATCGCGGAGAACCGCATGTTTCCGAAGATCACCTGTATAGAGATAGTTAGTGGAGGAGAGGTATCATTCTCACCTATGTGGAAGAGTTTTATGGCCTCTCGGTACCACTGTGTTGACTTAAAGCGAAGGGTCCACCATATCGTTGAGGATTTCTAGCAATCCTCTCCTCTTGCTTATTCCTCTTTACCTTGATGCGGTTGAGCTCCATGGGGTTCGTCCTCAGAAACTGGAGCTGGACAAGGTAAAAACCGCGGTTTCAATGCAGAAGAAGCAGGATGGGGAAATCGCTTCTCGAGAATCCTCTCTCTGGAGCGCTCAAAAACTCTGTGTTATACAGTACCAGCAGAGTGGATGGGATTGCAAGAAATCCCATGCCCACTTTGCTTCTCCTGACCGCAGCATAATTTCAGCTGTGGTGCAGGTTTCTGAACTTAGGCATCTCTGTAGCATGTTAATTTCATGCTGCTGAAACTGGAGCGATCTCCAGCAGGGGAATGCAGAGAAAAGCCTCCCTGCACCCAATGCAGATTGTGGGCACAGGACAGCTGGTTTCACCCCGGATTCACCCGTAGGTGTTGCGTCTAGGAAACAGGGTCTCCCTATAGTCTGTATATACCTTGTTGCAAAAAATGTACAATAAGCTATTCCACCGCGACAAGGTGACTCTTTGGAACGGACCCTACGCTAGCCATATTAAAATCCGCTGCTGTGCATATCTACCTCACAAGCAGCGGGGTGCCGTGTGTTAACCATGGCCAAGAAGGATCACAGATGGAATGCAGTAAATGTATTTCTGCTCAGCAGGAGAAGGGCAGGGTCTTCCAACTTATCAGGAGATAAGTGGTTAAATCAATTTAAACAACTAAGCTGGGACAGAAAGTAGTAGTGTACGCTTTTTGCAAAAAAGGTATGTACCAAGTACTTTTGTTTTAGTGGCATTAGCTATTATTTTTTTACTGCAAGGTATTCGGAGACATAATACACGTTTTTTTTTGTTTTCTAGTTGTTATTGCATTTGATTCGGCGTAGGTACTGAACTTGCTATATGGGCTTGTTCACAATACTATTTCGTTGTGTCTCAGCTTAGTTGTTTAAATTTATGTTCACATTGTGCATTTTTGATCTGTTTTTCTTGTGCTGTTTTTGTTGAATTTTCAGCAGCAAACCTAGATCCATTTTTGAAAAAAAAAAAAACTGATGCAAAAACGAATTGCATTTTTAATCCGTTTTTTTGTGCTCTGTTTTTTTCCACTTACAATGGTGTCAATGGAAAAGACGCAGGAGGAAAAAACAGATGACTAATTGACAAGTTCATTCTTTTTCTGGAGGCATTTTCTGCCCCAAAAATGGACCAGTAAAAAATGCAGTGTCTGCACAGCATCTCTAAAAACTCATTGGCCTAGTTCACATCTATGCACCCCTGTGTTTGCCTGCTTTGCGCCAGCGCAAGTGCAAGAGCAGGTGCTACCACAGGCCAGCACAGGGAAGCGCATCGGCGCATAAATGTAGAGCCCTTGCACTCACTTGCGCTCGCGCCGCCATTACCTACTGTGGACGAGCACAGGAGACCACATCCCGGAACAACAAGTGTGACAGCTCCTCTGTCTCAGCACTGCGCTAGTCCAGACGCACCCGGAAACGTCACATTACCCATTTCCGGTGCGTCCGGACTAGCGCATGTGCTGTGACAGAGCAGCTGTCAAGCTTGCTCTTCTGGGATGGGATATCCTGCACTTACCCATAGCAGGCAACGGCGGCACAAGCGCAAGGGCTCTGCATCTATGTGCCGATGCGCTTGCCTGTGCTGGCCTGAGATAGCACCTGCTCTTGCACTTGCGCTAGCGCAAAGCAGGCAAACACAGGGGTGCATAGATGTAAAACGGCCCATTGACTTTGTTGGGCATCACAGAAAGTGATTCGTTTTCTGTGCAAGAACGCAGCACAAAAAAAGGATCAAAAACGCAGAATGGGAAAATAGCCAAACAGAACATTTAAATTTCCTCCTCCACTGTCCTATCCTATACAGATGCAGAAACAGGAAGGTGTTCTGATATGAAACTAGAAACTAGGGGTATCTAGCTTCCGCACATAATTAAGGAACAGGAGAGTTGATTCTTCTTACATGCATTCCGAGCATAAACTGCTCCTAATCAGTGCATCAAATCTGATTCCATTTTAGATCCAAGATCCTAAGATGTAAAAAAATTCCACATGTAAAGTTGTCTTTGTTTAGTTTATTGGTGAGGTCTCTCCCTATACACATGTGCATGCAGCATTTTTTTCTGAAGCACCGAAGCATTTCAAATCTAAACTTATCTATAATATAAAAGCCGAATGCCACTTCCGGAAAACCCGAAGGGTACTTCCGTGATGGCCTTCGGACCCATGCTGGTGACGTCACCAGTCCTCTATAGCCGGGCGGCGCCCGGCTACAGGGACCGGTGCAGGAACGTTCCGCCCAGGAACGTTCCCGTCTGTCCCAGCCGCCTCTGCCGCCTGCCCGCTCCAGCTGCCTCTTCCCTGTGCCCATTGCCCGCCACCTGGGGGGGCCCCGCACCCCCTGCGGGGCTTTGCACTGAATTAGCCACCCGCTACGTGCCCGGAGAGGAGGGAGGACGGGACTTCCTATCCTGCACCTCTGCCCGCCCCTCCTCTCCTCCTACAGCCGACGCACCCTGGCTGAGGTGAGTCTGCACCCCCCCACCCAGCTACGCCTCTGCCCTCCAGCCTCTCCAGCTTCCGCTCTGCCCCTCCAGCCTCTGCCCCTGCAGCCTCTGCCCCTCCAGCCTCTCCAGCTTCCCCTCTGCCCCTCCAGCCTCTCCTGCTTCCCTCTGCCCCTCCAGCTCTGCCCCTCCAACCTCTGCCTCTCCAGCCTCTGCCCCTCCAGCCTCCGCTCTCCCCTCCAGCCTCTGCCCTCCAGCCTCTGCCCTCCAGTCTCCGCTCTCCCCTCCAGCCTCTGCCCTCCAGCCTCTGCCCTCCTGCCTCCGCTCTCCCCTCCAGACTTTCCACTCCAGCCTCCGCTCTCCCCTCCAGCCTCCGCTCTCCCCCCCAGCCTCCGCTCTTTCCCCCAGCCTCCCCTCTCCTCTGCCCTCCAGCCTCCCCTCTCCTCTGCCCTCCAGCCTCAGCTCTCCTCTGCTCTCCAGCCTCCGCTCTCCCCTCCAGCCTCCGCTCTCCCCTCCAGCCTCTGTTCTCCCCTCCAGACTCTGCTCTCCCCTCCCGCCTCCGCTCTCCCCTCCAGCCTCCGCTCTCCCCTCCAGCCTCTCCCCTCCAGCCTCCGCTCTGCCCTCCAGCCTCTGCTCTGCCTTACAGCCTCCGCTCCAGCCTCCCCTGTCCTCTGCCCTCCAGCCTCCCCTGTCCTCTGCCCTCCAGCCTCCGCTCTGCCCTCCAGCCTCCGCTCTGCCCTCCAGCCTCTGCCCTCCAGCCTCCCCTGTCCTCTGCCCTCCAGCCTCCGCTCTTCCCTCCAGACTCTCTTCTGCCCTCCAGCCTCCCCTGTCCTCTGCCCTCCAGCCTCCGCTCTTCCCTCCAATCTCTGCCCTCCAGCCTCCCCTGTCCTCTGCCCTCCAGCCTCCCCTGTCCTCTGCCCTCCCGCCTCCGCTCTCGCCTCCAGCCTCCGCTCTGCCCTCCAGCCTCTGCCCTCCAGCCTCCCCTGTCCTCTGCCCTCCAGCCTCCCCTGTCCTCTGCCCTCTAGCCTCCCTTGTCCTCTGCCCTCCAGCCTCCCCTGTCCTCACCACACACTCACCACAAAGAGACACACACAACACAGAGACATACACACACACCCCACGGGGACACACACACACCCTATAGCGACACATGCACTCACCACAAAGGGACACACACACACACCACAAAGAGACACACACAACACAGAGACACACACACACCACACAGACCCCCCCACAGAGACACACACACATTCACACTCTATAGGGACAAATGCACACACCCCACAGGGACACACACACCCCAGGGACACACACACCACACAGACAGACACAGATGTGCACAAATCGCCTCACACAACTCGCCTCATACGTGTGCTATCTTTAATTTCCAAAAATAAATATCTGATTAAAAACAGCCAATGTGCAACACATGTGCCATATAGCGAATTAAGGCAGATGTCAGTCACATGAGCTGTTTATTATGTGTATGTGTGAGGTAACATATACTGCCTGACCAGGGGGAGGGATTTACTATTGGCTGGAGATTTATCAGACTGCCTATAGCAACCAATCATAGCTCAGCTTCTATTTTCCTACAGGTCATTAATATGACATATTTAAATTCTATTTGTTATAGCTAACATCAGTTATTTATTAACCCAGGTGTAGCCGGGTAGTACAGCTAGTCTAATATATAAAGCTGAATGTGCAGTATGTGTGTGTATATGTATGTATGTATGTATGCATGTATGTCCGGGATTGGCATCTGCACTGTCGCAGCTACAGCCACAAAATTTTGCAGTCACAAGTCTTGACCCCAAGAGCATCATAGGCTATGTTGTGAGGTGAAATTATAATCCCTCGTGTTCCAGTTCACCAAACAATTTATCCCCCATCTACATAATGGGGAAAAAGTGAAAGGAAAAGTGTTGGAGGCAAATTGACAGCTGCCAGATGTGAACAAGGGGGACTTAAAGAATGAAAGCGATGGCGCCAAAGAGTATATACCGTACAGTTGCTAAGGTGGGACCCCGACATGGGATACTCACCACAGACGGGGATATGAACACACACACAAAATGCGCCTCACACTACCACGTGCTTGAACACATTGAACACCCTCAGCACACATTTCACCACACATACACCAATCACGCCACATAATCACCCTAAAACACACACAAGTCTGGTATTATCCCTCAAAAACAAAACTCTGATTCATAAGCAGCAAAACTACAAGAACAACAAATGTACCATATAGGAAATACGGCGGCTGTCAGTGACATGACCTGAATATTATGTGTATGTGTGAGCAAATATATACTGTCAGGGGGGAGTGCTTCAACTAATCACAGCTCAGCTTCTATTTTGCTACAGTTAATTAATTGGTTAATATAGGCAACAAAGGACATTTTCACTATAACAAAGCTTATGTGAGGTAATAGGATGTCAGTTAGGGTGTGTTGGTGGAAAGGCTGATGTCAGTCACATTACCTCTATGTGAGAGGATAAAGAAACTGCCAGTTACAGACTATTTTTACCACAATAATGCCTCATAACAAAAGGAACTCCTTGCCAAGAATGTCATCTGATTCAAAAAGAAAAGCTGCATTACTAGCCAATGAAAAATGTGAAGACCAAGATAAAAGGCTGACACACATGAGAACAGCAGCTGCTTCCTCAAGAGCCAATGAACTTTCTGAGAAGAGGGAAGCGAGGCTTGCAGACAATAGAACAATAGCTGCTTCTGTGGTGCCCCACTACGTAGGTGCCACAAAAGGGGTACTGCACCCAGAAAAGCGGTGTAGTCACCCCACTGTAATTGGAACTATGGTCACTAGATGGAACTCTAGAGTTAACACCCACACACTAGACTAGTAGGTGGGAGGGACCCCGGGAGGAGATATAGTGACCTCTAGGGGGAACCAGAGAGCTCAGTGTGAAAAGGAGTTGGAGGTGAAAGAGGGAGCCAGGCAGCGAGCCTGGGGAGCAAGGAGGGTCTCCTCGGCTGAGGGGCCCAGAACAGAACAGATCCCAGAAAATAGAAGGAAGGAATGGAAGGCTCCGCAGTGAGCTAGTTCAAGGAAGGAAAACGGGTACCGGAGCTCGTAACTGTGAGTTCCTACACGGCTCACAGAGAATCCGAAGAACGGAGATATTATAGATAAAGCCCCGTCTCCTGAGCGAGTCAAGTAAAGGGAGCCAGAAGCTAGGAGCAGCGGCCACTGCATAGCTTAGAGAAGGTCGTCCCGGAGACCGCACAGGAGGAAAGGAGACTGAGCAAGAAGCAGCAGGAGGTCAGATTCATCTTTAGGAGATCAGACTTCACAGCCACTGGGAGGCAAAGGAAAGAAAGGAACATAAGGAGGGATCCATCTAGCGGCCAGAAATTCCAGTTGCAGCATCCAAAGCATTTGCCATTATACCATATATTGCACTGCTGAACTGTATGATTTTAGAGAAGCTCTTTCAGTAAAGTTAAACGGTGAAGTGAAGATCTGACTCTGCTGCATCCTTTCCATTATAAATTGTTTTATTACAGCATCGCTGCCCCGGAGGTCCAGTCCCGCCTGCGGGGGACTAATCCATCTAAGCCGCAATACCATCGACCACCGGAGGACTGTGGCGGCGCTGATGAGCATCACCAGACACTGCAGGTGGCGTCACGACAAAAACTTGTATATACTTTATTTCTTTATTTTATCATTGACAACCAGGGCCACAGCTTCGGGCAGCCACCCGTGACATCCCAGACCGAGCCCGAGAGCTGAGTACCCCTGCACTGGGCGAGTAACTTCCTCAAGGGCCAATGAACTTTCTGAGGAGAGGGAAGTGAGGCTTGCAGACATGGTCAACTTTATGTGGCCTGTTCAAGAGTTGGAACAGCCAAAAATCTGTTCGTCTGTGCACCTGAAGGAAGAACTAAGAATGTCGTTTATCAAAAGGCTCTCGAATAAGGAGTAGAAGATTACTTCACATTACTTGGACAATTTAGTTAAATCTGTGTGGAATATCTGTGGTGTTGAAATATATGCTGTGAAATGCTTCTATTAGGCCCCTTTCACATCAGCGGTAATCGCAGATCGCGGCAGTTGCGGTGAAAAAAACGCAACTGGCGCGATTACAGTATAACGGACGCACTTGCGGTTCACTTGTGGCAAGCCCCATGCAATGTCTATGGGGCTTGCGGCAGGTGCGGTAAGTGCGGTACAATTGCAGTTTCAGCACTTGCCGCAGATGCAGCCGTGAAAAAAACGAGGTCAACCGCGTTTTTTTTCGCGGCCACATCTGCCGCAAGTGCCAAAACCGCACTTGCCGCACCTGCCGCACACTTACCTCAAGCCCCATAGACATTGTATGGGGCTTGCCGCAAGTGAACCGCAACTGCGGCCGTTATGCGGCAATCGCGCCAGTTGCGTTTTTTTTCACTGCAACTGCCGCGATCAGCGATTACCACCGATGTGAAAGGGGCCTTAGCTTAGTTTTTGCCTTTTAATAATTACTTTTCTATCTATTTGTTTTGTGGGTTTTGTGTGCAGTATAAATTTTTGTTAACACATTCTATTTTGCTAAAAGCAGTTATTAACCTGGGTAAAGCCGGGTAGTACAGCTAGTATAAGATAAAATCATACAGCCAATGTCTGATACATGATGCTTGTTGATCAGGCACCATGTATCAGCTGTCAGGTTGCCTTTAAAGGGAATCTGCATAGGTCAAAAATCCATATGTACTGTAACATATTTTCTAATTCCTCTGGTGAAGCTCTTTCTTTTCCTGTATTTCTTATATTTATACTCCATCATCAGCTTTGAAATATCAGATATGTGCCTGCCATCTCTCCCTGAATTCCAGCCTGGGAAGGAGTGGCTAATAAGTGAACATTTACATACTGCACACTATTTAACATTGAAAGCAATTATGTGGAATAGTGAAGTTAGCTGCATGCTGGGTGTGGAGGTGCTTATAGCAAGAGAACAACAAAGAATATAGTTATGATTTTTACATATCTATTCACTGATACTATTAGTATCATGCTGAAAAATTACCTGTCAAGGTACTTTTACACACAGAGATATATTGCTTGCAATTCACTAGTTGCAGTGAAATCATGGACACATTGTTCCACTTGTACATGGCAACAAAATGGAACAATGTGTCCATGATTTCACTGCAACCAGCAAATTGCAAGCAATATATCTCTGTGTGTAACGGTACCTTCAGAGTTCTTTTTAAGAAATTTCAAATAGCAAATTCATAGAGAAACTATGTTTTTGGAAAGAAGACCTCTGCAATATGGCATGCACTGCAACAGAGGTATAGTACAGACACATGGAATTATGGATGGGTCACATAATGTAGTCACAGAGTATACAGGAATCTTTTATATAAAGACAGATTAATCAATGATTCTTTTGGAAGAAGATCATGCTATTAGGGCCCTTTCACATCAGCGGTTTTTTCAAATCGCGGCAGATGCGGTGAAAAAAACCGCATCTGCCGCGATTACCGCATACTGGCTGCACTTGCGGCACGGTTGCGGCGCGGTTGTGGTAAACGCCATACAAGGTAAAGGCGGACTTGCGGCAGGTGCGGCAAGTGCGGTTTTGGCACTTGCGGCAGGTGCGGCCGCGAAAAAAAACGCGGCTGACAGCATTTTTTTTCGCGGCCGCACCTGCCGCAAGTGCCGAAACCGCACTTGCCGCACCCTTACCGCAAGCCCCATAGACATTGCATGGGGCTTGCCGCAAGTGTGCCGCAAGTGTCGCGGTTATGATTTAAACGCGGCAGATGCGTTTTTTTCACCGCATCTGCCGCGAATTTCAAAAAACGCTGATGTGAAAGGGGCCTTACAAAGTTCTAACATATACCATGAGCCAGATGAATGAAAAGATTGATATAACACACATTTCTTTAAATGTTTCTTTTTTGATGTATATTTGAAGCAAGCATATAAATAGCGTCTTTATCTGCCACGCATGGATTTATCAGATCATTTGCCATCCTACACATCTTATACTACAGTATGTCATTATACAGCCTAAATATAGAGAGATTATATCACAAATGTGAATCACAATTTGAACCCAACAACCACCTTTTCTTAGCTTTTTCTTATGGTAATGAGTCCTGTAAAAAGCTGAAAACATTAATTTTATATAATGCACAGAATATACGGTACTAATTTTACATTTTTTCCATGCATTGTGTATGTTAAAATTGCTTCACATTAAAATTTAAAATCTAAAATGCATAGATGCAGCATTTTCAGAATGAAAATTTGTTGGACCAGGTTGATAAAGTTGCATTGAGTGACTGCTTCTATACAAAGTCATCGCAACACAAAATAGGCATGCTACATGAATGCTGTATTGAGCCTTTCAGGTTCACTTAGCTCCTGTTTGATCTGTAAACTGTTTTTTTAATTTAAACAAATTACAATTGAGGCCAATTCTTATCCTTGACCAGCATCTCTTGTTGCGGTGAACTCAGGCTAACCATAGAGTAGAGTGGCACAGGGTGGTAATTCTGGGAGAAGGATTGACTCTGGACACCTCAGTACACTACATGGAAATCACGATCCTGGATGTGTGTGGGCTGTATGTCCATGTAGTTCACATGTTACCGTTTGTTCTGCTTGCCAGGACCAGATGACAATTCAGACCGACAAGGAGGCTACCAGTTCACTTTATCCATTAACATCTCTTCAACTTTGTACATATAAAAGTGGGCACATAACTTCCAGCACATTTCAATTTCTCAGGCTGTGGTCACAGTTGCCATGCGTTTTTTTAAGTGATTTAACAAAACTCATGCTTTTTTTCATGTCAGTATGAGTTTTGTAAGGTCTCTGATGGCTCCCTGCGTTTTTGGGTGCGTTTTTGAATCTGCACCTAAAAATAGTGCTTGTAGTATTTTTTTGAGCGTTTTGGAAAACGCATGCGTTTTTGTAGAAAACGCATGCATTTTTATAACATGGGTTCCTATGGAAAACGCATGCAAAAACGCATGTACAGTTAGTACCTTTTAGTGCCATTCAAAAACGCATACGTTTCCCATAGGAGCCCATGTTAAAAAAAACGCATGCGTTTCCGCTAAGCCAAAATCCTTCTGGGAAATGCATTTAGTGGACAGATGAGACGAAGCCTAGGCTCACGCATAAGCCCTGCATCCGTTATTTGCACCAGTATTTCAACTTTAGAATTCTAAGGCTAGGGTCACATTTGCGGTAATTTTTTTTCATTTTTTTCAATTTCAGAAAGTTGTGTTTGTGTTGTAGGTAATTGATGTCTGTCTGATATTTGGAGTTTTGTGTGAAATTATGTCTTTTTTTTATATTGTTCCAATATACACGGGGAAAATGGAAATTAAACATGTGTTTAAGGCTAGGGTCACACTTACAGATTTTTCATGCTTTTTTGGAGACCTGCGTTTTTAAAAACGCATGCAAAAACGCACGCATAGGCCCCCATGCAAAAAACGCATGCCCCAATAGCAAAAACGCATGCCTCAATAGCAAAAACACATGCCTTAAGTGCCATGCGTTTTTGGCATGAGTGTTTGCACTTATGTGAGTAGCTGCCATCAAAAACTCATGCAAAAATGCATGGTACATTAGTACCATTTAGTACCATCCAAAAACGCATGCATTTTCCATAGGGGACCATGTTAAAAAAAACGCATGCGTTTTTAAAACAGCACCAAAAAATAGTGCTTTACACGTCCCGATATTGTCGTCCAACTTCGATAAAAAGTCACATGGTTCGGGCATTCCCGCCGATATCGTTCGTGCTTTGTGTGGTGTAAATGTGCAATGCGATGCAAGAATGATGCCAAAACGATATCGACGAAGAATTGTTCACGCCCTCCAACTGCCCGATATTGGATAGACGATCTGGCAGTTGGAGAGCAACTTCCCCTATTCACTCCCATGTTAAATGGTCGTTCCTGGGTCGCTCGTACAAGGGGGCGTACACATCGCAGTTGTGTTGCCTGCCGATATCTCCCTGTGTAACATCTCCTATGTGATTTTGGATTTCAGCCAAAAAAGTGCGCGCTCCTGTGCCGTGGTATACAATATTGAAATGATGTTGGGACGTGTAAAGTGGTCATTAAAGCCTGGCTTCCAGTTTAATCATTCTGGCATTTTTTCCTTGTTTCTTTTCTAGCACTACAAGACTAAAACTAGCATAAACCTAGTCATAACATTTGATGTGAGTAAGGTACAGTCTTCATGCAGTAGTAAAAACTAGAGATGTGGAATTTAATGCTATTTGAAAACTTAGGGCACTTCTGCGTTTTTTTCAAATCCGGTAGAATTCCAACTTTGAAAAAAAAAAACCATATGGCAAGATTGCATTCTGACCAATGTATTTGTAGTGGAGTTCCGAAAATGTGCGTTTTCAGCCAGATCCGGCAAATCCGATGCTTCAGTCATGTTTCAAACCCGGGGTTAGGCTAAGGTCACATATGCCAATCAGTTTTTTTCCATTGGTTTCAATAACAAATCCGTTTTTTAGGCTGTTTTTTGAGCCTCCTGTGCAGCTATGCACTTTTTGGACTTTGGCTAGGGATAAAAGCATACATTTTTCAACTTAGATTTTGTTGAAAAATTGATCCGCTATCGGATCCATAGGCTGCAATGCCGCAGGGATGAGCAAACTGTAAAGTTTGTTAAAACAGCTTAAATATGAATAATAATTGTGGCCATCATGTCTCTAGCGGGTGCCCACCCCCCTAGAGACATGCTACCCACTCAGGTGGGCATGTAATGTGTTAATAAATCATGTACAGTAAGTCGGCTCCTGTCGGCTCTGTACAATTTTCTGAATGAAGCTGCGGCTCCCTTTTGTGAGCTGCGCGCATACTATACGTAATGTACGTATAGTATGTGCACTGTCCGGGGTCCTGTACGCTTTTACAGTAGATCTATGGCTGTGCGCTGCCATAGATCTAATGTAAATTTCTACAGGACCTCAGACAGCGGCACATACTATACGTACATTACGTATAGTATGCGCGCAGCTCACATGGGAGCCGCAGCTTCATTCAGAAAATTGTACAGAGCCGACAGGAGCCGACTTACTGTACATGAGTTATTAACACATTACATGCCCACCTGAGTGGGTAGCATGTCTCTAGGGGGGTGGGCACCCGCTAGAGACATGATGGCCACAATTATTATTCATATTTAAGCTGTTTTAACAGTGTTAACACTTTGCTTATCCCGGCTGCCGCCATTATAAGCAAAGTAAATGGTAACTGGATTACACATCCTGAGCAATCCGGTTACCGCATTGCAGATGATAGAACCGCTCCAAAAACTGCTGCCTGCATTATTTTTTACGCAGGCTGCAGAGCCGGATGCAGTAACCAGATTGCATGTAATGCAATCCTATTGTTATAATGGGATCCTATGAGGAGCGTTTCCTGATGCGGTTTTGAGCTTTTTGAAAGCTCAAAACCGGATCAGGATTTGAAATAAAAAACGCAGAAGTGACCCTAGCTTTAGAAAAATAAAGTTAAAAAACTGATGCTAATAACGGATCCAGGGCTTATGTGTGAGCCTAGCCTTAGCAGTGTTTTTGTCCAAAACCTGAAGTGCGGGATTAGCCAGATCTGGATGAAACCGCAAGTCAAACCACATTTCCAGGACGCCAATACAAATACATTGTGCAGAATACAATATTGCCACAACCGTTTTTTAAAAAAAGGCGGAATTTTGCCAGGTTTGAAAAAACACAGATGTGAAAATACAAAAAAAAAGCCTAACGTAGAAAAGATAAGGTTTTAACTGGGAAAACTTGAACTGAAAATACAGCAGATGTGAAAGTAGCCTTACAAAAAAACATTTGAGTGATTACAAATTTCTTTGCAATTCACTCTGCTCAAATTTAGCAAAATGGCAGTCAGGTTAAGAGTTAAAAAGAAAGAAAATTAAAACAAAAACAAAGAAAAAATACTCACCGTTCACCTTTTCAGCTCCCTGCCCACTGCCCGATTCTCCTTATTTCTATTAATCCACATCTCCCACCCAGTTTTCACTCTAGGCTGAGGCTTTCGGCCATAAGCAGGCTCTGAAGTTAACTATGCATGCTTCTGGGCCTACTTGTGGCCCTAGGCCCTGGTTTAGTGCAGTACAATGGAGGCCTGGAGTACTAGACAGTGAGCAAAAGACAATAATGGTGGCAAGAATTTTTAGTGGTGAGGTGAATGTGTTTTTAATTTATTTTTTCAATTTTTTGTTGGCTACCTTCGCTGCTACCTACCATCATCTGGTCTCCACCGCACTGCTTCATGGCTCAGTGTTCACTCCAGGCAATGGCTTCAGGCTACAAGCAGGCCCTGAGTTCAGTGCACATGTGCAGTGACCTTCATGTCCTCTATCCAAACGTCTCAACCTGGTGTTCACTCTAGGCTGGGATTTCCAGCATCGACAATGAACTCTAGGACCTGTTTGGGACCGTATGTTCTTGCCTACCATGAACACCTGGCCAGAGATATGTCGCAATGGAGGGCCAGACAGTAGTCGGGGTGCCTGAAAGGTGAACGGTGAGATAGGCATATATTTTTTTTCCTTTCACATCTTTTTATTGCGCTCAGGGGTTAGGAGACACTACAAAGCATAATGCAGTGAAGGTATGGAGGAGTGCTCAAACATGCTAGTCCCTGGAGATCCCAGCTGTGTCAGCGGAGTGCTCTTGTGGTGCCCCATTGGTCAGGCGTCAAACCGGGGTATAACACCCATAAAAGCGGTGTAATTATCCCAACTGTAAGTGGATGCAGGGTTGGTAGGAGGGATCCAATTCCAGCACTCCCACACTCAAGCCGGGGTGGTACCCTAGGTGGAGAGTTAGGGGAGTCGGGAGGTCAGAACAGGCGAGTTGCAGACTAGACCTGAAAGGAGGTCCTGAGGGGACCTTGAGAGAGGGTGCCTGACGCATGAGTCTGGGCCCGAGAGAGAAAGGGGGAACCCAAATGCGGAGCGACCATACTCCGGGGAGCTTCCCCAGTCCACCACAGAAAGCCGGATCCGAGGAAACGGCCGGTGTCCACCTCCATAGCCATCAACCAGTTGCTGCAGCCTGTTTATCAGCCACAGCACCCTGCCACTCACAGAGCGGTCCACCTGGTTCTACAAGAGGTTGGGGTCCAAGCAGCAGAAAGAGAGAGAGGAACTCCATTACTACCTCAGCAGGACTGGGAAAAGACTTACCTGGGCAGGACTAAAAGGACACGGGTTCGTTAACTAAGGCATACCACGGGTACCTCCAAACCACCTTGCATCCATTTACAGCCACACGAAAGGTTACCTGTGAATAACATCATTGCTGAACTGTGGACTATGTATTCGTTGGATGCTTGTTTCCAGTAAAGTACCCGGAGAGAGTGAAACTGCCTTTGTGTCATTGTATTGCCATCATTGAACTCTCATTTCAGTTAATGCTGCCCCGGAGGCTAGCTTCACCTGTAAGAAGCTATACCACCCTTTCCGCAATTCCAACACCCTCCGAAGGACTGTGGCGGCGCTGGTGATCCCTCACCAGGTACTTCAGGTGGCGTCATGAATTATCCTAATAGAAACTGTATTTTAAGAAATCACTATGCCGAGGGCCACGTGCAGCCACCCGTAATAGCGTCACCCCTGACACTGTGCCCGAGCTCTGAGTACCCGGCCTGGGCGGGTCACTCTGAATATCAGTCATCGACTCGGAGATGGAGAAGCATACGAAAAGAGTAGATTCGGCACATCCAAGTTTAAAAACCATTTCTTTCTCCTTTATTTAGACATGGTTAGAAAAGACAAAAACAAGGCTCTGATGCGTTTCAGATACGTGTGTGTCCTTAGTCATAGAACACGTCATAGTCATAATCCTTAGTCATAGAACATAGGCAAACTCTTATTTTGTTCTAGCTGCTCATCTCTTGTAAAATTGTACAACTCAATGTAAATTTATGATACTTTTCTGATATTTCCAGTCAGCTTATTCTGATTATATTCTTAAATTGTTTCTGATGGTTTGTAAAAATCCTGGAACCCACTTCAATTAGTAAAACTGCGAGATTCTCGGAAAAGGGGTTTTATCTTATGATAATTAGTTTTATTCTGACTGACATTACACAATGCTAATAGTAAGCAGGAAACCCTTTCATTTTGCAATCAAGAAACAAAAAGATAAAAAAGACAAACTTAACTTTCATAACAGTAAGACAAATTGGAAACTGAGTACTGTATATTATTTCAGGAGTACAACTCAGTGAGAAAACTTCAGGTGGTCCACAAGGACCTGTCCTTGAGAATAATAGTCTGGCAATTCAAATTACAATACCAGGAACGGATCAGAAAATTGAGCTCTTCCTGTCCTCTCCAAAAGATTTCTCAATTTAAAAATGTCATAAAGGGCTCTTGAATACACTTATTAATCTGTACTAAATCATAAAGAGCAGGTCTGTTGTCTTTAAGCATTTGATCATGTGTGCCATCAAAATACCATTTCCGTGTTCTCCTGCCTTAAGCAAGATGTTTCGTTTTACATAGAGCCCAATATCAATATTATTGCATTCAAAAGCATACAAGTTTTTAGTATAAAACAAATATTAAGTAATCGTCATAAATACACCATTATGTCGTAGCATCTTTGAAGAGAACTTATCATTAGACGTGAGCAAACTTTTTTAGGTTTGGTTCGGGTCACCAAACTTCACGGTGTTAAGTAAACCTGTTCGGAGTTCGGGTACGTTTCCAAAGCACTGAAGCGAGCATCTCTGCGGTTGGGTACAGTTGGTGCTTGACCCAGTGCGAACTGCGAGCAGTGTTTATTCAGCTTGCTCTGGGCTTAAAAGAACAGTTTTTGGGTGTAGTGTGTCCAAAATTAATAAAAAAAAAAAAAACAAGAAAAAAAAAACACCCTTCCCCGTTCCACAGTGTTTTACTTAGGGTTGGCTGTATGAGGGGGGAGTGTTGAACTGCCGATCAGTGACTTCAATTGAGGTTTGGATAGAGTT
This sequence comes from Allobates femoralis, assembly GCA_033576535.1. Classification (NCBI taxonomy): domain Eukaryota; kingdom Metazoa; phylum Chordata; class Amphibia; order Anura; family Aromobatidae; genus Allobates; species Allobates femoralis. The sequence continues at coordinate 570,420,039 of JARQOC010000001.1, read as the reverse complement.
CAAGGACACAAACAGTTTGCCAAAAAGTTCAGCAGCACCGCTGAACCCTAACTTCAAATAGTTTGCTTATCCCAGCTCAGTGGAATAACTTGAAGCTCATGGTCCCCGATGCCTAATCTCCAATGGGTCCCCCATTTATTGCAAATCATTAATAGCATTAGTTTTTTTCTATAGGCCCAAGGGTCCTTTGGGACCCCCTATGCTCCAGGTGCAACCCTTGCACCTGTTACACTTAATCCCGTCTTTTGTTGCAGCCCATCGATGTGCTATGTTTAACTAGGGAGAAATGTGGCACCCCTGCAGCTAGGCCGCCTCAAATGGTACTACATGTATTTACATATGTGATATCATACCTGGAGGTAAGAGGAGGATACTTTGTTGAAACCCCCAACATACACCCAACACATCTGAACTTCAGGCCAGGGAAGTGGTGGGCGGAAGAGACCCACCTTTGGGGCAGTCCCCTCTTCTTGGCTGGAGGGAATAGTTAAGTTTGGGGTGGGTGACAAGGAGGAGAGTTTTTATTTGAGTCTAGGCAACTTGAGAGACAGCATGGAGCGTGAAGTGCCTGGAGAGGGCAGGGGCCGAGGGCCTAGAGAGAAAATCTGCTGCCAGCTGTTGAAGCTGGGCAGAGGAACTAGCTGCTGCAGGAGTTCCAGCCCCAAATCAACCAGGGATACTCCAGGACTAATCATGAAACTGGAAAGTCACTAGGTTTCAAGTACAGTGTCTCACCTTGTGGACCCTCCCAGGGCTCAAGGGGCTATAAAGGGTCAGAGGATGAAGGACTGTTGCTTGCAGGACCTGCAGCCTCCTGCCCAGCAGGAAAAGGCAACCACAGACACTTAGGAGAGGAAAGGAATAGCAAATGTCACAATGAAAAAGACATCAGGAAGGTCATATACCCTTTGTCTCAGCAAGGTGGATTCCAATTATCTCTGGGCTGGCCAGGCTGTGCACCTGGTGAATATTGTATCCCGGCTGGGTTGTAATCCTAAACTACAAGTAAAGAATAAGACACACAAGAACTATGTGTCGTCTGATCCTTCCTGCATCCTCCTGCACTACTACCCTCCTCCTCTGCACTATCCCATCCATCCCTCTACACCTTCCAAGAAACCCCTGCCCTAACTGGAGAGGGCTTTCCAACTGGCTGCCCTACCATTTCCACTTGGAAGCCCCCACAGCAGCCCCTGACAACCTAAGGTCAGAACTCTAGTTGGCATCAAGAACTACTACTATCCTCTGTAAATAACCCATTAAATGTCCGACCAGGATCACAACCTCTGGGGACCACCACTGTGACCTCTGAACTGTATACCAGATTGGTTTAGTACCCTGGCCCTCAAAGTCGCGACAGTAGCTCAAATACAAAGTCCAATACACATAATAAAAGAACAATTAGAATATTTAAAGAACATTTATTGCACCAAATCTAAAAATTGTCCTTGCTTCTTAAAGTGAATTTACCCCGAATAGAAGAGTCTCTTGCTGCATTAAAGTGCTAATTATTTCTCCACATTAGATCTCACTAGTAGGTATTGGCAGGTCTTCGTTGCAGAAGAATACCGAGAGAAAACCGCATTCGCAACACCAATGGGCCTATGCGAATTCAACAGCATGCCATACAGGTTATGCAGTGCACCGGGAACGTTTCAAAGACTCATGGAATGTTGCCTGGGACACCGGAACTTCGAGACGGTACTCTTATACCTGGACGACGTCATCGTGTATTCCAAGACCTACGAAGAACATCTGGAACATCTGGCGGAGGTATTTACAGCTCTAGCAAAGTACAGAATGAATCTCAAACCATCTAAATGTCACCTGCTGAAACCAAAAGTCCAATACCTCAGGCATGTGGTCAGCGAAGATGGAGTAGCACCAGTCCCACAAAAAGTGACAGCTATCCATGACTGGCAGAGACCAACCACCGTCAGCGAGGTACGTCAATTCTTAGGTTTGGATGTGTACTACAGAAGATTCATAAAGGGCTACACAAAGATGGCAGCACCCCTACAAGATCTTCTGGTAGGCCAATCTAAGAAGAGAAGGTCTTCAGAGCCACCATTGAAATGGGGAAAGGAACAAGAAGACTCCTTCCAACAGATAAAGCAGGCTCTGACCGGTGAGGAAATCCTGTCTTATCCCGATTATAACCTACCATTCGTTCTCTACACCGATCCCAGATACAAGATGGCAAGGAAAGAGTAATTGCCTATGCCAACAGAAAACTTCGATCCACCGAAAGGAACCCGGAAAACTACAGTTCCTGTAAGTTGGAGTTCCTGGCCTTGGTCTGGGCTATAACGGAGCGGTTCAAGCATTACCTGGCAGCTTCAAAATTTACCGTCTTCACGGACAATAATCCGTTAACACACCTGGATACTGCGAAGCTTGGTGCGTTGGAGCAACGCTGGATGGCCTGACTATCAAACTATGACTTTACCATCAAGTACCGGTCAGGCCGAAACAATGCAAATGCTGATGCCCTCTCCAGAAATCTTCAAGTACATTTGCAATGACTTGAAGAAGAGGAAGCTGACTTGGAGGAACACCCCCCCTATTCGCCAGATCTAGCCCCCAGTGACTTCTTTCTCCTTCCTCGGCTCAAGGAACACCTCCGGGGCAAGAAATTTGACGACAATAGCGACGTGATAACCGCTGTTGGGGATTTTTTTGAGGGTCAAGATCAAGAATTTTTTTCAAAGGGAATTCTAAGTTTAGAAAAGAGATGGACTAAATGAATAGACTTGTTAGGAGACTATGTAGAAAAATAAAAAAAAATTTTGACTATATTCATTGTGTTTATTATTGATTATCATTACTTTTGGATCACCCGTCGTAGAACTCCCAGCTTTCCATAAAAGTAAAAAATGGAAGATGACAGAAACCCATATCTAGTAATTATTGGTTACACACTGGAGTCAGACAATAAGGGAAACTTTGTCTCGTAAGTGGACCGGTCAAAGTTAATTAAAAAATGAATTGAAACTGCTAGATGGCCTTGGGGGGATTACCATGTAAGATCCCTCCTAATAAAGAGGAAATTTTTAATTTTTATAGAATTGTGCTATATATTTTTACATATAATTTTATTATCTAAGGTATATCTTTTCAATAAACATCCGAAAAAAACGGTTAATTATTACAACTGTATTGTGGTTATTATATAGCCATTGTCTAAGGAATTGTTAGCACTGGGTCCACACTCAACATACAAAAAGAAACCCATATCTACCAAAACCGTCAGAATGTTGCATTAAACCCGTTGCCTCAATGTGGATGGAAAGAGACACAAGACAGTGATCCGGCCGTGAGTCTAGTGAAGAGGCTGGTAACCCAATCAGATTCCCAACTTGAAAAGAATGCTCCGCCAGAGGCCCAGTACCTTTGGAAATAAAGAAATAGGTTATTCATCTATCAAGGTCAATTGTGCAGACGGTATATCAACCCAAGAACACATGAAATGGTATGGCAAGTTGTGGTTCCAAAGAGAGATGTCCAAATGGTGTTAGAAGCGTACCATAATGGAGCTGGACACTTTGGATGGAGAAAACTGGAAATATTGTTACGTGAAAGATTCGATTGGATCAGCGTGAGGACCTCCATAGAGAAATGGTATTAGAATTGTGGACCATGCTCATTAAGAAGAAAAGACCATAACAGCCAGAAAGCACCACTCCAGCTTATCATCACTAAACAGCCATTAGAACTGGTAGCTTTAGATCACATCAAACTTACACCCTGCAGATCGGGCTATACCTATACTCTTACGATGGTGGACCACTACTCCTGATTTCTAGTGGCAGCTCCGGTAAAAGAATTAACAGCTCAAACAGCAGCAAGAACCTCTCAAGCCTATTTCTGCAGACCACACGGGTATCTAGAACAGGTATTGACAGACCAAGGACCTGCCTTTGAAGCGGAAGTATTTGAAGAGTTCTGTAAGCTTTACGAATGCAAGAAAATTCGTACCACGCCTTACCACCCCCAAACCAACAGAATGTGCGAAAAGATGAATCATGTGGTAATAGAATTGTTGAAAACTCTGCCCTTAGAAGAGCGAAACAGATGGCCAGAGAAGTTACCAGATCTTGTTGACATCTACAACAACATACCAGTAAGCTCAACAAATTGTACCCCTGCATACCTCATGAGAGTAAGACCAGGAAAATTGCCAGTAGACTTTGAAATGGGCATTGTTGTTCCTGAAGAAGACACCACAGATGCAGATTGGGATACCAGAAGAACAGAGCAATACATGAAAGTACAGGAATGTGTTGAGAGAATTCTGGCAAAATCCAGAGAAAAACAAGAGACCAACTTTAACAAAAGTACACAAGGAACACTCTTAACACCCGGTGAATTGGTTTTGAAAAGGAAAAGAAGAATGCACAAGTTAGATGATCAATGGGAAGAAGAACTCTACACTGTATTACTATCCAATTTTGACAACCAGAAAACCTGTCTGATCAGCAAAGACAACGTTGAAACAACAGCAACAGTGTCCAGAGATCATTTGAAGAAGTGCCCTCAACAGTTACAACTAAAAGAAGATGTACCTTGTCCAGAACCTGAAAAAGAGGAGCCAAAGACAGTCCAATCACTAATAGGAGAATTACCCGCAGATTGGCCCCAAATAGAAGGTTCCAACCTAATACCCATGTTTATGTTCCCACAACCACCAGAAGAAACGCCAAGAGCAGAAGAACCACCCGTTGTACTGGAACCAGAGAATCCTGCAATCGGTATACCTGCCATTCCCACTGTGAGAACCAGAAGACACTCAGGTATACCTGTGTTACACAGATCAACACATGGTTCAGTAAATAGTGTTCACTCTACACCAAGCTTACACACTAGTGGAATACCAGTTTTACGTAGGTCAACACGTAGTAACTTGGGTCAAACACCACTAAGGTACAGACAATAGAGTACAAAACATAGGAAAAATGTAAATATTTTTAAAATGTAAATATGTAACCAATGTTAGTGTACAGAAAAGGGTGGAGAGTAGGCTAAAACAACCTGGCCCAGGTACACAACATCAGAAAGGGTGAAAGGAGATAGCGTAAGGAGCTGTCTAGGGAGAGCAAAATCTTGGCCAATAGGTGACCCCAAGGCCAGGAGGCCTACAGCGCTTATGACCGGTAGAGGCCTTTACAGTACCTAGGACTCCTACGCCGATGCACCCGGAGTGTTTGTTGTTGTGTTCTGAACTTTTAAGCCTACAGAGACTTTGCCTGTTTGAACTTTTGAATTTGTATTTTTTTTATCATTTTAAAAAAGGACAATAGCCACAGGACTGGTGGTGGCCAAAATACTTTAAACAGCCTGCAGCAGAAGGACTGTATGGACTGGTTACCTGTTTTTCCCATTTTTCCCTGGTTTCTGTAATTTTGATTTGAGACTCTGTATAATTTTCAAATGTAAATAGTTATGTTATGTTTCTAAAAAAAAGTTTCAGTCCCAGAGGACTGAAGTTAACTAGGGGGTAATGTGGCACCCCTGGTGGGAATTGCCACAGCACCCACCGGTGCAAGGAGGGATTTACACTTTGGTACACACAACACCTTCCACCCCAGACCTGGAGGGGGAGCCCCACTGGCTGTCCTTAAGCCAGTTCCCCTATAAAAGATCCAAGTCTAAGGGAAGGAGTCAGTTAGTTAGTGAGTCTGCACTCAGCAGTGAAGAGAGCAGAAGTCCAGTGAAACAGCCTAAGAGAAGGTACTGAAAAGAGCCGGTTACTGGAGCCACGCCTGTTACCGGACATCAGTAACTTCCCTTGGAAGTGCACTGAGATACAGGCTGATTTTCTGCTAAGGGAAAAAAAACCTCTATATATCTGAGTGTCTAGCGAGTGTGACGAGCTTTGTGTGACAGAGCGCAAGTGCGACAGAAGTAAGTGTGTGACTTGTGATTCAGTGACTTTGGATTAAGGGAGTTTGGAAGGGAGGACTTACTGAATTGCTGGTTGTATTTTATTAATACTTTGCATTTCTTTTTACTTATCATTTCTGTCTGGTGCAATCCCCATTAGGAAATGAGCTCCATGATTGGCAATGCCATCCAGTGTACATCTTGCCACATGTATGCATTCCTTGACCAGCCGGCCGAGGGTGCATACTGCTGTGTGAGATGTGAGTACGTTGTGCATTTGGAAGCCCAGATACTGGATCTAAATGAACGACTGACAACGCTGAGATCCATAGACAATATGGAAAGGAGTCTGCTGCTCACTGAACAGCTGCTCAATGGGATAGATGTGGGGGAGGATGGTACTATGGAGCCTCAGGACCATGAGGTAGCTAGCTGGGTGACAGTTAGAAGGCGGGGTAGAGGGAAGGGTGCCAGGGAGGCTAGCCCTGATCTGGCACACCCCAATAAATTTGCTATGTTGGCAGATGAGGGGGGTGTGAGTTCAGGTACAGCACTGCTGCAGCAGGGTATGACCTCTGAAAGCCAGAGGAGTGTCTGCTCCAGTAAGGGGGAAAACAGGAGAGTAGGGCAGGCCAGACAGGTGCTGGTAGTGGGGGACTCAATTATTAGGGGAATAGATAGGGCAATCTGTCACAAAGACAGGGATCGTCGAACAGTGTGCTGCCTACCTGGCGCTCGAGTCCGGCACATCGCTGATCGGGTTGACAGATTACTGGGAGGGGCTGGTGAGGACCCAGCGGTCATGGTGCACATTGGCACAAATGACAAAGTTAGAGGTAGGTGGAAGGTCCTTAAAGATGATTTCAGGGAATTAGGCTGCAAGCTTAAGGCAAGGACCTCCAAGGTAGTATTCTCTGAAATACTGCCTGTACCACGTGCCACACCAGAGAGGCAACGGGAGATTAGGGAGATAAATAAGTGGCTCAGGAATTGGTGTAGGAAGGAGGGGTTTGGGTTCCTGGAGAACTGGGCCGACTTCTCTGTTGGCTACAGGTTCTATGCTAGGGACGGGCTGCACCTCAATGGGGAGGGTGCAGCTGTGCTGGGGGAGAAAATGGCTAGAAGGTTGGAGGAGTGTTTAAACTAGGGATTGGGGGGAGGGTATTCATTGTATAGGAGGGGAAGATAGTGTAAACAGTAACCTGGGCACAAGTAATAAAATTGGGGGTGGCATGGGGGGTGGGGTTAGAACAGTCAATCTAGTAGGAAGGAATAGAGGTAAAGAGAGATGCATAAAGTGCATGTTCACTAATGCCAGAAGCCTCACCAACAAAATGGAGGAATTAGAATTGATTTTGTTGGAAAATAATTATGACATGGTGGGGATTTCAGAGACTTGGCTGGACGAGAGCCAGGACTGGGCTGTTAATTTACAGGGCTATTGTCTGTTCAGAAATGACCGTACAAATAGGCGAGGAGGAGGTGTATGTTTATACGTAAAATCATCCTTAAAACCCATCCTGCGTGATAATATAGGTGAATCTAATGGAAATGTAGAGTCTCTGTGGGTGGAGATAAGGGGAGGGGGAAAAAATAATAAATTACTGATAGGGGTTTGTTATAAGTCCCCAACAATAATGGAAGTGGAGGAGAATATCCTCATAAAGCAAATAGATGAAGCAGCGACTCAGGGAGAAGTCATTATTATGGGGGACTTCAACTACCCTGAAATACATTGGGGATCAGAAACCTGCAGTTCTAGCAAGGGTAATAAGTTTTTGAAAACTATAAGAGACAATTACCTTTCACAACTGGTTCAGGACCCAACAAGAAGGGGGGCACTGCTGGACCTAATATTAACCAACAGGCCAGACCGCATATCAAATATACGGGTTGGAGGTCACTTGGGTAATAGTGATCATAACTTAATAAGCTTTCAAGTATCCTTTACTAAGACGTGTAGTAGAGGGGCCACAAGGACACTAAACTTCAGGAAGGCAAATTTCCAACGGTTGAGAGATGATCTTAGTGCAATAAACTGGGACGATGTCCTGAGACATAAAAGTACACAACACAAATGGGAGATGTTTATTAGCATCCTGAATAGGACCTGTGCACAATATATACCCTATGGGAATAAGCATGCTAGAAATAGGAGGAAACCACTATGGCTAAATAAAGCGGTAAGAAGTGCAATATGTGACAAAAAGAAAGCATTTAGGGAATTAAAGCAAGTAGGTAGTGATGAAGCATTAAATAAATACAGAAAATTAAATAACATTTGTAAAAAGCAAATCAAGGCAGCAAAGATTGAGACAGAGAGACTCATTGCCAGAGAAAGTAAAAAGAATCCCAAAATATTTTTTAACTACATAAATAGTAAGAAACTAAAAAATGATGGTGTTGGCCCCTTTAAAAATAGTCTGGGTGAAATGGTGGATGAGGATGAGGAAAAAGCAAATATGCTAAATGACTTTTTTTCAACAGTATTTACACAAGAAAATCCCATGACAGACAATATGATCAGTGATAACAAAAATTCTCAATTAAACGTCACCTGCTTAACCCAAGAGGAAGTACGGTATCGTCTAAAAATCACTAAAATTGACAAATCCCCGGGCCCAGATGGGATACACCCCAGAGTGCTGCAGGAATTAAGTACTGTCATAGATAGACCATTATTTTTAATATTTAAAGATTCCATAATATCAGGGTCTGTACCACAGGACTGGCGTATAGCAAATGTGGTGCCAATATTCAAAAAGGGGACAAAAACTGAACTTGGAAATTATAGGCCAGTAAGCTTAACCTCTACTGTGGGTAAAATCCTAGAGGGTTTTCTAAGAGATGCTATACTGGAGTATCTGAACAAAAATAACCTCATGACCCATTATCAACATGGTTTTACGAGGGACCGTTCCTGTCAAACTAATCTAATAAGCTTCTATGAAGAAGTAAGTTCTGGACTGGACCAAGGAAATGCAGTGGATGTGGTGTATATGGACTTTTCAAAAGCTTTTGATACGGTGCCACACAAAAGGTTGATACATAAAATGAGGGCAATGGGGATAGGGGAAAATATGTGTAAGTGGGTTAAGAACTGGCTTAGTGATAGGAAACAAAGGGTGGTTATTAATGGAACACACTCAGAATGGGTCACAGTTAACAGTGGGGTACCACAGGGGTCAGTGTTGGGCCCGCTCCTATTTAATATATTTATTAATGACCTTGTAGGGGCATACAGAGTAGAATCTCAATATTTGCAGATGACACTAAACTCTGCAGGGTAATCAATACAGAGGAGGACAATTTTATATTACAGGAGGATTTATGTAAACTAGAAGCTTGGGCTGCTAAATGGCAAATGCGCTTTAATGGGATAAATGTAAAGTCATGCACTTGGGCAGAGGAAACAAAGGGTATAATTATGTGCTTAATTATAAAACACTGGGCAAAACTACCACTGAAAAAGACCTGGGTGTATGGGTAGATGACAAACTCACATTTAGTGGCCAGTGTCAGGCAGCTGCTGTAAAGGCAAATAAAATAATGGGATGTATTAAAAGAGGCATAGATGCTCATGAGGAGAACATAATTTTACCTCTATACAAGTCACTAGTGCGACCACACTTAGAATACTGTGTACAATTCTGGTCTCCGGTGTATAAGAAAGACATAGCTGAACTAGAGCGGGTCCAGAGAAGAGCGACAAAAGTTATTAGAGGACTAAGGGGTCTGCAATACCAAGACAGGTTATTAAACTTGGGGTTATTTAGCTTGGAAAAACGAAGGCTTAGGGGTGATCTTATAATAATGTACAAATATATGAGGGGGCAGTACAGAGACCTTTCTAATGATCTCTTTACTCTTAGGCCTGAGACTGGGACAAGGGGGCATCCTCTACGTCTGGAGGGAAGAAGGTTTAATCATAATCACAGACGTGGATTCTTTACTGTAAGAGCAGTGAGACTATGGAACTCTCTGCCACATGATGTTGTAATGAGTGAGTCACTACTAACATTTAAGAAGGGCCTGGATGCCTTTCTTGAAAACTATAATATTACCGGTTATATATACTAGATTCTTTGATAGGGCGTTGATCCAGGGAATTAGTCTGATTGCCGTATCTGGAGTCAGGAAGGAATTTTTTCCCCCAATGTGGAGCTTAGTGTTGCCACATGGGGTTTTTTTTGCCTTCCTCTGGATCAACATGTTAGGCTATGGGTTGAACTAGATGGACTTAAAGTCTTCCTTCAACCTTAAAAACTATGTTACTATGTTACTATGTTACTATGTTACTGGACATCAGTAAAAGGTACCGAAACAAAGACTATTGTATGTGTGTGCCTGTTTCACACCCCCTCATTCATCCCGCTTCCCTGAAGTAGAGCTCCATCTGTGGGGAGCTGTAACACCCAAGCTGCATCACATCACCTCAGCGGCCGGCCTGCAGCGCTGGTATCTAGCTTACCAGGCACCACAGGTAGCGTCACTACAACATTCCCTTCTCCCACCACCATCATCATCATTCCCGCCAGTGTCCAGGGCACGGAACTGGGAAACGACCAGCCGTGATCAACCATCCAAGTAGCCATCAGTCCTGGTATCCACGTACCCCCCTACCCTGTCGACCGCCTCAGCAGCAAATTGTAATAACTGCAAAGTGAGTGAGATTTCAAAGATGTCAAATTTTGTGAATTTTTTTCCATTTGAAAATTGACCTGCACTGCCGATATAAAAGCAGATTTTAACTATGGATTTCACCTAATGAAATGCAATGGGTGAAATCCACAGAAAATCAAGAACAAAATCTGCACAAGACTCAGCATTTAATACATAAGAGTTTTCTGTGGATCCAAAACAAAGTCCACAATACCATCCAAAACATATTTTTTTCCATTACATACAGATATGCCCTTTATATTAAATATCTATTTACATTATGAAAATAATTGTGACCTGTTCCTCTTTTTTAATTACCGTGTAATTATCCTTAATTATCAAAGCTCTGTTCTTTAATAGAAGTTTTGTTCTCTTGCATGACACAGTGGTATGTGACTGATCTCTGCACTCCACCCGATGGCTTTCAATACAACAGAAGAAAACTAATACACCGCTGTGAGATCTTATTCTAATATATCTATTAAATGATGACATTGTGAAATAAATATTTTTTGTTATTTATTGCTAGGTAGGAAAAGATGAAAAAAAAAATATTAGAACTATTGCTGAAGACATTGAAAGAGTTAGAAAAGTTTTTTGCCCATGGATGAGGCATTAGTGCTGATTGGTCCTATTTAAAATGAATCAACTACCAGGATTTAACCACCTATAAATCAGTGCAGCAGATGATTGATGTATGCAGCATGACATCACTATTTGGGTTTTTTTTTTTTTTTTTTTTTTTATTGTTCCCCTGTGGGCTTGTCTTTATGCTGTAAACTGAACCCCTCTGGATGAGTCTGGATGAGAGGGAGAGAGGAGGGGGTTTGGCTTACAGCAGAAAGACAAGCCCACAGGTGAGGAATAAAAATCCCAAATAGTGATGTCATGCTGCACACGTCAATCACCTGCTGCACTGATTTACAGGTGTTTTTTGAATTCTTATAAATTTAAAGTAATCTTAGCATCATGGAATTTGAGATTAAATGGTGGAAGAAGGATTAAAAAAAGATCAAAAGTGAGGGGTGAAAAACAATTAATTTAATTTCTTCAAGCACGTACTTCTTCAAATGAAAAAGATCCTAGGAAAATCCAAAAAACACGGAACTCTTGTCCACATGGAAAGATAAGAATAAGATGCTACTAGACACCTCTGGTGGCATCTAATTTCCTCTGAGAAATAAAGAATTGGACATGTTGAAATCCAACTGCCTGGTCATTTCATCTGCCATTAAGGTTGAGTCGTAAAGTCCTAGTCATCAGTCCTAAAGCTAAGTCCACCAATATTAGCCAATTCATCTATGAATAATGTGAGTAAAGTCTATGGGCCACTTTTGAACAGATAATTTAGCCCAATAATAAGATGTTTGTCAAGTTATGAACTAGACCAAAAAGATATATCAAAAATGACTGACCAACATATCCAACAGGTGTGAACAGGTAGACGAGCTGAACAACATATAAACCAATAGCAACTCAAAACACCCGCTAATATTTTAAAAAATCCATAGCAGCATATTATGCAAACTAAAAGAGCTATATGTGGTCATGTACCATTGAGGGCCTGCTATAGCTCAATAATACCACAAGTAGATTCACTAAAACACATCGAGCCAAACAAGAGAAAAGTCAAAAGCACATAGGCATAAGATAAGTGGACCTCCTTACCATGTGGGCTTCCTCACTGTTGGTATGGCACCACGCCCTACGCACGTTTCAGCTAGGTGGCGTCAGACCAGAGGGGAACACCTTAAATACCATATGGTTAAGGTACACCTGGAGGTCATCGGCGCATGTGATTTCTTGATCGCTTCTACCCGGGACACTGCATCCGGAAGTCGGCCCAAGCCACGTCACCAAACAACCACCCAAATGATAAGTCACATGATCGAATGCTAATGACATCACCTGAGCCCTCCCCGAACACAACACCTTTTATTCTTTAATAATAAATGGTCATTTAGGTATTTTTCAGTTCTTTATTTTTTTGATCCTAGCTGAAATACATTGTATACCTGCAAAAATATAAACATCAGCACTCTATAATGCTAAAATATGCTAAACCTAAAAACAGGAAATTTTGGTATTGCTTTACTGCCATAGGAATACTTGAAAAACAAGAGATACTTAGTTTATGTATTGGCCAATCCATGTAAACTCGATAAGCATGACAAGGTGCATCTCACTTATGGGGAACCTACTCTGAATACGCATCTAGTTGGATAAAAAATCTAGATGTCATTGACAGATCGGTTCCTTGCTAAATAAGAAAATGAGTATGTTTTAAATAAATGGCGGAGTACTTAGGCTAGGGTCACACCAGCCTTTACCATTGCGTTCAGGGTGGATTACATTAAAAAGATAGAGTTTGACAGCATTAAAAAGCGCGTGTCATGTGATGCGCTTGAAATAGTGTAAGGATTCAAACTCCAGTACTTAGATGCCGGCGTTTGACCTGCGCTCAGGGTTCCGTCACCCATAGAAATGAATTGGCAGTGTTAACGCAGCCTTACCTTTCTGGTAACACTGCGTTTATGCTGTCAAATTCTATCTTTTTAACGGAACCTCCCTGACCGCAATGGTAAACGTTGGTGTGACCCTAGCTTTAGACAGATGTATTGTCCTACAAAATATATCAAAAAAAGACTGACCAGCAATTCCAACAGATGTGAACAGGCGCCTAGCTGAAAAACACAATAGAACTACAAAAATATAAACAGCAACACTCTACAATGCTGAAATATGGTAAATTTGAATAAAGGAAATTTTGGTATTGCATTACTGCCATAGGAATTCTTGAAAAAGAATAGATATTTAGTTTATTATGAACCAATCTGCCCATGACGTGCAGATTTTTAATCCAGCTACAGACATATTCAGGTTAGGTTCTCAATAAGTGGGATGCACCTAGTCGTGGTTATCAGACTTCCATGGATTGGCCAATACATAAATTAAGTATGTTTTGCTTTTTCAAGAATTCCTATAGCGATAACACAATACCAAAATTTCCTTTATTAAAGTGTAGCAAATTTCAGCATTGTAGAGTGCTGCTATTTATATTTTTGTAGTTATACTGTGTTTTTCAGCTAGGCACCTGTTCACACCTTTGGGATATGCCGTTCACTCTTTTTATATAATATTTTGTAGGACACTAAATCTGTCTGAGCACTCTCTCAATTAGCCAAGGTGTGTTCATTTTCTTATTTAGCCAAGAATCAGATACCCATGACGTGTAGATTTTTAATCTAGCTACAGACTAGGGATGGGCGAACTGTTCTGGTTTGTAACCAGGATTGCTCTGATACAGGGAGTAAAGAGTCCTCATTATACTTACTGGGTCTGTGTTATTCGTTCCAGTTGTTTGGCGGCGCTGCATCACTTCCGAGCTCCAACAGCCATTCACATATGATCAGAAGATAAAGGGTGGCCCGGAAGTGACTCAGCGCACGTCACACCAGGAAGAGAGAACGCGGACCTGGTAAGTATATCAGGTGTATTCAGGGCCGCACCATCCATGAGGCGACATGAAGTGTCAGCCTCAGGCGGCGAGCTCTGCTGGTAGACATGGGGCGGCGTCTTCAGGAGCTGGTGGTAGTGCGGCACCCTGCAGATGCCGCTCCTACAGTCCTGGCCGCCGACGCTGCGACCAGGCTTGGCGTATCTGGGGCTGCTGGCGGGGCATCTCCTGCCGCAGCGGCAGCGGCCGCGGTGTCCAAACACCCCCCCCTCCAGTGTGGCAGTGTGAGCTGTGTTAGCGGCCGCGGTCTCCAAACCCCCCCCCCCCCGTGCGGCTGTGTGAGCCGGCTGTGTGAGCCGGCTGTGTGAGCCGGCTGTGTGAGCCGGCTTCATGCTTCACTGTGCCTCGCGCTGACAGGACCTGTGATGATGTCAAAGGAGGGGAGGAGTCAGGCGGGTCACATGATCAGCTCCTCAGTATGCAGCCAGGACTCCACCATGGTGCTGGATGAGGTGAAGTTTATGTGTGGGGCTGAGGCTTTACAGTGTAAATTAATGTAGCAGAGCTGTGTATGTATGAGGTATATGGAGTGGAGCTGAGTGTTCAAGGTGTACAGAGTGGAGGTGCGTGTGTATGAGGTGTATGGAGTGAAGCTGTGTATGTACGAGGTGTACGGAGCGAAGCCGAGTGTGTACGAGGTGTACAGAGGGGAGCCGAGTGTGTACGAGGTGTACAGAGTGGAGCCGTGTGTGTACGAGGTGTACAGAGTGGAGCCGTGTGTGTACGAGATGTACAGAGTGGAGCCGTGTGTGTACGAGGTGTACAGAGTGGAGCCGAGTGTGTACGAGGTGTACAGAGTGGAGCCGTGTGTGTACGAGGTGTACGGAGCAGAGCAGAGTGTGTATGAGGTGTACAGAGCAGAGCCGCGTGTGTATGAGGTGTACAGAGCGGAGGCGTGTGTGTACGAGGTGTACGGAGCAGAGCCGAGTGTGTATGAGGTGTACGGAGCAGAGCCGCGTGTGTATGAGGTGTACGGAGCAGAGCCGCGTGTGTACGAGGTGTACGGAGCAGAGCCGCGTGTGTACGAGGTGTACGGAGCAGAGCCGCGTGTGTACGAGGTGTACGGAGCAGAGCCGAGTGTGTACGAGGTGTACGGAGCAGAGCCGCGTGTGTACGAGGTGTACAGAGCGGAGGCGTGTGTGTACGAGGTGTATAGAGTGAAGCCACGTGTGTACATTGTGGAGCTGAGAGTGTACAAGGTGTACGGAGCGGAGCCGCGTGTGTACGAGATGTACGGAGCGAAGCCGAGTGTGTACAAGGTGTATGGAGCAGAGCCGAGAGTGTACAAGGTGTACGGAGCGGAGCCACGTGTGTACGAGGCATACGGAGCAGAGACGTGTGTGCGAGGCTTTCGCAGCGGAGCCCAGTGTGTACGAGGTGTACGGAGCAGAGCCGTGTTTGTACGAGTTGTACGGAGCAGAGCCGCTTGTGTACGAGGCGTACGTGGTGTACGGAGCTGAGTGTGTACTAGGTGTACGGAGCGGAGCCATGTGTGTACCAGTGGTGGCCCCCCCGAGCATGCCGCTCCTATAGTCCCGGCCGCCTCTGCCGGCAGCATTCTTCTCCCAAGTCCATGCCGCCGCTGTCCACCCCTCTGCAGCTCAGCACGGCGGGGAACAATGATGTACGGAGCAGAGCCGAGTGTGTATGAGGTGTACGGAGCAGAGCCGTGTGTGTACGAGGTGTACGGAGCAGAGCCGAGTGTGTACGAGGTGTACGGAGCAGAGCCGCGTGTGTACGAGGTGTACGGAGCAGAGCCGCGTGTGTACGAGGTGTACGGAGCAGAGCCGCGTGTGTACGAGGTGTACGGAGCAGAGCCGAGTGTGTACGAGGTGTACGGAGCAGAGCCGAGTGTGTACGAGGTGTACGGAGCAGAGCCGAGTGTGTACGAGGTGTACGGAGCAGAGCCGTGTGTGCGAGGCTTTCGCAGCGGAGCCCAGTGTGTACGAGGTGTACGAAGCGGCGCCACGTGTGTACGAAACGGAGCCACGTGTGTACGGTGTGTACAGAGCGAAGTCATATGTGTACGAGGTGTACAGAGCAGAGCCACATGTGTACAACGTGTACGGAGCAGAGCCGCTTGTGTACGAGGTGTATGGAGCAGAGCCGCTTGTGTACGAGGTGTACGGAGCAGAGCCGCTTGTGTATGAGGTGTATGGAGCAGAGCCGCTTGTGTACGAGGTGTATGGAGCAGAGCCGCTTGTGTACGAGGTGTACGGAGCAGAGCCGTGTGTGTACGAGTTGTACTGAGCAGAGCCGCTTGTGTACGAGGCGTACGTGGTGTACGGAGCTGAGTGTGTACTAGGTGTACGGAGCGGAGCCATGTGTGTACCAGTGGTGGCCCCCCCGAGCATGCTGCTCCTATAGTCCCGGCCGCCTCTGCCGGCAGCATTCTTCTCCCAAGTCCTTGCCACCGCTGTCCACCCCTCTGCAGCTCAGCACGGCGGGGAACAATGATGTCATCACTTAGCGCCACTGTGCTGAGACGTGCAGAGCGGCAGAGGAGATGCTGAGGAGAAGAGGTATTTACTTTTTATTTTTTTAATAGTTTTTTTTAGTGAGTACACTGATGGGAAACTATGTAATGTACAATATAATATAGGACAATGGGGGTGCAATATACTATATGGAGAACTATTGTGGCCCATTATATTATATGGAAGACTATGGGGGTGCATTATACTATAAGGAAGGCTATAGGGGATGCATTATACTATATGGAGGACTATGAGGGTGCATTATACTATATGGAGGACTATGGGGGTCCAAAATGCTGTATGGAGAGCTATGGGAGTGCAGTATGCAATATGGGGGTGCATTATGCTATATGGAGGACTGTGGGGGTTCATTATGCTATATGGAGGACTGTGGGGTGCATTATACTATTTGGAGGACTGTGGAGGTGCATTAATCTATATGGTGGACTGTGGGGGTGATTATTCTATATGGAGGACTGTGGGGCTGCATTATTCTATATGGAGGACTGTGGGGTGCATTATACTACATGGATGAGTGTGGGGGTGCATTATTTTATATCAAGTACTGTGGGGGTGAATTGTTCTCTATGGAGTTCTGTGGGGGTGCAATATGCTATTTGGAGGACTACGGGGTGCAATATACTATATGGAGGACTGTGGGGGTGCGTTTTTCTATATCGAGTACTGTGGGGGGTGCATTCTATTTTATAGAAGACTATGGGGGTGCATAATATATGGAGGAATGCGGTATACTATGTGGAATACTATGGGGGTGTATTATATTATATGGAGCAAATTATACTATTTGGAAGCCATTATAATATTTGGAGGGCTCTGTGGGAGGCATGATAATACTTGGAGGCTACAAGGGAGCCTTTATACTTTATGAAGGGCTATTTGAGGGCTATGTTGGGGGCCATTATACTGTACATAGGTCCATTATACTATATGGAGGGCTGGGCGGCGGTCATAGTTGGGGATCATGCTGTACTGGGGTAGTTGCAGGAGGTGCAGTAGGGTCATCATACTGTGCATGTGGAGGAATGCACTGTGGGGGATCATACAGTGTTTGTGGGGCACTTTTGTTGGCATCACACTTTAGAGGGGCAATGAAAGGGGAATCTAGGGGCTTCAGTAGGAGGAAAATTACTTTGTAAAGGCTGACATATTGAGAGAGATATACCTATGTGACCCAGCCAAATATTGCTTTTGTTGGGGGGTGCCCAATTAGAACTTCTGCTATGGGGCCCTATGATTTCTATGATGCAGGATGCATTGTCCCTCTGCTGCAGGACTGATTGGCCATAACTTAGGCTGGTTTCAGATTTGCATTTGTGTCTGCATGCGCAGGGCATGCAAACGCAGGGCAAACGCTGCCATACTGATGTGAACGCAGAGGAGATTCTCATCAGTATGGTGCTCGGCCAGCCAATCAGTGATCTCGACGGCGGCCGGGAGGCGGAGATCTGTGGCGGAGATCCTCCACCTCCCAGCCGCCGCCGACGAAATTTCAATGTGATCTGCAGCGTTCTCCTGCGCTGCCATGCGGAGGACAGTGCGGATCCATTGAGATCCATGCATTGTTTGTGCATTCGCGGGCACTTGCTGGTAAAACAAGCACCTGTGAACGCACAAAAAATGCAACATGTTGCATTTGGAGGGCGGTGGAGAGCGTATAAATTATGCGCATCCAAACGGAATCGTTCCCATGTTAAACATAGGAACGCAGCGTTTGGCTGCGTTCTGTTACGCTTGCGTTCCGAATGCAGATGTGAAACCACCCTTACACACCAGGTCCAGTGCTGCCCCTCGGTACATTCAGGCATCCAGCCATCTTTCTCCTGAGCAGCGGTTGGTCGGTGGTGCTCTTCCCCCTTCCTGCTCCCATATCCTTTGCTCAACCCAATAGGAAGGACCCTGTTATTAATTACATAAAGACAGCCCCGTGTGTGGCGTTTGTGATTGGCTAAGCAATTCGGGAGTAAGTGTGGTCTGTTGGATGGAGAAGAAGCGCCATTTTACCAACTTAGTGCAGTGGCGGCTTGTTGATGCTCAGACTGCAGGTCTTTACCTGTGTTGTGTGGAAGGTGCGGCATGGCGACTTGTCTGAATATTCAGTGCCAGGCAGCGGTCCAGAGTTTTGCAGGCGTGTGCCAGAGGTTGGCAATCAGTTCTGCCTGCAGGACCACGGCTCTGCCAGTTGTCATTATGTGTCTAAATGCTTGTGCCAAGCTGCCATTGCCATTAATGATCCTTGTTCTGGATTCTTCTGTGTGGTTCTTGTATGTGCGTGTGATGGTGCAGACATCTTTGTGTGGACATCTTTTTTTTCTGTTTCAGTAAACTAAAATGTCCACTATTTTGCTCATTTTTACAGGATAAATATAAATCTGTAGGAACCAGATTTATTTTTATCAATTAAAAATTTTTTCTAGCGGGTGGGGGGGGGGGGGCGCCGTTTTGCAGTTCGCCTCAGGCAGCAGAGAGGCTAGGTTCACCCCTGGGTGTATTAACTCTTTGTTTGCTTTAACAGGGCAGCCCTAAACATGAACCTGGGAAAAACAAGTGGTTCGCTCATCCCTACTAGAGGCATACTCAGATTAAATTCCTGATAAGTGAGATGCATCACGTCATGATTATCAGGCTTACATGGATTGGCAAATGCATAAACTAAGTATCTCTTGTTTTGCAACTATTCCTATAGCAGTAATGCAATGCCAAAAATATTCAAGTTTTACTTATTTCAGCATTGTAAATCTCAGTGTTTACATTTATGAACTAGTATAAGGCTGGTTTCACATCACGTTTTTTGTGATCCGGGCCGATCCGATGAGAACCGAATAGGCCCGGATCACATTTCTGCCCAATAGTGTGCCTATGGGCCCGAATGGAGCCAGATGGCAGCTATATGCCTTCCGGTTACCATGTAACCAGGTGAATCCGGGAGGACTCAGATTTTTCACCCGGACACAAAAATGCTGCATGCACGATTTTTGTGTCCGGGGATAAAAATCTCCCCAAACCGGATCCTCCCAGATTCTCCAGGATCCTCCCAGATCCGGGGCAATCCGGTGCTCCCTAACATGGGAGCCTATGGGGCCGGATTGCCCCGGTCGGGAAGGATCCGGGAACCGGACACCTGCGGCCACACGCCGCTGTTGTTTCAGAACCGCGGCTAGCTCCCCGCAAGCCGCGGTCCTGATTCATCAGCAGCTTTAGCTGCGTGCAGCTGCACACCAGACCGGAGGCATATTAGCCCTCCAGTTCCGTGTGCTGATCCGAACCGGGGCTGTCCGGTCCACAACGGACAGCCCCGTATCGGGTCAAAACATGGTGAGAAATCAGCCTAAGGCAGTAAGAATGATACTACAGAACATTATTTCAATATGATAAACTTTTCTATTCCAATTCTGGTGACAGAGCTCAGTGGTATCCCCAACTGACATCAGGATAGGACCTATCTTGTTGTAACAAAAATCAATCCAGGACCATTTTCAAGCAGAGAGTGCTTCTATGACAAAAGACAAGTATCAAAATACTAATCAACCTATAATAAAGAGAAACTAGAAGATAAAATAAGGATTCTAATGTTACCAGAATGGTTAATGCCTTGCCGGTAATCTTTATCTTAGAGAATAATAGTTTATAGTAGTTCACTATAAGTTCATTAGATGCTTTCAAAATTGATTAATTACATAGTCAGCACATTAATGAAAGCACATTTATATTCATTAAGATAACCTATAGAAGAAAATTGATCCAAGATTATATTATATTCTTATACAGGGATATGAAATCTCAGCATTGTTGTGGAAATATAGAGTTGACGAGCTGTGTGGGTCATTTCATGAGCGGCAATTGTTCTACGGACCATAAAAATGTTAATACAAAGCTTCATGATAACACAAACTTTTCTACCCCAATATTTCAGACAAAGCTCTATATACTGTAGGAACATTGATTTTTATTTTTAACCTTGAAAATGTATCAGTTTTGTTTGCTGTTACTTTGTTCTACATATAGTAAAAACATGTTGTGAACCAGATATAGATGGAATCGGTCCAGATTATGGTCCAGTCTAAAACAAACACTTAAAAAATAATGGACCTGTTGGGAATTTAGGGAAAACTGGTAAATGCCTAAAAGCAGCCAATCTTATGCACATGTGGTCAAAATTGTTGGTACCCCTCGTTTAATGAAAGAAGAACCCGCAATGGTCCAGAAATAACTTGAATCTGACAAACGTAGTAATAATAAATAAATCTATGAAAATGAGCAAATGAAAGTCAGACATTGCTTTTCAACCCTGCTGCCACAGAATTTTGTAAAAAATTAAACTTATGAAATAGGCTTGGACAGAAATGATGGTACCCCTGAAAATAATGTGACAAAAGGGACATGTTAAATCAAGGTGTGTCCACAAATAAGCATTACAGGTGTCTACAATCTTGTAATCAGTCAGTGGGCCTGTATATAGGGCTACAGATACTCACTGTGATGGTTTGTTGACATGGTGTGTACCACGCTCAACATGGGCCAGAGGTAGTGGAAAGATTTGTCTCAGGAGATTAGAAAGAAAATTATAGACAAGCATGTTAAAGGTAAAGGTTATAAGACCATCTCCAAGCAGCTTGATGTTCCTGTGACTATAGTTGCACATATTATTCAGAAATTTAAGATCCATGGGACTGTAGACAACCTCCCTGGACGTGGCCACAGGAGGAAAATTGATGACAAATCAAATACATGGATAATACGAATGGTAACAAAAGAGCCTAGAAAAATTTCTAAAAAGATTAAAGGTGAACTTCAAGCTCAAGGAACATCAGTGTCAGATCGCACTATCAGTTGTTGTTTGAGCCAAAGTGGACTTCATGGGAGACGACCAAGGAGGATGCGCCAGACTGGAATTTGCCAAACTACATGGTGACAAGCCACAAAGCTTCTGGGAGAATGTCCTATGCACAGAAGAGACAAAAATGGAACTATTTGGCAAGGTACATCAGCTCTATGTTCACAGATGTAAAATTAAAGCATATCAAGAAAAGAACACTGTCCCTACTGTGAAACATGGAAGAGGCTCTGTTATGTTCTGGGGCTGCTTTGCTGCACCTGGCACAGTGTGTCTTGAATCTGTGGAGGGTACAATGAAATCTCAAGACTATCAAAGGATTCTAGAGAGAAATTTTCTGCCGAGTGTCAGAAAGCTTGGTCTCAGTCGCAGGTCATGGGTCTTGCAACAGGATAATGACCGAAAACACACAGCTAAAAACACCCAAGAATGGCTGAGAGGACAACATTGGACTATTCTGAAGTGGCCTTCTATGAGCCCTGATCTAAATCCTATTGAGCATCTTTGGAAAGAGCTGAAACATGGCGTCTGGAGAAGGCAACCTTCAAACACGAGACAACTGGAGCAGTTTGCTCTTGAGGAGTCGCCAAAATCCCTGTGGAGAGGAGCAGAAGTCTCATTGACAGATAAAGGAATCGTGTGATTGCAGTCATTGCCTCAAAAGGTTGTGCAGCAAAATATGAAGTTAAGGCACCATCATCTCTGTCCAGGCTGATTTCATGTGTTTAATTTTTTGGGTTTAATTCTGTGGAAGCAGGGATGAAAAACAATGCCTGACTTTCATTTGTTCATTTTCATAGATTTTTTTATTTATTATCAATTTTGTCAGATTCAAGTTATTTCTGGAGCATTGTGGGTTTTTCTTTCATTAAACAAGGGGTACCAACAATTTTGACCTCATGTCTAAATACTGAATGAATAACTGTGGGATAGGAAGCACAGTAGAGTCTTATCTGATAAAACGGTGATAGGTAAGCGGAAGGTAAACTGCTCACCTTAAAGGGTTGTGTCACACACAACCAATATCAAAGCTCTAAACAGCTGCTGCAGTTTCCCAGGCCAAAGTAATAGTAGAAAAAATAGAGGAAATATGTGGATTCCAACTAGGCTGCTGTACAATCAACCATATAACAAGGAAAAATAGAAATGCAAGAGGCTTAATTCAATGTGTTTCAAGGTGTATTCCTCACTCCTTCATCAGGACAACCACTATTACCTTGGTTCACAGGTAAATGTCTGGATTTTAGCAGCTTTTCTTAAAGGAAAGGACAATGCATGATGTAAGAGTTAAAAAAAAACTAGAAGGGAACTATGCCTCTCTTATCTGTGTTTGCGCTATGGTTTACCTAAACTAAATGGTTTATTACTCTGTGATTAACAGGAAAGGACTACAATTTCTTGTGCATAGAAGTCCAATACGCTCATTTTTGGCACTAACATGTCAGGTATTCGGACCTTTATTAGGGACTTAGCAGCCAAGTATTATTGAAAATACAGGTTCCAGTTGCACTCACTGTTTATTGCAGTACCTTAGGCCTTACAAGAAAAGTGCATTGATCAAAAATGGCTCTGGAGAGTTTCAGGCAGATGTGAACCATATACCACAGTCTGTACCTGTTGTTTATAGAGTGGACTCAGCATTATACATATGCAAAAAGGATTTTTTCAATTTAATTTCTTTGTGTGGGTAGGCAAAAATAAAGAGCAAAAAGAGATATAAATGCATATAGTATCATTTTCTGGACAAACAGTGTTACTCTTAATAAAAGTCATCTATACTTAAAAGGGAATCTATCACCCGGTTTTTGCTACCTCATCTGAGAGCAACATAGTTGAGACAGGGATCCTGATTCCAACAATGTATCACTTAGTTTACTGGGTGCCGCAGTTGTGAGACAAAAAGAGATTTTAGATGTAGAATGGGGCTGAGCTCAGAAAGCTAATGCCATCCAGCCACAGCTCTCTGTGTACACTGTATATTGACAGTGAGTTGCTAATCAGTGAAGGGGGTGTGATTGGACCAAGACTTGTGTGCCATGTAGTCAAGATAGTGAAATTCTCCTGGTGATAAAATCTTCATTGTATGGAAACAACAGCACACAGCCTAAAAAGTGCCACTATGCTGAAACCAGTGTCAGAGCCCCAACCTAATGCTGTCCTCAGATTATACAGCAAAACTGCTGATCTATTCATTTAAGGCGAGACACACTATCGAGATGCATGTGCAATACTCGCATGAGTCTCACATGACTCACCCAGAAAATGTTGGAAAAGAAGAGGTGTACCACGGTCCGCGCTGCTAAGTCCAAAGAAAACTCACATGGAGTGTGCCAGGTGAGGCACCCAAACGCATTGGAGTGAAGGAACAAAGAAAAGGAATTGCTTGTGAAACCTTGGCTCCCATGTGAGTTTTCTTTGACTTAGCAGCGCTGACTGTGGTACACCTCTTCTTTCCAACATTTTCTGGACAGCACACGTGTGAGTGGTCGGTGGAGGTCCTGCAGCAGCTTAGTACTAATGCTCTTTAAACCGGTTGTGGGTACCACAACTGGATCAGGTGAGTGGATCCATAGCACCACCATTACAGCTTAAGTGTCTCTATGATAGGGCACTATTGCGCCTCTTGTCCCCCACGCCCTCTTGCATTTTGTACATGACTCACCCAGGATAGCTGCCAACTCTCTGGAGAGGAGTGCATCAGCATAGAAACACAAACAAAGAATCAGCGGCCATTCCGGGTGAGTCATGTGAGACTCTTATGAGTATCTCGTATACATCTAGCATAGTGCATCTCTGCCCTTAATGTGTGTAACTGTTGCAGTAGCAGATACAGCCCAAGGACAATAGCGGTGCTGTTTTAGTAAGAAAGTATATCTGTTTTCTAACATCATATAACCCCTTCAAGGAAAGTTATATTAACAAGTACCAAACAACAACAACAACCCAAACAAATTTTTATTACTTACATTTTTATGCTAAAACAGTTTTATGAGATATATTTCTTCATAAATTAATGCAGAGCATGATACAGGTAACATTACATTTTTGCTTAAAGTCAATGTTAAATAATTCCCCCCAAAATGTATTCCAATCTATCAATTTATCACAGAATGGAAAGCAGGTAATCTGTAATACACAAGTTTTTGTCTGCATAAGTTATTTTAATAGACCTATCACAAATGAGAACTCCACCATCTGCTCAATCTTCTAATTACAAATGCAAAAACAGTGTTGTCTCAAACAGCATCATAAACCAGCAGAATAGGAGTGATTTAAATGCATGGCTGGCTTTTTCACTCAATACAGGATGCATCTGTTGTGATATATTTTTTTACAGCTTCAGGAAGATCTTTTAACCATGTGAATTTACCTTATTATTCTCAAAGGAAAAATGCCGAGTAAGAATATTCAAGACCGAAAAATAAAAAGGAAATGGCTGATTTGAGTATTAATGAAAGTGACTAACATAAGTCATGTGTTCATTAAAGGGACTTCCCACCATACGGAAGCATTCAGCTGTCAAAAAGAAATAGATGAACAGCTTAAATTCCAAAACGTGTCACTGTCCAAATATTGTTAGGCCTAACTGTACGTCTTCAATTTTAATAACAGGACCCGGAGGTATGGTACTCAGACAATTAGTTTGGGGTTAGATGAACACTGTAGATACTGTGGCTTATTAACAATACATTTTATACAGTATTGATGCCTGGTGAGAATTCTGTAGATATCGGACAACTTTTATTTACCTCGTCATGTAAGCATGACGGTTATATGTCTGTCAATTAAAGTGGTCATTATAATATAACAGAGAGTACCTAACTTAAAGAGCACCAACAAGCAGGTCTTAGGTCTATAAAGTGAAGCCACTGCCTTACAGGCTCTGGGATACTGAGCGCAATCATAGCTTTACTTCAATGATTACATGTATGATTGCTGAGATAAATGTTATCGAAGTCCTGTGAAAGTGTGCAGCAGAGGATGGCGTGTGCAGCACATTAGCATAAGAGGGGCTGAGTTTCTCTTTATTACTCCACGGTTTGCTCTAAGCCAAACCCTCTCTCTCTCCTCCTTCACCCCCCCTCTCACTCCCTCCCTGTCACTATCTAGAGTAGCAGGCACATTAGGTCTGACATTGTGCATGCAGATCGCACAGTGTCAGGCTCCTATGTGCCCCAGATCTTCCCTCCTCCCTCCTGCCTGTGTCTTCAGCTTCTCAGGCTTCTTCTCTGGTTGTGTGTAATTGTAATGTCACAGTGCAGGAGGAGGTCCCGCACCCTCCAGTCTGCAAGTCCCGAGCTCTCAGCTCTCAAAGACCTGTCACTGTGAGGAGAGAGCTGAGAACTAGAAGCTGAAGACACAGGCAGGAGGGAGGAGGGATGATCTGGGGCACATAAGAACCTGACACTGTGTGATCTGCATGCACAATGTCAGACCTAATGTGCCTGCTACTCTATATAATTATATAAGGAAAGAAAGTGCAAATAGGGTCTTATCACAATTAAAACCTTGTGGTTCAAACAGTCGGTTACTCACCTGGAGAGTTTGTGTAGCACACAACAAAGCTTATACACAATGCGGCTGCTGCAGGGTCCACAGTATAACCATAGTAGACGAGGGTGATATAGGACTGTATCATGTTAATGAAACATTATTGGAGTCAATGAACATTATTACATTATTCTATCCGGGATCAAGTGTCTTTCGATCCGCGCAGCTGCTCCAAAAAGTGCCAGAAACACTGGAATGTTTTGAACCAAGAAATCTTCAGTTTTATTTTCCGATGCGTTTCGGAGCTAACACCCAGCTCCTTCCTCAGGGAATGACATGAGCATACTGTGAACAAACTCTTATAAACCTAAAAGAGTGCCGAAAAACTAAAAAAGCGCCAAAAACTAAATCATGTCCATTGGAAAATACGTCACATTATGGGGAGGATACACACTGTGACATCACATTGTTTACAAATAACCCGTAGTAAAAACTGTCAAAAACAAGGAAAACAATGATAAGAATATATTATCAGAATACAATGTGAAAATATATATAAATATTTATATAGTGGGTAGTGGTAAGGTAGATTTGTGACAAATAACACATCAAAGAAAAAAGAGAACATGAAAATGTACCTACCGTATATACTCGTGTATAAGCCGAGTTTTTCAGCACAAAAAATGTTCTGAAAAGTCCCCCTCGGCTTATACACAAGTATATACGGTAGCCCCAGCTGTATACAGCCCCCCCCCGTGGTATCCAGAGCCCCCCTTGCTGCACACCTGTAAAGTAAGATGTCAGTATGCTTATCGATGCCGCCGCTCCGCTGCTCGGTCACCGCGCTGCTCCGGGTCTTCATGCTTCCTTCTCCGGCGCACAGGAAATGACGTCATTGTTCAAGTGCCGGAGAAGGAAGCATGAAGACCCGGAGCAGCGCGGTGACCGAGCAGCGGAGCGGCGGCGGCGGCAGCGATAAGTATACTGACATCTTACTTTACAGGTGTGCAGCAAGGGGGGCCCTGGATACCACGGGGGGGCTGTATACAGCTGGGGCTGCTGTATACAGCTGGGGCCCCTGTATACTACTGATGGGGGGGAGGTCTGTATATGTGGCGCCCCGCAGCGAGTGCGTCACAAGAGGGTATTGCAGCCATAAATGCAGCCGCAATATTCTCTGACACAGCAGTGATTTGGTTAACTTTGAGATCCAACCCTGCATGCATCACCTAGAACAGGGGGCCAAACCAGGGTCCTGGTGGGCGGAGTGCTAGGGAAGTGTGTAGGGAGAACAGACCCTTAGTCGAAGAGAAGGAGTCTAGAACTTGACGAGAGAAGTCTAGAACTTGGAGTAGGAGCGGGGGCTCCGCACCCCGTGCAGCCCCCGGGCCGTCACCGATCGGGTGTCAGCACCTGAGGCCTCAACAACCGGGATCGGCATCATTAACCATGGGTTCCAAAAGTCTCCCGTGCCCAACTCACAGCCGGTTCACTGGTACCGAAGCTGGCAGCAGTACACCTCTGCTACGCAAACCAGAAGCGTGGAGGAGCAGCTTCACAGGAGCACCCCACCACCAGCTAACTTCCAGTCGTCTAACCAGCGGTGTGCCCACCGAGGGATCCAAGGCTCCCCAAAACATCCACAACGTACATCTTGGATAGGGCATTGAAGCAGCCTCCCCGTACCCGATCTGGTATTCCTGGGCGACAATGGCAAAACACTTAGCTAGAATGGAGGAAAACTTGCGGATCTCTGAGGGACACCATCACTGCTGAGTCCACCCGGTCCACTACCCGTAAACTGTATACCATGTACTGCCTGCTGGTTACAGTAAAGACCCATTGCAGAGACTTTCTGTGTCCGTGCTTCCTTATGAACTGTCCGTCCGCACTACAAGGTAATCGCAGCTGCCACACAACATCTTGAGCAGCTCCAGCCTCCGGGGATCACCGCTCAGCCTGTGGGGAGCGTTCCATCTTGCTGCTGTCCATCCCCCGGAGGTTCCACAGCGTCGGTAACGATTACCAAAACTACTCATAGGTGGCGTCACGAATAAATTAACCCCTTTAATCTGTTCCCACAAGACGTCTTCACTTTTGATCTGCACTCCACCATGCCCGGCTACCGGCAGGCGCGGCCCACCCGTGACAAGGAGGAAGGAGCTACAGCCTGTCTAAACCGGAGTCCACGGGCTGACAGTGAGTCATATACCTCTGGGGCTGCTGCTGTATATACCCCCTGGGGCTGCTGCTGTATATAGCCCCTGGGGCTGCTGCTGTATATACCACCTGGGGCTGCTGCTGTATATACCCCTGGGGCTGCTGCTGTATATACCCCTGGGGCTGCTGCTGTATATACCACTGGGAAGGCTGCTGCTGTATATACCACTGGGGATGCTGTATACTACTACTGGGGCTGCTGCTGTATATACCACTGAAGCTGCTGTATACTACTACTGGGGCTGCTGTATACTACCTCTGGGGCTTCTGTATATTACCACTGGGGCTTCTGTATATACCTCTGGGGCTGCTGTATACTACCACTGGGGCTGCTGCTGTATATACCACTGGGGAGGCTGCTGTAACACTGCTGGGGCCTGTATGTACCACTGGGGAGGCTGCTGTATACCACACTGCTGGGGGCTGTATACTACCACTGGGGAGGCCTGTATACCACTGCGGGGGCCTGTATACCACACTGCTGGGGGCTGTATACCTGTGCTGGGGTCCACCCTCGGCTTATACACGAGTCAATAGGTTTTCCCAGATTTTGGGGGCAAAAGTAGGGGGGGTCGGCTTATACACGGGTCGGCTTATACACGAGTATATACGGTAATTACATGTGAAAAAGAAAGTATGCGAACTTATGCTAAGTGGGGATAAAATGTGCAGAAGAGATTCCATTAGATGCAATATCTTTTAGTTTATTTTAATATATAATACATATATATAGCAGCATAAATACATTTATACAAAGGGATAGAGTTTCACCCCCACGTTTGTGGAAGTGCGGTCCCTGCTGTGGCTGCTGTGTTTGAGCGATCAAGCTGGTTGTGGGTTGCACAACCAAACGAGGTGAGCAGTTGTCATACTGTATGGGACTTTGTTTCTATTTAGGATAAGACCCTATGCGCATTCTCATTTTTTAGATATTACTACATTATTGGCTCCCTGAGGATGGAGTCGGGTCTGAGTCGGGAGGGAGTGAGAGGGGAGGGAGAGGGAGGGGGGAGGGTTTGGCTTAGAGCAAACTGTGGAGTAATAAAGAGAAACTCAGCCCCTCTTATGCTAATGTGCTGCACACTCCGTTCTCCTGCTGCATACTTTCCAAGGACTTCTATATCATTTATCTCTGTAATCATACATGTAATCATTGAAGTAAAGGTATGATTGCACTCAGTATCCCAGAGTCTATACGGGAGTAGCTTTACTTTATAGATAATACCTAATACCTGCTTGTTGGTCCTCTTTAACAGTCAAATTTATTTATGTTATTTTTTTTTTCCATTGTGGATGGTTTGAATGGACGAACAGGTACAAAAAATGTAAAAACAACTACTTATAATGGAGTCTATATCACAGTCAAATTTTGTACATATTGTTGATCCATAAAGTTATCACTATATTTTCATGTTCAGTTTTCATTAAAAATGCAGTATGCTCTATGAAATATTTAGAGGAATATATGATGTGAGATATAGGTCCCAATATGGATTCAAAGATCAACAAACAATTTGAAGTAGTATTAGTCACTATTTCAAGGAAGAACATGTGCATGGTCATGTTCTTCAGACTTTATAGTTAGCAATGAACACTAAACTACATAGTCATAACTAAAAGTATGACCATAATAAACCAATGATGTCTATAAACAGTAGATAGCATAGCTAATTATTCCCACAACCCTATACAATTAACATATGGATCCTTCAAGCATGCAGGCATTCTCAGTGCAGTAGTAGTTTGTAGTGATGGCTCATCTATTTGAGAAGAAAAGAATTGGATGGTTAATATTTAACTGTGCAATCCTACTCTCACCAGACCTGTGACATTGCCTTCAATATAGCATTGGTTCTTCTACGTAAAGTTGTGCACAGGAGCTCGTCAGGTATGTTGTTCCAAACATCTTGGTGAGTTAACCACATATCTTCTATAGATTTAGGCATGTGAAATTCCTTTCTCTTTTCTTGTAATCCTACCCAGAGCTGATGTCATCGAGACCAGGGCTTTGTAGCATCACATCATCACTTTCATGGCTCGTTGTTCATCAGTATACTGAAGATAGCTCTTAAAGAGTACCTGTCACCAAACTAGGCATGGTGATCTAATTACAGCACTGGATGCAGCATGTCTCCAGCATGCAGGCAAGGGGTCACCCAGCACTTGAGCAGCCCTGTACCCCGAGATAATACACTTAGAAAACTTACATGCTACAACCACTAAGGAGGTGGCTAGGGGCTGCAGCCAAGGGCAGATTTACACCCCCTGCCTGTGTAATCTGCCCACCGCTGCCAATCATTCTCTCCCTGTCTGCAGCATTTAAACTGAGGTTTTTTTTCTCTCCCGTGTAGCCCCGCCCCTCAGGAGGGCGCGGGCTAACAGACTTTCTGGGAGAGAGAAAAAAAACTCTGTTTAAATGCTGCAGACAGGGAGAGAATGATTGGCAGCGGTGGGCAGATTACACATGCAGGGGGTGTGAATCTGCCCTTGTCTGCAGCCCCTAGCCACCTCCTTAGTGGCTGTAGCATGTACGTTTTCTAAGTGTATTATCTCGGGGCACAGTGCTGCTCAAGTGCTGGGGGACCCCTTGCCTGCAT
This sequence comes from Allobates femoralis, assembly GCA_033576535.1. Taxonomy (NCBI): domain Eukaryota; kingdom Metazoa; phylum Chordata; class Amphibia; order Anura; family Aromobatidae; genus Allobates; species Allobates femoralis. The sequence continues at coordinate 570,389,340 of JARQOC010000001.1, read as the reverse complement.
GCTGGAGACATGCTGTATCCAGTGCTGTAATTAGATCACCATGCCTGGTTTGGTGACAGGTCCTCTTTAATGATATTGACTGTATGTTTGAGCTGGTGCAGCCTTTCAGATACCTTCCCAATGGTATTGCATAATGGGTAAGTATCTGCCTATATGAATCAGTACTACAGATGCTATTAAACCTAATCAAATCCCCAACTTCAATTGCTGAAATGTAATCCCAAACTTGTAAGGATACTCTACCACGGGCAAACATAGGTGCCAAAGGGTCTCTATGCAAAAACAGTATATGGGTCCTTTTCAGCCCAATAGTACGTTATAATACACACTTTTACCTGTTTTGAAGGTAGGAATTGGCCCCCTTACTTTCATGAGGGATGGTATAGTGGTAAGGAAAATAGGAAGCAGGATGGTAAGATGGGCTAAAGGTGATCAGGGGAGCTAGTCTGACCATCAGACTGGGGTCCCTAGATTACTGTCCTTCCTGAAATACATCAGAAGGTGAGGAGGTCTGGGTCACTGCCATTGCCCTATGCTCCTAATCTGCCCTAGTCTAAAAATCCATCACCTCCACCCATGGAGCGGTAAATGCAGCACCACCTACAGAGTAAGGAAACAGCAGGAAGCATTATCATGAACAGCATGCACGTCTTCACTATTCGAGGTCCTTGTGGAGCATAAACTCTATCAGTGACATCTAGTGGAAGGATGTGCAGCTACCTAAAGGCTGAGGGAGTGGAGAACTGAACGATCTGACCCTCCCCCCCCCACCTGCAGAACCACCAAAATATAGAAAACACCAACTTCTGGCAGTAACTCTGGTTTACTCTGATTTAAACTACAGCAGCATCACACATGGACTGCAAACATCATCATAGGCTGCATCAATGCTATGTCCACCCCTGTAGCAAACACTCAGTGTTTTACTGCTTTCTAACCCTGCAATTAAAAAGACTGTCTTCTATTATAACCAGATATTTCACATTTTGACTCATCAATCCAGGGTACAGATAAACTGAGAAAAAGTGAGAAACCTTTATTTTGGCAACCTTGTCTGCAAAAACATAACTTAGTTTATATAGGAAGATCAGATTGATTTAGACATCACACCGGAAGACTATTAGTTCGGAAGTCAACAGACTTCAATTCCCAATGGACAGCAAACTGCTTGAAAAAATACCATTAGCTTAAATTGAAAATAAATAAATGTGCCTACCTTCCTTCTTTTAAGGTGGTTTATAGTAAACTGCAGTAATAGTATTGCATAGGAAATAGATGGGGGCAAAGTGGGCATCTAATCCAGCTGTTTCTAACTAGTTGGCCAATCCATTACTAATCCATTACCAGTGTAGATTTTGCCAGCTGGCCCCAGCCAATATACTGGGGCTGGACATCCGGTGTCATGTTCCTAATGGTACAAATTTGAACCCCATTTTGTCACATGTTGGTTGTTCTGCAGTCCATGTGAAAAATGCTCTGTAGTTTTAATGGGAGTCAATTTCCTTTGGCACATTTGTGGTTAATATGTAGATGCTGCTGTGTTGCTGTGAGGTGCCTCTTCAGGTGGAACGTTTTGGGTTTGTCAGGTGACAATGCCACTAGCCTTTAAATAGTTCCCTCTTTCACCAGGAGATGTCATTGATAGAGTTTAGTCTCTGCAAGACCCGGAGCTGAGAAGACGTGTACTTTTTGCTGAAGTTTCTTGGTGTTTTCCTTCTGTTGGGAGATGATGTGCTTCCCAGTGCATGGGTGGAGGTGAGGGGATCTTAGCCTGGAGCTTATGAGGAGCAAAGGGTAAGGGTGGCGGCCAGGACGTCCTCACAATCTGAGGTAATTTCGGGAACAGGGTGAGTTAGGGAACCCCAGTCAAAGGGATAAACTAGCTCCCCTGATTGCCTCTTGCTCATCTTACCATCCTGCTTCCTTATCCCCATTACCAATATACCACCCTGCGTGACACATTTATTGTGGTAGTTTATTTTATTTCCTTCTTTTGCATATGCTGTAATGCAATCCTGATAAATTGGGCAACCACCACCTAAAGTATTGCTAGAAATATATAGCCAAACCTTTATGCATTCTTTTATATCCTTCTAAGGAAGATATCATGCAAGAAAAGACATTTCCGAGTTATTAACCCTCTTAATAAATATGGATACTTTATAGTTATTAATCTGATTTCAATTCATAATCTTTTCAAACTTAAAATGAACAAAGTAAAGCTGTGAAAACAGTCAAAAAATAGAATAACTGGCTGACGCCAGCAATCCTTCACTGGTAACTCTCATCTCGTGACTTGAATGGATTTAATCAAAACAGCCCCAAGAAGTAAAGCTGTCCATAAATACAAAGATGGTGATAACAGCCTTCACAAGCTTCAGCCGTAGAATTGTACAAATCCTCCACTACAGTTTAGTAAACCTGGAGGATTTTTAAGACTTAATACACTGATCTGCCCAGCAGGTGATAACTTGGTACAAACTATTCCAGTTCTAGATAGGAGCCATACATAGCATGTGCTCTCACTGTGGCATAGCCTTTAACATGCAGTGCAATGAATTCAATTAAATACTGGAAAGTAGCTGGAAAATGTTACATGGTCAGGATAAAAAAGATTATTCATTATTATTTTGTACTATTAAAAAAGCAATACAAATTAACTAGTTTTATCATAAAGGCTCAATACCTAATTTAAATTGTAAGTCATTTTACATGGGGAATCTGTCACGGGTGTGTCAGGAGGCACAGATGAGACTGTAGAGGCCACTCGCAGGAGGTCCTAGCGTTTGGCCAAACAGTCCAAATCCTAATAAAATATATATGTCGCTTTAAAAGGTACTTCCTTTTTAGTGAAGGCTGGAGGTCACTAGGACCCAGCTGATCCCTTACCTTGAGCTGGGTATATAATCTCCTGGACTCCCAGGATGCACTGCTGGTGATAGCTGTTCAGGTGATCCTGGTTGCATCAGAGCTCAAAGCAGTGTTTCCTGGTTTGCTGCTTGGATCTACTCAAGCTAAGTGTATCTCTTCCCTCTTTGTTTGTTTCCCTTGTGTGTTTCTCTAGTTGCTAGCCGGACTGACTAGTGATCACCCACTCTGATCCCTGTGTAGTGGTAGTCCAGGGACAGTCAGAGAATAGGTTCCTGGCGACAACAGTTGGGGACACTGTATAGGGACCTTAGGGGAGCCAGGTGTCAGCACTAGTTAATCTAGGGGTCACTATCTCCCCTTTTTGCCATTAGCATCAGGGACTCCTTCCCCTCCTCCCCATCATCGACCAGCGTTAGGTGTCTCCCTACACCCAGCGTGACAGTATCTTTACCTTTTACATTACTTAACTCAATGTTTTAAAAAAGTATTTATAATCTCTGCTTTTCCTATGCTAATTATAGCTTTGACTAGTCGATGGGGCAATAGTTTCTCCAGACTAGTGGGCCATCTTTTCAGTTCTTACAATCATGTGGTTTGCCTCTCTGAAGCCAGGACACATACAATGGGCTTGAGAGGTGCAGTAAGGCTAGGGCCACATTTGCTTCTGCTTCTTGTGAGGACCAATCTGGTATAGAGCAGCATTACTGCAGAGTTACCATAGTGTAATGCTATGGTAACGCTGCCATAGAGTTATATGGATGATGGAAGCCAAAGCGCCTGCAAACGTCTGCACTTTTGTGGCGGAGTTTGAAATCTCCTGCCATTTTGTATCGGACAGCTGAACACCACCTGCCGCGTCCGATACAAAATAGTGCAAGATTTCAAACTACGGCACTTTTGTGGCGGCATTTGCATGCGCTTGGGATCTTTCACCCATATAACTCTATGGCGGAGTTAACACAACGTTACACTACGGTAACACTACGGTAATGCTGCTCTATGCCAGATTCGTCCTCACAAACAGCAGAAGCAAATGTGGCCCTAGCCTTACACTGCCGAAATGAGCTATGTGCATGCAAAAGGTTTCCAAGAGCTGGTGATGACTCGGCTCAAGGAAGTCATGTTATCACACCCACAAGGGAGTGGTAACATGGAAAGAGGGCCGATTATTCTGGAGAAACTTGGACCCACCATCTCTCTCTCTCTCTTATGGGAAACTGACAGGTTCCCTTTAAGTAAATATTACTCATCTTCTTTTAAGAAGTTATGAATTAGGACCTACACCAAAGTTCCTAGTTGCAGAAACCAACCTTAGTACTATTAAAATTAGATATTTTTTACAGAAAGCGACTGAAAGACCTTGCAATCAGGCATATAAATATGTCATACGAGTGAAATAATATTCTCTAAAATGTTAGAGACTGTCCTGAGATCAACTACCGTATATACTCGTGTATAAGCCGAGTTTTTCAGCCCAAAAATTGGGCTGAAAAGTCACCCCCTCGGCTTATACACGGGTCTATACGGTATATGGGATTTTTTCCTGTGCTGGGGAGGCTGGAGGAGGCAGGGGAAGGCTGATGAGTGAGCGGCCCATCACGTGGGGCCGCTCATTAGATATGCACGGCTCCCCCCGCCCATCACAGCGGCAGGGGGGAGCCGTGATAACCAGGATATACAGCTCCATCCGTGATAACCAGGATATACAGCTCCATCCAAAACTGTGAGGAGCAAGAACATGTATCGTACTATAGTACAATGATGAACAGAAAAATAAGAGGGGGAACCTGTGCACTTAAAGAACGATAGAGCGCAAAACCTGGAGCAAGAATAATAGAGGGAGAGGCAAAAGAGCCAGCGGAGCTCAAGGAACCTGAGGAGGGAACGTGGGGGATGAAGCCCCATCGTATCACCACTGGAGTGCGGCTTTATCAAGGGCAAAGTTAGTAGTAGAAGCTCCAGCACAACCGCTCAGGGGTCTGTACCGCACAGGGGTGTGAGCTGAGAATGTGAAGAGGATCCTAAGATCCAAAAACAGTAGTAGAGTTGGAATGAATCAACTCACAAGACCCAGAGAATCCACCATATCAGCAATCTGTGGTCCCTGGATGGGAAACCTGGAGGATCACCGCTTACCTGACGGTATCAGTGCATACAGCCCCCAGATGTATACAGTCAGGCCCCCCAGTGGCACTAGCCCCCCTATCATGGGAAGAGCCCCCCACACTTTGCAGAGCCCCCCCGCTGCTTTATCTTACCATTCAGGGTCTTCGCCGCGGGTCCTGCGCGCTGTGTTCCGGTCTCACGTGACCCGGCGCGAACGTGGGGGATGAAGCCCCATCGTATCACCACTGGAGTGCGGCTTTATCAAGGGCAAAGTTAGTAGTAGAAGCTCCAGCACAACCGCTCAGGGGTCTGTACCGCACAGGGGTGTGAGCTGAGAATGTGAAGAGGATCCTAAGATCCAAAAACAGTAGTAGAGTTGGAATGAATCAACTCACAAGACCCAGAGAATCCACCATATCGGCAATCTGTGGTCCCTGGATGGGAAACCTGGAGGATCACCGCTTACCTGACGGTATCGTGCATACAGCCCCCAGATGTATACAGTCAGGCCCCCCAGTGGTACTAGCCCCCCTATCATGGGAAGAGCCCCCCACACTTTGCAGAGCCCCCCGCTGCTTTATCTTACCATTCAGGGTCTTCGCCGCGGGTCCTGCGCGCTGTGTTCCGGTCTCACGTGACCCGGCGCGATGACGTCATTCCACTGCGACCGCCGGGTCACATGAGACCGGGAACACAGCGCGCGAGGATGGACTGCAGGACCCGCGGTGAAGAAGACCCTGGATGGTAAGATAAAGCAGCGGGGGGGGGCTCTGCAAAGTGTGGGGGGCTCTTTCCATGATGGGGGTGCGAGTGCCACTGGGCCTGCTGTATACCTCTGGGGCCTGCTGTATACCTCTGGGGCCTGCTGTATATACCTCTGGGGCCTGCTGTATATACCTCTGGGGCCTGCTGTATACACCTTTGGGGCCTGCTGTATACACCTCTGGGGCCTGCTGTATACCTCTGGGGCCTGCTGTATACCTCTGGGGCCTGCTGTATATACCTCTGGGGCCTGCTGTATATACCTCTGGGGCCTGCTGTATATACCTCTGGGGCCTGCTGTATATACCTTTAGGGCTGTTGTATATACCCTTTAGGGCTTCTGTATATACCTTTTAGGGCTGCTGTATATACCTTTTAGGGCTGCTGTATATACCTTTTAGGGCTGCTGTATACTACCACTGGGGAGGCTGCTGTATACTACCACTGGGGAGGCTGCTGTATACTACCACTGGGGAGGCCTGTTTTCCACACTGCTGGGGGCTGTATACCTGTGCTGGGGTCCACCCTCGGCTTATACACGAGTCAATAGCTTTTCCCAGGTTTTGGGGGCAAAAGTAGGGGAGTCGGCTTATACACGGGTCAGCTTACACAAGAGTATATACGGTAATTATTTCAGCTGTTGTCAAGTTTTAGGCAAGTTCTTTGTACTTTTATGATTTTTGATGTTTTATTGCAACTGACCAAAACTGATTGGGTAACCGGTCCATACATTGATATCAACTTGCATTATTCTATCAATGTGATACTATATTACAAATATGGTTTTGGTTCATTTAAATATTTGGATGAAAAACATATGCAAATGGATGTTCGTTAAGGTATCAGTTTTCTGATTGGTTTAGATCAAACGTGGACATAGTACCACATCCAGCCTTTGGATTGTCCCTGTCTGGCCCACAAACAGGGATAACCAAACTATGGTTTCTCAAACTATACTTCCTTTTCTGTTGTGGGGTGATGGCAATTCTGATGAGAGATGCCCGGGTTGAAGATATGCAGGTCAGGTGCGCCCAGTAAGTCATATGCTGTACGTGCCTGACTGCTGAGGCACTAGGGATGTGTGTGCACCTGTCTGCTAATCCTGGTTAGTTTGCACATCTGCTTCCTGCCTTACTACTACTGCACACAAAGAGGATTCACCTCCATGTCACGTCCATTTAAACCCACTAAGATGGAAATTATATTTTTTACCAGCCCAAAATGTGATTCTGGCACTAAATGAGGCTCACTTTGTTCCAGAACCACACTATAGGCATGGCGAAAAGATATTTGGATCTCATGCACATGACATGTGGATCCATGCTTGAGCCATAGAGTGCCGAGAAAAAGTATCCCTACCCCATGAACTTTACTACATTTTTTAATATGTTAAAACACAAGTATTTGTGAAGTGTATAGGAAATAATACATGGTTATTAGTGATGAGCGAGTACTAAAATACTCGAGTGCTCGATACTCAAGTAGGTTGGACGCTTAGATGGGCTCCACTCTAGTAATGAGTACAATATTATTGTATGTGAAACTTGAGCATCTTTCCAAAAGATCATAAGAAGTAGGGTGGAGGGACAACGAAATGGATGGAAACAGTACTCAAATTAAATGGGAACAGCATGGAGAAGATGCCAGACTACCAGGCTGCAACTAGAAACTAAATAAATAAATAATTAAAAAAAGACATGGGGTCCCCCCATTTCTCATAGCCGGGGCTAATCAGCTACTATGAAAAAGGCCTTTAGTTGCTTAGAGGTTACCTTGGGTTTCTTGGGTTTGTGAACAAATGCTTTTTTTCATTGATCTTTAATATTGGCCCGTCATGGGGGATGGAAATAATGGCTTTAAATTTCATCCATTTGTACACTATCTATCTGATGGTGCATTGTTGACAGTCAAACTCTTTAGAGATTGTTTTGTAACCTTTTCCAATCTGATGAGCATCGCCCAATATTCTGAGATTCTATTGAATTTTGCAAAGTTTGCTGAAAGCACAGTGACAATTAAAAAAGTTTCTCAGTTTCATAGTTTTGCAAGGTTGAAGATAGTACCATGTGCACTTAGCAGGATGCAGCAGGCCCCAATGATAAAGGAAGAGGCAACACAGGTGCAAGATACCAATGCTACAACCACTCTCAGCCTACCGTGTCATGGAGGGTGCAAATAGAGTCCATGGATTCTCATTTAGGAGACTCAAACGCGGAGGAACCACCCCATGGCTAGGTCCTTCCCTGGAGGGATATCTGGCTAGTCCCGTGTTTAGGACTCCTAAACGAGGCACCACGGACTCTATTTGCATATTGGTGTTTTCCAGGGGGCAATGCACCTAGGATTTCACTGTGTTTGAGTGCTTTCGCCGGCTGCCCGCAGTGTTTTCTTTGACTGGTGTCCATGAGATCAGTGATTGTTTCGTGATGGTGTCATGGAGGGTGTTATTGGTGGTATTTTATATGCACACATATTGAGATTTCCATAGGGTGCCAGTCACACATATATGATGTAAAGTGTACCCAGCCCATTACTCACAGCCTTACTATTAGATTAGGCGAGCTGCTCAGCACTATATAAATGCACTGCACAAGACAGATGGCTCAAAAGGCCGAGCTGCACCCTGCTTAAAGAAAAAAAGTGCACCAACCAAGTGCAAAAATACTATTACAAAACAGAATCATAATGGGAGGAATTAGAAGATATTTTGGACGAAAATACGTAAGCTCGTAATCCAACATCAAAGGTCCCTATGCTTATGAGTGTTTAGTATTGTTTTTTTTTTGCACTTTTTTTTTATGCAGGGTGCAGCTGGGCCCTTTGGGGTGTCTGCCTTGTGTGGTACATTTATATACAGGGTGAGCTATTTATAAGGATACACCTAAATAAAATGGAAATGGTTGGTGATATCAACTTCCTGTTTATGGCACATGGGAGGGGGAAAACTTTTCCAGATGGGTGGTGACCATGGCGGCCATTTTGAAGTTGACCATTTTAGATCCAACTTTATTTTTTTCAATGGAAGAGGGTTATGTGACACATCAAACTTATTGAGAATTTCATAAGAAAAACAATGGTGTGCTTGGTTTTAATGTATCTTTATTATTTCATGAGTTATTTACAAGTTTATGACCACTTATAAAATGTGTTCAAAGTGCTGCCCATTGTGATGGATTGTCAATACAACCCTCTTCTCCCACTCTTGACACACTGATAGCAACACCGCAGAAGAAATGCTAGCACAGGCTTCCAGTATCCGTTATTTCAGATGCTACACATCTCATATCTTCACAGCATAGACGATTGCCTTCAGATGAGGTGTGAGGAAAACCTTTTTGTGAATGGTGAATTTAACAAACAAAACCAGCGCTATTGGTCTTACACTAACCCACAGTGGATAGATCCCTCCAAAACTGCTGGAACACAAAAATTGATGGTATGGTGTGGTATATGGGGTACAAAGATAGTGGAGCCATTTTTCATCAATAGAAACCTCAATGCCACTGGATATCTGAAATTGCTACAAGATTCAGATATCCAGTGCCATTGAGGTTTCCATTGATGAAGGATGTCTCCACTATCTTTGTACCCCATATACCACACCATACCATCAATTTTTGTGCTCCAACAGTCTTGAAGGGATCTTTCCACTGTGGGTTAGTGTAGACCAATAGCGGTGGTTTTTTTGGTTGGTAACTTCACCATTCACAAATATGTTTGCCTCATCACTCATCTGAAGGCAATTGTTTATGCTGTGAAGATATGGTCCCTCCATGACATGATAGGCTGAGAGTAGTTGGAGCACTGGTATCTTGCACCTGTGTTGCCTTTTACTTTATCATTGAGGCCTGCTGCATCCTGCTACATTCATACAGTATTAGACATTATGCCTGATTTTCATGAGGTTTTTTTTAATTTATGTCCTTTTATGCTTATGAATATAAACTTAAGTCTATCGGTATCAACCTATAGCTTAGCATGTTGATTGAGAGGAAGGCAAAAAACCCATGTGGCAACACTAAGCTCCACATTGGGGAAAAATTCCTTCCTGACTCCACATATGGCAATCAGACTAGTTCCCAGGATCAACGCCCGATCACAGAATCTAGCGTCCATAACCGGTAACATAAATAAAATAATTCATTGACCTACAGTATAATCTCTTATTTATAGATGGGTCAACCTATTGCAAATAAAATTTCATGTCTATAACTACCATAGCTCATGTATTGTAAAAACAGGAACTGCCAATAAGGCCACTGGATTACCCAATAGTGAAGGGTCTGAGAGATACAATATGACCTAAATAGGTATCAGAGGCTTCACCTTGTGTGGTTGGGAGATTTTATATTCTATCAGCCGTTTTAATGATTTCCTTTGGTCATAGCCTCTGACATAGATCGACGATCTCTGGAGATGTATTATAGGTGGTTGTTTTTTTTACCGATTTGGCAGCCATATTCATTTTCCTCCACTCTATGTTCAGCATGGCTTCTTTGGTTTTATACTTAGTGTTCATTGTACTGAATACTAAATGTTAAATAGTGAAAATTATACACAGTATAAGCGGGAAATGAATTATCTGTAATTGCTGGTCTATAAAATGGCTGCTATTATGTGGCAAGTCTGGTATTTTGATGTGGCTACCTACTTAAAAATTAATAACTTTAATTGTTGTTTAAGGACCATTGCCTTCTGGATAAAAACAAGCTTTAATTCACGGATTATTACATTATCAACATAATTCTCTCCATTCTTCTCACTATATCATCACAATTAAAAGCAGAGTTTATTCAGTATTTGCATAATGTTATTAATTTTAGTCAATGTGCTTTTCTTGAGCAAAAATTACATATTTCAAATTAGATTTTTAATTATTTGATTTCGGAATAGTTGAGAGACTGAAAAATATGTTGACAAAATGAAAAAACTAATTGTGAGCAAAAAAAAATAATTCACAAAATGCAAAACTGCAGAAGGGAGGAGGTTATAAGATTTGTGAATGCATGCGTAGAAGTGTGCCTGGCCCCCACATAGCATTGGAGATTCGGCAGCGGTGATAAGAAAATGCTCTAAGGGATATATGAGGGATTATAAAGAGTGGAAAGGGATGGAGAATTGAGTGGTGAGATGACAGTTGAAGGGTGATTACATCCGAAACAGTCGCTGTTGTCTGCACCTCCAACACCCCCTCCCCTGCAACCTGCACCCTGCTTCATGCTGGAAGGCTGAATAAAAAAACCTGAGACCAACTTTACATATGGGTGGGTGCCTCCTTTCTTTATATATTTGGAATGTAAGTACTTAGTGATGGGCAAACTCACTGATGCTCGGGATTGGTGGACTCGTCCGAGCCTTTTTGCAAAGTCCGAGTTCGAGGCCGGACGTGATTCAAACTTGTGTCCGAGCCCTGAGTTGGACTTTCCAGTCATGGGATGGGGCAGGGGTGCTGTAAAAGAAAGCATATAATTAATAAACATCATCATTATACTTACCAGGTCCCGCCATCGCGCGTCCTGACGTCCGTCACATCTACCTCCGAAACCGCTTACTAACTATCGGGGATTTTCACTGCACGGGCCACTAACTGCTCCGTTCCCGGCAGTGCTTGCGGTGATCCTGATTGTTAGTCTGGAAAGACGCATGTCTGTTCAAAGCGATGAAGCAGTGCTGGACCTGCTCTGATTGTGAATTACATCAGAGGGAGGTTGCTTTTTTAATTAAAGATGGAGTCAATTAATTTGTTTTGTGTTTTATTTCTAATAAAAAAAATTGTTTCTGTGTTGTGCTTTTTTTAATGTTTACTAGAAATTCAGGGTGTAGGGTCTAATTTGGCCTAGATGGTGCTGACATTGCTGGATGCTGCTGGATATGCTGTTTGTCCTTGAGAGCTGTATGAGGTATTGGTGTGAAGGTCTTGCCTCCTTTGTTGTGCTCTAGAACTGCACTCACCATTATGTTCAGCTGCTGCTTGAGTGGTTGAAGTGTGACTCACCTGGAATCCTCTCTCCCTGGCTTTAAATAGCATTCCCTCTCCTCTGTCAGATGCTGCTGATAGAGTTATTTAGGTCTTGGTGCTGTGCTGTTGCTTAGCTGCTGGGCTGATGTCTTTCCTTGGGAGTAGCTGTAATCTCTCATCTGTGGGTGGAGGTAGGGACCCTCAGCCTAGACCAATTCAGGAGCCAGGGAATAGGGCGTTGACTCGGACCTCATCGCCATTAGAGGTACCTCCGAGTGCAGGTTGACTAAGGGACCCCTAGGGTAAGGGTCAGATTAGCTCCTCCTGATCCCTTTGCCCATTACACCTACCTGTTACCTGATTCCCTTACCTCCCAAGCATGACAACATTGTTAATTTTGGGCTTAGTACCTGCTGACAATACAAAACTGGCATTAACTCCATTATTACCCAGCATGTCACTTCACCAGGGCGACTGGAAGAGCCGGATAAAGTGCCTTGCAATGGTGCTACAATGAATGTGCAATTTTAAGGGGTGGCTGCGGCTGTGGTTTGCAGCGTAGGGGGCACAGAAAACTTGGGCCTTACCACGCTGAAATCCCAAGCCCCCAGCTGCCTGGTTTTACCTGGCTGGCGATCAAAATATGGCGGGAGCCCATGCATTTTTTTTTAAATATTTATATAAGTAATTTAAAAGAAATTATTGGACTTCCCTGTATTTTGATTGACAGCCAAGCAACAGGGGGTGCCAGCCCGTAGCTGTCCACTTTATCTGCGCTGAGAATCAAAACTACTGCAGAGCGCTATGTCATTTTTTAAAATTATTTATTTATTTTTACACTACCATATGTGTGATGAACCCAACAGCCAATCACAGATGCTGTGACAAAGAATGGGCATCTGTGATTAGTTGTTGGACTTCCATACCAGCTCAGCAGTGCCAAAGGCCGATCGCCTCCATGCCAGACTGTACTGATGCAGTAATTTATTGAATTGACTGTACATACTTTTCAGTAGGCCAACATTTATGATTTACAAATCATTATTAAGTTGGTCCTATATAATATTCTAGTTTTCTGAGATAATCAATTTTGGGTTTTCATTGACCGTAAATCATAATCATCAACATTAACAGAAATAAACATTTGAAAAAGATATCTCTGTTTGTAATGACTTGATATAATGTATGTGTTTCATTATATTTATTGAATTACTTAAATAAATTAACTTTTTGATGACATTATAATTTATTGCCTAGCCCTTGTATGTTGGAATATTGAATGACTTGTCGTGCGTATTGCGACCCTCTTTCTCAGTGCTCAGATGCGTGTCTGTAAATGGATTGTAAATATCCTGAATTCCATAGAATAGTAGTGCCCTATCCCCTGATCTTATTTAGATTTTGTTTTGGATCTTAGCAAAGTGCTGGAGTTGGAAATAAGATAGCACATGGTCAAAAAGAGTTGGATGAGAGGTTTAAAGTGGATGTGTTGTTCAAGGAATTTTGAGGAAAATGGAAGTAATGAGATAGGTAGATAGTTGAAAAAAAGAGGACAGATTAACTGTTGGCTATTTTAAGTTGAAGGAGAATATGACCAAACCTCTGTGGTCAAACTCTTAAAGTTGTGAAATGGAGCTCAATTTTTTTCAGCATGTGCCACAAATGCTGAAACAGATTAATTTGAGTGCTAAGAAGGTCAGGTGATAAACGTTAAACACTTCAACAATTTTTGGAATGTGGTAAGATGTAGAAGGCCATTGTCGTTAGAGATTACCAGTTTAATAAAGAGGTCTTTTTGGTGAAAAAAAATGTTTAGGCAAGTAAAAGATGTTAAAGTAACATCTACATGAATGCTATTAACCAAGATAGCATACTACCGTTATGACCTGCCTTACCCTTGTGCTATCTCTAGCCTATGAACATGACAAACACAAAGATGTCTATACGATTTCAAATAAGATATTAAGTATCAGACTTTATCACTTTCTAACACTACTTCATTCTTAATTTATACGCTTCTACTGTAATCACTTTTATTAATGAATAGGGGTTGCCATGGGCAAACTTGTTATACCGTAAATTTGCAGCCCCAAGCTGCTTTGTGCTATGTATAGATGCACCTACAGTCATGGATGAAGGTGTTAGTGTAAGTCACCACTACGAATGGTTTAAGCAATCTATGACTTTAAGAGAGAGTGCTTCTCTGCATGCTGGTATTGTTGACTAGTTAGCGCCCCCTCCCTGAACTGTGCAGTTTGACTGATCCGGGTTTGAAACTGCGGGAAGGAGAGAAGCTGAAATTGAAAGTAAAGAGCTGGGTGAGAAAGCAAAGAGAAGGCTGTTGGACTTTGTGTGTGTGAGAGAGGAGACGCTGGCTAGGAGTGTCCTGGTACTTCGACTTTGGGTAGAGGCATGGTGCCAGCTGTAAGAGTCATTGTGAGTTGGACCATGAGAAAGCCCTGAGAACCGTTGAGTGAGCACCAGATGGAGAAATGTCTGTGGTCAGCAAGTGCGGACGGGACTAGAGATGTCATCCAGAGAATCCAGAAGGTCCAGGGACCACTAAGGAGAAAGAACAGCTTACCTCTCCACCCTCCAAGGAGAATTGTGCACTGATGAGAATCTCTGCATCAAGCTCGTGGAAGTGGACTTGTTTCCCTCAGCAGTGCCATGAGTAGAAATGAGCGAACTTTCCCCAAACATGTTCTTCAATTTCAAATTCAGCAAAAAAAATTGACGATTCGATTTACAAAAAAAACAGCAAATGCTTCTTTGTTTGGGGAAAAAGTTTGAAATTTTAAACTGGTCAAAAATTCTCCTTGAAAGTTTGGGGCCATAACACTTGCTAAAAGACCAGGTGGCTAAGAAAACCCCTAACTCAAGGTGTGCAGGGAGTCACTGCGGTGCAGTGTGCTGAGGACTGCGGCTTTATCATGACTTCCAGAGGACAGCTACCTGAAGCTCCTTCGCTCAGCTACATCAATGGAAGCAGGCGGGCCAATCAGATCAGAGACCCGCAAGTGACATCAAGGTATGACGTCACTTGAGGTTTCTGATTGGCTTCTATTGATGTAGCTACTAGCTGAGCGAAGGAGCTTGAGGTAGCGGCCACAAGAAATCATGATAAAGGCGCAGTCCCCAGCACACTGCATCGCAGCGGCCCCCTGCACACTGGACCCCGACATCGTTAAGGTGTGTGTGAGAGTGTGTATGTATGTATGTATGTATGAGAGAGTGTGACTGTGTGTATGAGAGAGAGAGTGTGTGTATGAGAGTGTGTGTATATAAGTGAGTGAGTAGTATGAGAAAGTTGTGTGTATGAGTGTGTGTGTATGTGAGTGTGTATGAGAGTGTGTGTATATGTGTGTGTGTGTATGAGTGTGTGTGTGTATGAGAGTATGTGAGTGTGTATGAGAAAGTGTGTATATGAGTTGTGTCTATGAGAGAGTGTGTGAGTGTATGTGTGAAAGTATGTGTATATGAGTGTGTGTATGAGAGTGTGTGTATGACAGTGTGTGTGTGTATGAGTGTGTATATGAGTGTGCATGTGTATGAGAGTTTGTGTATGAGTTGGTGTGTATGAGAGTGTGTGTATGAGAGTGTGTATATGAGAGTGTGTGTATGAGAGATTATGTGCATGAGAGTGTGAGTGTGTATGTGTATGATGAGTGTGTGTGTGCATGACAGTGTGTATGTGTCTGTATGAGAGTGTATTTGTGTGTATGAGTGTTAGTGTTATGAGAGACTGTGTGTGTGAGTGTGTGCACGCAAAAAGAAGAGAGACCAGTTTGGGACATCACTACAAAGTGGCATTAGGATGGGGACATTACTACAAGAAAGGGAGCAGAATGGGGACATTACTACAAGATGAATATCAGGATGAGGACATTACTACAAGAAGGAGATCAGGATCGGCGACATTACTAGGAATAGGAATGGGACCAGTATGAGGACATTATTACAAGAAGGGTACCAGGATGGGGACATTACTACGAGATGAGGACAAGGATAGGGGCATTACTACAAGATGAGAACCAGGTTGGGGACATTACTGCAAGAAGGGACACAGGATCGAGACATTACTACAAGATGAATATCAGGATGAGGACATTACTACAAGAAGGGGACCAAGATGGTGACATTACTACAAGATGAAGATCAGGATGGGGACATTACTACAAGATGGAACCATGATGGGGACATTACTGCAAGAAGGGACCAGGATGGGGACATTACAAGAAGATGAGGACCGAAGGGGGACATTAATATAGGAATGGGACCAGTATGAGGACATTATTACAAGAAGGGTACCAGGATGGGGACATTACTACGAGATGAGGACAAGGATAGGGGCATTACTACAAGATGAAACCAGGTTGGGGACATTACTGTAAGAAGGGACACAGGATCGAGACATTACTACAAGATGAATATCAGGATGAGGACATTACTACAAGAAGGGGACCAGATGGTGACATTACTACAAGATGAAGATCAGGATGGGGACATTACTACAAGATGGAACCAT
The DNA here is from genome assembly GCA_033576535.1 of Allobates femoralis. Classification (NCBI taxonomy): domain Eukaryota; kingdom Metazoa; phylum Chordata; class Amphibia; order Anura; family Aromobatidae; genus Allobates; species Allobates femoralis. The sequence continues at coordinate 570,373,114 of JARQOC010000001.1, read as the reverse complement.
GATGGGGACATTACTGCAAGAAGGGACCAGGATGGGGACATTACAAGAAGATGAGACCAGAATGGGGGACATTAATATAGGAATGGGACCAGTATGAGGACATTATTACAAGAAGAGAACCAGAATGGGGACATTACTACAATATGAGGACCAGAAAAGAGACATTTACTACAAGATGAGAACCAGGATGGGGACATTACTGCAAGATGGGACCAGGATGGGGACATTACTGCTAGAAGGGAACCAGGATGGGGACATTACTAAAGAAGATGGGGACCAGAATGGGGGATATTAATATAGGATGGGGACCAGTATGGGGACATTACTACAAGAAGGTGATCAGGATGGGAGACATTAATATAGGATGGGGACCAGTATGGGGACATTACTACAAGAAGGTGATCAGGATGGGGACATTATTACAAGATGTGGACTCGAATGGGGACATTACTACAAGAGGAGGACCAAGAGGGAGACATTACTACAAGATGGGAACCAGGATGGGGACATTACTACAAAAAGAGGACCAGGATGGAGACATTTCTACAAGATGGGGACTAGCATGGGGACATTACTACAAGGGGAACAGGGTGGGGACAGTAGTGCAAGAAAGGGTCTAGGATTGGTACATTACTAAAAGAATGAGATCAGGATTTGAACATTACTACATTGAGCGAAAAATTCTGGAAATACTAAAAATGTCACTCAGTCCTACAAGCAATATGGCCCCCGATATAAAATTTGGAACACTGACAGATGTGACAGCAGCTGTAAATTTTGGGAACCTTAAAATCAACTTTAAACATCCATTTAAGAGAGCCTTTAATTATATATATATACCGTATATACTCGTGTATAAGCCAACCCGTGTATAAGCCGACCCCCCTACTTTTGCCCCCAAAACCTGGGAAAATCTATTGACTCGTGTATAAGCCGAGGGAGGACCCTAGCACAAGTATACAGCCCCCAGCAGTGTGGTATACAGCAGTCCCAGAGGTATATACAGCAGCCCCAGTGGTAGTATACAGCAGCAGCCCCAGTGGTATATACAGCCCCAGTGGTAGTATACACACAGCCCCAGTGGTATATACAGCCCCAGTGGTAGTATACACACAGCCCCAGTAGTATATACAGCCCCAGTGGTATATACAGCCCCAGTGGTAGTATAGACGCAGCCCTAGTTGTATATACAGCCCCAGTGGTATATACAGCCCCAGTGGTAGTATACAGGGCCCCAGCAGTATATACAGCCCCAGTGGTAGTATACAGGCAGCCCCAGTAGTATATACAGCCCCAGTGGTATATACAGCCCCAGTGGTAGTATACAGGGCCCCAGCAGTATATACAGCCCCAGTGGTAGTATACAGGCAGCCCCAGTAGTATATACAGCCCCAGTGGTATATACAGCCCCAGTGGTAGTATAGACGCAGCCCTAGTAGTATATACAGCCCCAGTGGTATATACAGCCCCAGTGGTAGTATACAGGGCCCCAGCAGTATATACAGCCCCAGTGGTAGTATACAGGCAGCCCCAGTAGTATATACAGCCCCAGTGGTATATACAGCCCCAGTGGTAGTATACAGGGCCCCAGCAGTATATACAGCCCCAGTGGTAGTATACAGGCAGCCCCAGTAGTATATACAGCCCCAGTGGTATATACAGCCCCAGTGGTAGTATACAGGGCCCCAGCAGTATATACAGCCCCAGTGGTATATACAGCCCCAGTGGTAGTATATACAGCCCCAGTGGTAGTATATACAGCCCCAGTGGTATATACAGCCCCAGTGGTAGTATACAGGGCCCCAGAGGTATATACAGCCCCAGTGGTAGTATATAGCAGCCCCAGTGGTAGTGTATAGCAGCCCCAGCAGTAGTATACAGCATCCCCAGTAATGCAGAGCCCCCCCAGCCTTGCTCCGGTCACCTGTAAAGCAAAATATACTTATCACTGTCCCGCTGTCCGCGCCCGCTCGCCGCTGCTGTCCGTGATCCTCCATCTTCATGCGTCTTCTTCCTGTTTCCTGTGTTCGTCGCTGGCAATGACGTCATTACCAGCGACGAACACAGGAAACAGGAAGAAGACGCATGAAGATGGAGGATCGCGGACGGCAGCGGCGAGCGGGCGCGGACAGTGGGACAGTGATAAGTATATTTTGCTTTACAGGTGACCGGAGCAAGGCTGGGGGGGCCCTGCATTACTGGGGATGCGGGGGCTGCTGTATACTGATGTATACCGTCACTGACTCGCGTATAAGCCGAGGGGGTTACTTTTCAGCCCAATTTTTGGGCTGAAAAACTCGGCTTATACGCGAGTATATACGGCATATATATAAATTTACATTTTTAAATTTTTTTGGTTTAGAGAGACAACCTTATTATTGCAGAGTCAGCAGCGTGTGAGGGCACCTCTTGTATACATATCTGCTAGCAATTCAATTAAATATAACATGTCCACTATATGCTTCACATACATGGCCTTATAGATCTGTTCACTGTCTTAAAACACCATACTATAGATATTGCTTCTTTAAAATGTGCAGACCCTTTATTTCCTGTGATTCCATATGATTAGAATGCAAATTTTTGGCATGTGCACAAGCGTGTTATAGCATTAATCTTGGACTGTAGGTGTATTGTTCACTAGCCTTATTCAACATTCCAGATGAATTGGTGGTGAGCTGAAAGCACTATTTTCTTTTTCTTATTTCTCCTAAAAATATGTCAGGCTTCAGTTATCACTCCCCCCAACCTCAAGCCCAGGTGTTACTTGTGGTATGAGGAATGGGATTTGTAAATCAGGAGCCTTCTGCAGCCTACCCCTTGGAGTGGTTAATGAGGAGCTAGGCAACAGGATTGGGCAAACAAGAATATCCTGTAAGCAACTGGCTATTTGCACTTGAAGAGGCGGTACACTAGGCAATAGAAAGACGCTTTATGGTGGAAATGACGTTATTTTGGGATCGTCGTGCCAAGCAGATACACTTTGCTCCCGTGCACCTTTAGTTTGAACTTTGGAGACGTGATGGATCCAACCCAAGAGATGCCTTCCCTGAAGCACGTGATTTTCCCACACCACCCAGGGGCCGAGGGTGATTCACCGCAACTGGAGCAGACGAAGAGGAGATGTCTTCATATATGAGCTGGAGTACGACCGCCCTCCCGCATTTGGCCTGATATGCAGCGAGGTCAGAATCCAGTGCTATTCCCGCATGCCTGAAGAGGTCCCACCAGAACGCAGCTCAGAATCAGGAGGTCAGCTATATTGTATGCCAGCTGGGAGTCGGACCACCACTGGTCAGAGGCAGGATCCTGCAGCATGCCTCACCTTATTAAATCTGCAGCTGTGCTGGAGCAAGTGGATCGGCAAATTGAGGAGGAGGAGGAGGAGGAGGGCAAGGTGGATGAGGAGGAGGTAGCAATTAAACCTATAGCACCCTTATCTAGCAGCACCAAATGTCCTAGGCCTAGGGGGTGAAGCAAGAAAAAAATTGACAGGAACCGATGCAGATTGTACAGGGAAAAATTGCCTTTTTAGGGATAACCCTTTAAGGCTAAGTATATGGTTTCAAAGTAATTTTAATATGTAGTCATCTCGAATAGCACTTTTGTGCTCCTTATTGATTAAGTGCATGTGCTTACTAGAGAATCCTCTGGCATTCTGGTAGGCTACTCGGACCTTGGTCAAATTATTAATGTCCTTGGACTAGCTGCATACAGCTGTATTACTGTATTTGGATGGATCTCATAATAAAAAACATCAAATCTCGTTTCCAGATAAATAAAAAAACAATAGACGATTCCCCAAGAAGCCGACCATATTTCACCAGTGGTCTCCTGCTTATGAACACTTGCAATCACAATATTATACTTTGGAATGAACCTACTATATGATACGATGATCTGGATTTCCTCATGGTCTTGTATTTGTCAAAAAATATAATAAATGAGAATTTTCAGTAGAATTTTATTGACCCAATGCTTATTGGTACTAAGAACAGTGAGCAACGGGTCAATAATGGGAAGAGCTGGGTCAAGTTAATGATAAAATGCAATAAATAAAGCTCCTCTGGATTTATTGTAAATGATTTGCTGTGGTCTTGATTGAAAGTCATATTTTACTACATTTTGATTGGATGTTCAAAGCATTCTAGAAGATGAGGAGACCCGTCACATGTGGGCAAGTTACATTCAGACGTTGTAATGTATTATATTTTCTGGTCAGGGCTGGTAGATTAAGTATATTTTTAAAATTTCTTAAAGTGACAGTGCTCCTAAGGGGATGGGGATTCATATTGTTTTTGCAGCCTTATCTAAAGGTTTTTACACTTGAATACATTTTGAAATAATGAGACAAATAATGTTCCCTATATAATTATATTGCAGAACAACCAAGGAAAGAGAATGGATGAATGACATTGTCATATGCTGCAAAGGCTATTTAATATGCTGTATTTAACTGTTTGGCGAAGCAAGGATAATAGCAAAGAAAATACCTTCTATTAATGAGTTTCTTGCAACTGTATGTCATCATGAAAATTTTATTTTAGTTTGGATTTTGAGTTATTAATAATAATAATAATAATAATAATAATAATAATAGTAATAAATAAAATAATAATAAAAATATAAATTGTGTGTGTATATGGTTATTCAAAGTAAAACATTAAAGGCAAGTGTCACAAAAAAAGGACACGTGGAGCTTAGGTGGTTAACACCTTGCTATAGCCACTGTATATACCTATAAGTCATAACCACCATCGTGAACAACCCTTTGCTGCCCATCACCTTCACTAAGGTGACCTCTTCACCTACAAAGATTGTGTGGAGTCTTTTGGGAAGATGGTCAGGTAGCAGGGTAGACCGGTTGATGCACTGATGCCCCCTCTGCTGGAAAAAGGCCACCACCTTGCTTCGGGCACATTATTTGTTGAAGTGATTGGCCTTAAGCCCATGCAACCACTCTCAGGTGATGGCTTTGGCAAGCTAAATCTCCTCAACAAAAGAAACAGGACGGGTTGGTTAATGCTGGATAAATGCTTGGAGTGGGTAGGGGTCCCAACATAGCATTCTCCCAGTTAAAGGACTCTGGAAGGGGTGATATACACAGCTGACAAATAGGGCCAACTGCCTCTTCTACCTCCTCCTCTTCCTCATCCTCCTCATTGTCATCATCAGTCTCCTGGTCCTGGTGGATTTGCTAATCCAGGAGCTGGGGCACCGGCTGCAGGTGTAAAACAGCCAGGTATGCTGCAAGATCCTCTGGAGTCTGATATCTAGTGTTGTCAGATGGTATGGGGAACATGTGATCTCCTGACTGTGAGCTCAGGTCCTCCTCTGTCATGTGAAATCAGCACTGGATCTGCACCTCGCTGTAGATGAGGCCCAATGTGGGTAACATGGTGGAGCTCCAGATCACCAATGTATCCATCTCCTCTGAAGGCTGCTCCAGTTCTGGAGCTGATGAAGCACCCTCTGCCACTGGGGTGGTGAGGAAGATGACCTCCTCCAGAGAATACATATCTTGTGGAGGATCCATAGCAAGACTGCTGCATACTGCAGGTACATGTTAACAAACACTCATTCATTTAATATCCTTGTCTGGCTCATTTCTGGTATCAGCCTCCACGGTATATCATGTGGTCCAGTGGGTTCACTAGTCAGCTACGCCTGTGGTGGCATGACATCTAATTCCCCATGCCACAAGGCAACACTAGGGTTGCGATTTGGTGAAGTGACTATTGAAGCCTGATATAATTGGAGGAAAAATAATGATGACAGCAAATATTTTTGTTCAGGTCACTATTCACCAATTCAACTGGAATCCTGAATAAGTCTAGTGGGCAGCAATGCAAGGATAACTTCAATATGAATTATACATATAACACATTATGCACATGACAAAAATGTGTATTGTAAATGTATAGAATGAAATTAAATAGTGCTTGATCATTTTCAAGAAGCAATATCCATAGTATGGTATACCATTAGTGGGATCAGCATATAATGGCCATATGCTATTGTTATATGAATTGCTATTACATAACTGTAGAAGTGATGGCCTCACATGCTGATGACCCTCTGCATTAATAAAGGTTTGCTCTCAAAAAAAAAAAAAAAAAAAATATATATATATATATATATATATATATATATATATATATATATATATAATTTTTTTATTATATACAGTATATAATTAAAAAAATATTTATAACTAAAAAAATAATAAAAATTACCGTATATACTCGTGTATAAGCCGACTTTTTCAGCCCAAAAATTGGGCTGAAAAGTCCCCTCTCGGCTTATACGCGAGTATATACATGTGTGTGACGGGGACGGGGGCTCTGACTGGGGGCAGGAGGAGGCAGGAGGGGGCTACAGTGACACCGCGCGGTCACGTGGGCCCGGCTCATTAATATGCACGCATCCCCCTGTCCATCCCCGGCAAGGGGATGCAGTGCATATTGCCCCACACAGCCCCTGGCGGCCCCCGGCAGTGGTATACAGCCCCCCCCGCCTAGTACCGGGCCCCCATGCTGCGGATACAGTAGTTCATACATTACCATCTCTCCCTGCAGCGCGCGGCTCCTCCAGTCCCAGCCGGCATCTTCCTGTAGTGTCATGTGACTGGCGCGTCACATGACACTACAGCAACAAGCCGGGCGGGAGATGGAGGAGCCGCGCGCTGCAGGAGATGGTAATGTATGAACTACTGTATGCTGTGCCGCAGCATGGGGGCCCGGTACTAGGCGGGGGGGCTGTATACCACTGCCGGGGGCGCTGTATAAACCCCCGGGGGCCTGCTGTATAAACCCCCGGGGGCCTGCTGATACCCCCGGGGGCCTGCTGATACCCCCGGGGGCCTGCTGATACCCCTGGGGCCTGCTGAATACCCCTGGGGGCCTGCTGTATACCCCTGGGGGCCTGCTGATACCCCTGGGGGCCTGCTGTATACCCATGGGGGCCTGCTGTATACCCCTGGGGGCCTGTTGATACCCCCTGGGGGCCTGTTGATACCCCTGGGGCCTGCTGATACCCCTGGGGCCTGCTGAATACCCCTGGGGGCCTGCTGTATACCCCTGGGGGCCTGCTGATACCCCTGGGGGCCTGCTGTATACCCATGGGGGCCTGCTGTATACCCCTGGGGGCTTGTTGATACCCCTGGGGGCCTGTTGATACCCCTGGGGCCTGCTGATACCCCTGGGGCCTGCTGAATACCCCTGGGGGCCTGCTTATACCCCTGGGGGCCTGCTGTATACCCCTGGGGGCCTGCTGATACCCATGGGGCCTGCTGTATACCCATGGGGGTCTGCTGTATACCCCTGGGGCCTGCTGAATACCCCTGGGGGCCTGCTTATACGCCTGGGGGCCTGCTGATACCCCCGGGGGCCTGCTGATACCCCCGGGGGCCTGCTGTATACCCCTAGGGGCCTGCTGATACCCCTGGGGGCCTGCTGATACCCCTGGGGGCCTGCTGATACCCATGGGGCCTGCTGTATACCCCTGGGGGCCTGTTGATACCCCTGGGGCCTGCTGATACCCCTGGGGCCTGCTGAATACCCCTGGGGGCCTGCTTATACCCCTGGGGGCCTGCTTATATGCCTGGGGGCCTGCTGTATACCACTGGGGGGGCCTGTATACCTTACTGCTGGGGGTTGTATACCTGTGCTGGAGTCCACCCTCGGCTTATACGCGAGTCAATAAGTTTTCCCAGTTTTTGGGGGCAAAAGTAGGGGGGTCGGCTTATACACGGGTCGGCTTATACACGAGTATATACGGTATACAGTTATGAAAAAAATGTAAAAATTCCCTCCTGAGCTTTAAAGTGCAGGCCCCAGTCACCAACCTCAGCACAGATGATCTGGTCGCTTTTTCTTACAAAAAATAAACCACATCCACCAGGATATTTTTGCACAATCCTCTCAGAGCCTGGCTCCCCTTCCCTCCAACACCTTAAAGGGAACCTGACCCCTAAAAATCAGCCCTCAGACCATTTATACCTGTCCCTGCACCTCCAGGAATGCATTGTAGGCATCCCTTTGTGTAAAAAAGGGGTATTTGTAAAGTATGTAAAAGTGTTTTCATTACCTTCCTTTCTGCCGCTTCTCAGTGCTTGAGAAGTCACACAGGGCGTTCCCTGAGGCTTCTCAGCACCGCATGCAGATTGATTATTCATGCCCATATGGGTGTGCTAAGGCAGTGTGAGCTTCCTTGCCCCTCTCCATGGGCGGTATAGGCTGTATGATGCAAATTGCTTCATATCCATATAATAGGACTTCGCGCTGCATATTGCGCATGAGTTGGCTCTGCAGGCAGCTAATCCCAGACTAGCTACCATAGACCAAACTTGCGCATGCGCAATGCGCAGCGCGAAGTCCTATGATATGGATATGACGCGATTTGCGTTATACAGCCTATACCGCCCATGGAAGGGGCGAGGGAGCTCACACTGACTTAGCACGCCCATATGGCGTGAATAATTGATCTGCATGCGGCGCTGGGAAGCTACAGGGAACGCCCTGTGTGACTTCTCAAGCACTGAGAAGCCGCAGAAAGGAAGGTAATAAAAACACTTTTACATACTTTACAAATACCCTTTTTTTTACACAAAGGGATGCCTACAATGCATTCCTGGAGGTGCAGGGACAGGTATAAGTGGTCTGGGGGCTGATTTTTGGGGGTCAGGTTCCCTTTAAGCTCATTTTCCATGTTTGAGCCAGCTACAGAAGAAGAAGTTATCCAGCTTCTTGCTTCTTCCAAGTATACTACCTAATCTAGTGACCTTATTCCATTACATCTCCTTCAGTCCATGTTATGTCCCAAGAATGGAAATGACTTGTTATATATTTCTCTGTGCTATGTATTTCCTCCAATGAGTGAATTTATTCTCTGTTGCTAGGCAGATTTAGACTGGGTGAAGATTGACCTATGTACCTCCTGTAGTTGGGCTCTGTATTAGGTTGTCCCTGCCTTCTTCCCCAGTGTTCAGTCTACAGAAGCCATAACCCGGTTCACATGTGTACTACCCTGTAGGTATTACCCATTTTACCTGCTGCTGCATTGTAGCTAATACAAGATTTTGGATGAAAACAGCATTGTTTTACCTGGTCTTCTCTACACTTCAGTGCCGGCCACGTTTAAAGCTGTCTGTTGAGCCCTGGTGCAGGGGCGTATCTAGGGGGTGCAGCCGGACCTTTTGCCTCGGGCGCAACTCAGCAGGGGGCGTCGGGGGGGGAAAGCAGGGGTGAGTGCCTGTGGAAAGCTGACAAACTCCCCCCCCCCATCCTCACCTACCTTGGGGAGGGGGAGGGGGGGGCGCCAAGATAGATCTGTGCCCCGGGCGCCATCATACCTAGTTACACCTCTGCCCTGGTGTGTGAATACTTGCTACTCAATTATCTAAGGAGCTGATACTTAGAACGCATAGGATTCGCAGTCCCAGGAAGAGACTGACCAGTCCCTCTCCCCAGCTGTCACTACCTGTCTAATTAAAATATTTAACCTCTCTCTTTCATCCGGTATCTTTCCCTGTTCATTCAAACACTCCATCATAATTCCCCTACTCAAAATACATTCCTTGACCAGAACTACCTGCTAACTACATACCTGTCTCCAATTTTCCCTTTATCTCTAAACTTCTGGAATTCTTGGTCCTCTTTGGTCTAATCTGCTATCTGTCTGATCACAGCTTCCTCGATCCTTTTTAATCTGAATTCCGCTCCTTACACTTCACTGAAACTGCCCTTACTAAAGTCTCCAATTACTTAATAATGGCTAAATTCAATGGCCACTACTGTTCCTCCTAGACCTTTTGGCTGCCTTTGACGCTCTAGAACACAAGCTCCTCCTTACCATGCTCCGCTCATCCAGCCTGAAGGACACTGCTCTCTCCTGGTTCTCCTCCTACCTCTCTGACCGCTCCTTCTCTGTATCTTTTGCTGTCTCCTCTTCCCTTCCTCTTTGTTTTCACTGTCGGTGTTCCTGAGGGTTCAGTAATAGGCCTCCTCCTCTTCTCTATATACAGCCCTTATCAATCAAATCATCACCAGATTCAGCATCTCTGATGCTAATCTCTGATGTTATCTCTATGCTGAGAACACCCAATTATACACATCGTGCCCGGATATCACATCCACATTAATACAAATGCAATGGTTTCTCACACCATGTCTTCCCTTTTTCTGTAACTGGATCTCCACAAAACTGAGTTTATCATTTTTCCACCCTCTACCGACTGTTCGACACACAAAATCTCAATTACCTTTGATGGGTCAGCCATTACTCCCAAGCAGCAGGCTCATTGTTTTGGGATCACTCTGGGATTTGACACTGAGCTATCCTTTATGCCCTATATCCAATCACTTACCAGCTCATGTTACTTGCACTTAAAAACATCTCTAGAATTCGATCATTTCTCACTCTTAAAACTACAAAAACAGTTACTGTCAATCTTATTTATTCTCATCTGGACTACTGAAACTCTTTACTAACCAGTCTTCCTCTAACCAAGCTTTCTCCTCTCTAGTTTATCCTTAACTCAGCAGCCAGGGTCATTTTTCTGTCCAGACAATTTAATGATGCCTGAGCCTTATGCCAGTCTTTACACTGGTTGCCCATCCACTACTGGATGCAATACAAACTTATGTCTCTCACCCACAAAGCCCTCCACAGTTCTGCACCCCTACATCTTATCCCTCATCTCTGTCTATCACCCTATCAATGTCCTCTGTTCTGCAACAGATCTCAGATTAATATCACCCATAATTCGAAGCTCACACCTCCGTCTCAAAGATTTCTCTCGTGCTGCACCATATTGTGCATAATCTGATTTTAAGCATGCCTTAAAAACATATCTCTTTAGAAAGGTCTATCACCTCAACTCACTTACATAACATTCCCCTCTTCCCTGATCCACCCATCTAAATGTTAAACACAATTTGCTCCTTCCTATTCTTCTGTCTTTATATCCTCCCTAAAACTAATAGCACATAAGTGCATGTAGACAAAACTGGCTGATGACTGGAGCATGTGGTCTCATATTAAAATCCCTTATTTATCATAATAATGGCTGAACCAGACCCTACAAGCACGTCCTGTATTATTATTATTATTATTAATGCCTACTTGAGATTGTGAATCCCTACAGGGCACACACACACACACACACACACACACACATATATACAGTTGTGGCCAAAAGTATTGACACCCCTGAAATTCTGTCAGATAATGCTCAGTTTCTTCCTGAAAATGATTGCAATCACAAATTCTTTGGCATTATTATCTTCATTTAATTTGTCTTCAATGAAAAAACACAAAAAGAATTGTCCTAAAGCCAAATTGGATCTAATTCCACACCAAACATAAAAAAGGGGTGGACAAAAGTATTGGCACTGTTAGAAAAGTCATGTGATGCTTCTCTTATTTGTGTAATTAACAGCACCTGTAACTTATCTGTGGAACCTAACAGGTGTTGGCAATAACTAAATCACACTTGCAGCCAGTTGACATGGATTAAAGTTGACTCAACCTCTGTCCTGTGTCCTTGTGTGTACCACATTGAGCATGGAGAAAAGAAAGAAGACCAAAGAACTGTCTGAGGACTTGAGAAACCAAACTGTGAGGAAGCATGACAATCTCAAGGCTACAAGTCCATCTCCAAAGACCTGAATGTTCCTGTGCCTACCGTGCGCAGTGTCATCAAGAAGTTTAAAGCCCATGGCACTGTGGCTAACCTCCCTAGATGTGGACTGAAAACAAAAATTGACGAGAGATTTCAAAGCAAGATTGTGCGGATGGTGGATAAGGAACCTCGACTAACATCCAAATAAGTTCAAGCTGCCCTGCAGTCCGGAGGTACAACAGTGTCACCCGTACTATCCGTCGGCGTCTGAATGAAAAGGGACTGTATGGTAGGAGACCCAGGAAGACCCCACTTCTTACCCCGAGACATAAAAAAAGCCAGGCTGGAGTTTGCCAAAACTTACCTGAGAAAGCCTAAAACGTTTTGGAAGAATGTTCTCTGGTCAGATGAGACAAAAGTAGAGCTTTTTGGGCAAAGGCATCAACATAGAATTTACAGGAGAAAAAAAGAGGCATTCAAAGAAAAGAACACGGTCCCTACAGTCAAACATGGCAGAGGTTCCCTGATGTTTTGGGGTTGCTTTGCTGCCTCTGGCACTGGACTGCTTGACCGTGTGCATGGCATTATGAAGTCTGAAGACTACCAACAAATTTTGCAGCATAATGTAGGGCCCAGTGTGAGAAAGCTGGGTCTCCCTCAGAGGTCATGGGTCTTCCAGCAGGACAATGACCAAAAAACACACTTCAAAAAGCACTAGAAAATGGTTTGAGAGAAAGCACTGGAGACTTCTAAGGTGGCCAGCAATGAGTCCAGACCTGAATCCCATAGAACACCTGTGGAGAGATGTAAAAATGGCAGTTTGGAGAAGGCACCCTTCAAATATCAAGGACCTGGAGCAGTTTGCCAAGGAAGAATGGTCTAAAATTCCAGCAGAGCATTGTAAGAAACTCATTGATGGTTACCGGAAGCGGTTGATCACAGTTATTTTGGCTAAAGATTGTGCAACCAAGTATTAGGCTGAGGGTGCCAATACTTTTGTCTGGCCCATTTTTGGAGTTTTGTGTGAAATGATCAATGTTTTGCGTTTTGCTTCATTCTCTTTTGTGTTTTTTCATTGAAGACAAATTAAATGAAGATAATACCAAAGAATTTGTGATTGCAATCATTTTCAGGAAGAAACTGAGCATTATCTGACAGAATTGCAGGGGTGTCAATTAGTGATGGGCGAATCCTAAATTACTCGGAATCGCTTGACTCTAGCGAGTCCGAGCACAGGACTCGCTACTCGTTGCGAGTCTAGCGAGTCCAATGTTAATGAATGGGGAAGCGAGTAATAGCGAGTAGTGTGAGATTTACAAATCGCAGATGTGTCTCGGAAGCTTCAGCCTGAAGCAATCCTAGTTTTGTCATTTATTTGCATTGGACTAGTTTACTTTGCAACTGTAATCGCTGGCTGGGAAACTCGCACAGATAAGAGTCCTGTCTTCTTTGTGTGCTGGCTCCAGGGTCCTAGAGTCTGCCTGCTGCCTGATGTAGCAGAGCTGAGATTGTTCTCAGTCTGCTCATTCCCTGTGTACAGACATGAATGTCTGTGCACAGAGATGATGTAGCAGAGCTGAGATTGTTCTCAGTCTGCTCATTCCCTGTGCATATACATCTATATCTATGCACAGGGATGAGCAGAGAGGACATCGCGTTTTGGACTGCGTCGGACGGAAGAGGATTTTTTTAATTAAAGATGGAGTCTCTAATGGCTTTTTTTTTATTTCTAATAAAAAAATTTCTCTGTGTTGTGTTTTTTTTAAAACAATTTAATAGAAATTCATGGCGGTCATGTCTAATATTGGCGTGACCGCCATAAATTTCGGGCTTAGGGCCAGCTGATAATACAAAGCTGGCCCTAACCTCTATTACCCAGCGTGCCACCGCCACCAGGGCCGCTGGAAGAGCGGGGTTCAGCGCCAGAGGATGGCGCTTCAATGAACGCGCCATCTTCTGGGGCGGCTGCGGGCTGCAATTTGCAGCGGGGGGTGCCCAGAAAGCTTGGGCATCCCTGTGCTGCGGATTCCAGCCCCCAGCTGCTTAGCTGTACCTGGCTAGACATAGAAATTGCGCGGAGCCCCACGCATTTTTTTGACTCCGACTCCGAGACGACTCCGACTCCGAGACGACTCCGACTCCGACTCGACTCCGAGACGACTCCGACTCCGAGACGACTCCGACTCCGACTCGACTCCGACTCCGAGACGACTCCGAGATGACTCCGACTCCGAGACGACTCCGACTCCGAGACGACTCAGACTCCGACTCCGACTCGACTCCGAGACGACTCCGAGACGACTCTGACTCCGAGACGACTCCGACTCCGAGACGACTCCGACTCCGAGACGACTCCGACTCCGACTCTGAGACGACTCCGACTCCGAGACGACTCCGACTCCGACTCCGACTCCGAGACGACTCCGACTCCGAGACGACTCCGACTCCGAGACGACTCCGACTCCGAGACGACTCCGAGACTACTCCGACTCCGAGACGACTCCGACTCCGACTCCGACTCCGAGACGACTCCGACTCCGAGACGACTCCGACTCCGAGACGACTCCGACTCTGAGACGACTCCGACTCGACTCCGAGACGACTCCGACTCCGAGACGACTCCAACTCCGAGACAACTCCGACTCCGAGACGACTCCGACTCCGACTTGACTCCGAGTCGACTCCGACTCTGAGACGACTCCGACTCCGAGACGACTCCGACTCCGAGGCGACTCCGACTCTGAGGCGACTCCGACTCTGAGACTCCGACTCTGAGGAGACTCCGACTCCGAGATGACTCCGACTCCGAGGCGACTCCGACTCCGAGGCGACTCCGACTCTGAGGCGACTCTGACTATGAGGCGACTCCGACTCTGAGACTCCGACTCTGAGACTCTGACTCTGACTCTGAGACTCTGACTCTGAGACTCTGACTCTGAAATTCATTAAATAATAAAAAAAAATGCGTGGGGCTCCGCGCAATTTCTATGTCTAGCCAGGTACAGCTAAGCAGCTGGGGGCTGGAATCCACAGCGCAGGGATGCCCAAGCTTTCTGGGCACCCCCGCTGCAAATTGCAGCCCGCAGCCGCCCCAGAAGATGGCGCGTTCATTGAAGCGCCATCCTCTGGCGCTGAACCCCGCTCTTCCAGCGGCCCTGGTGGCAGTGGCACGCTGGGTAATAAAGGGGTTAATACCAGCTTTGTTATACAAGCTGGTATTAAGCCCGAGATTCTTAATGTCAGGCCACGTTTGACCCAGCCACTAAGAATCTCCAATAAAGGGTTAAAAAAACACAACATAGAGAAAATTTTTTATTTGAAATAAAAAAAAAAGCCATTAGGGACTCCATCTTTAATTAAAAAAATCCTCTTCTGTCCGACGCAGTCCAAAACGCGATGTCCTCTCTGCTACATCCCCTGTGTATAAATATAGATGTCTATGCACAGGGAATGAGCAGACTGAGAACAATCTCAGCACTGCTACATCATGTCTGTGAGCAGGCAGGTTCTAGGACCCTGGAGCTGCACAGAGAAGACAGCTGGACTCGGCTCGCAATGTAACAGCAGTTATCTGCGAGTTTCCCTGCTATCACTGGCACAGTAGCCGAGTCTAATGCAAACAATGGCAATCCTAGTGTTGTCAGCGTTTCTGACAAAACTAGGATTGATATTGATTTGCATTGGACTCGTGCGAGTAATCACTGGGAAACTCGCAGAATACCGAGTCCTGCGAGTCCCTTACTACTCGCCGAGTAACGAGTCCTAGCGAGTAGATTCGCCCATCCCTAGTGTCAATACATTTGGCCACAGCTGTACGCTGTATGTGTATGACTATGTGTTTCAGAAAATGAATTCAGTCTGACACGATGTTATCTTTACGAGCCATCTTCAAAATTCAACATTAAATAAAAGGCTCACTATCAGGATAATATGAAGAGTGGAACATTAAAGGGAAGGAATAAAACAGGGCCTCTTTGAGACTGTAAAGTCAGTTCACTGTAAGGTCTTCCCTTTCAACAACCGTCTGTCTAACTAGCTGCACCGCCTTTGTATTGATCTGCTCTGTGAATTTTGTTCCCTTAACAATGCATAACTATTTTTAGAAATTTACCTACAAGAAATAGAATAATAGACATCTGATCCATTTTTTTTATTTTTTTCAAATACCGACGGTAAAATAACAAGCGATACGATTCACAAAGTTGTAAAAACATGAAGCAGCTGCCATGGCAACAGCTATCGGCTCACCCCGCCATATGTTTTCTCTAAATTTAAGGTTTGCAACTTGTTTGTGTTTCTTTTTTCTTTTTTTTTCTTTTTTACTTTGTCACCATATTGTAAGATGTTGCGGTAATGAAACTGGTGATTACTGTCTTTTATTGTAATTTCAAATCACAACACCGCGCTCCTGCTCTAAGTAGCTGTCAGTTATGCAGTTTAGTAGGCTAACGTGTCATTTCAGTACCGTCACTTACACACTTATTATGCCTTTCTTATGTTGTTATGCTTTTTTTTTTATAATACACACCGTTAAATCTCGAGTACAAAGAGCCAGTGTTACAGCTATGAACTGTAGGTTACTATCAGTCGTAAGCTTGTTTGACTGAATGTTGATTCCCACGTATACTGTACATGCAAACTCAGCTGAAACACACATTCATATGCCTTAGCAAGGAGAAGGAAAGAGCATAAGGCATGTTGAACTTCAACATGCACAGAATTTCTTTATCTACCAAGAGTTGAGCAAAAACATTAATTTTGCCCTTGTCGGGCACCCAGACCAGTTATTTATTGCCATCTAACAGGGTAATCTTCTGGGCATCTTTGACCTTTAGTAGGCCTTCAACATCATGTTGCCATGGAACAAAGCTGCCCAGGCTGCCAGTCCATAAAAGCCCTGTCCTTGTTCATCTGACACAAAATACAGAAATGGACACCAGACCAGGAAAACTTTTTTCTCCACTGTATTCCTGATATATGGTATTTTGTGTATTGGAGCATAACACATTTGTGATGGTACATCTAGGTCAAAGACCTTCCTCTGCTACACGTAGTGCGACTCCGCTGACTGAGCGAAAACTTTAATTTTGCTTTGGTCGTGCATCTAGTCAAGTTCTTTATTGCCATCAGACAGGGTAACCTTCTGGGCATCGTTGCCCTTTAGTGGGCCCATAAGGCTACCAAGGAACAAATAAATATCAAAGCTGCCCATTCTGCCAGTTCAAAGATGCAGACCACAGAAGTGATGACTGCTATTGTCCAACTGGTATATGGTATTTTGTGTATGGGAGCATAGCACATTTGTGATGGTACATATAGGATGGAGACCTTCATCTTGTTTCTTGCTACAAGTAGTGTGGTACCACTGCTTCCAAAATCCACAATAAAAAGTTGAAGCCAGGATATAAAAATTGCTTTTTCTTTGTATTCAGGAAAACTCAAGTAAAGTGTATAGCAAGTAACACATCTTCCATTCGCCACTCTAACATAGATCAGCTCTTGCAGAAGGGTTACCGACATGATCTTATTCCCTACCACAGAGGCTGCCAAGGAGTGAGGCCAATAAGTGAGGCAGAGGCTGGAATGTTTGCATCCCACTAATATACAACCACATGGACCCAAGTGTCTTGCTATAATACCTCCAGCACTGCTATGCTACTTTATAAGGGTAAGTTCACACATACAGTTTTAACCTCGGTTTAGCAGCGAAAACCGCCGGCGGTTTAGCATAGGTTTTATTTAAATTTATGTAAATCCTTAGCAGCTTTAGGACTTACAAGTAACCCTATGCAATTTAGAAACCGCTGTGCACACATAGTCGGTTTATGTGAGCGGATCCGCCAGCGGTTGAGCGGTTTCCGAGCGGTTTAGCAGCATACAACATGTCAATTCTTCCGAGCGGTTTTGGATCAGTTCCATGAACAAAATCCTTCATAGAAAACCGCTGGAAAAACCGCTGGGAAAAACTATAAACCGCTGTGCACACGCTGAAAAAAACCGCCGGAAAACCGCCGGAAAACCGCCGGAACACAGCTGGAGACTTCAGAGCTCAGAACTGATAATTTCCAGCGTTTTCTGACGGTTTGAACGCCACTAAACCTTCCTGTGTGAACTTACCCTACGGACCACTCTTAAGGCCACGTCACACCTGTCGACATCGCCCCTGCATCGCCTAATGTAAAGGGGTGATGTCGGCGCCTCTGAGTGGTCACCTGGTTTCACATCAGTGATGTGAAACCAGGCGGCCAGTCTGGGACGATGTATCCAAATCGCCCCATGTAAATGGCCGCCGGCGACCTGACAGGCGATGGGAGCCATAGGCTCCCATTGTCCTGCATCGCCGCTGGGGTTTTGAGAGACCCCGGTGGCGATGCCATCTGTCAGATCACCGGCGCATCGCTGGAGGTGTCGCCCCATGTAAATGGGGACGGCGACGCTGGCGGGGCGCCAAAAACGTGCGCGCTCCCACCAGTCGCCGCCGACATCTCCAGCGCCATTGATAGGTGTGACGGCACTCTTAGAGATGATGCTGGGAATTTCTTCTTCACTAAAACCCCAAGGTGGGCATACATTGCAGTAATCTGCGTGAACAGCATCCTATGTGAATCCTATTCATTGTGCAGGACAGCCAGTGGTTCGCTGATTAAGGTGGTGGTTAGTGATTGGAAGCTGGTGTCCTGCAATAGTAATGCCATCCCTTTTTATTAAGGCAAAGCTGCACCTTGCATGAGTGCAATGGTCGACTGACCAAAGTAATGCTGTGGTAAGGATAAATTAATGAATGGTGTACAGACTTCTTAACTTTGGATATATTTCCCAATATTTGATGCCCAGATTCATTGAATTTAGACAGTTTTACCACGACACTACAAGAGATAAATGAAGAATTGCAATATCTATGTAGTGCTATGCAACAATAAAGTTACGTTTTGGTTTTAATATTCACACCCTCTTCGGGCAGATTGCCTTATGCTATGCAGGTATAAAAATCAGATGCTGTATTAGTAATGGCCACTAGTGGTGATCACTAGTACAGAACCTGATCTTTATTTCTGCGCACTATTCGTCAATCTGTCTGAATTTTAAGACTGAAACGGTACGTTATTTTTGAATTGAACTACAAGTAAAATTGTTTTTTGTTGTTTATGCTTTCGAGTGCTGGATTACATTTTTGTTGCTGGATTTATACGGCAATATCCTATCTGAGCACCTGTTAAAACACAAAGTGGTGTGTACTCTATTTCACAGATTCACCCAATGTTTGTAGCCCAAGCTCCTTGAATTTAGACAGTGTTTTTAAATGTTTGGTGTCCCGATACTACTTGGCTTGAGAAACTATTACCCAATGTTTAATGAAAATATTCATTGATTTGAAAGAGTATTATCTAATGAAAGTCTAAAAATATATCTTTTAGTCCAGCCACAGGGCTTACTGAGTATCGAATAAAAATGTGTACTAACAGAGTAATATAATAAAAATGAGGTACAGAGCCTATGGAATTCAAACATCATACACGTTCTTAATCATGGCACATGCCCTAATTAAAGGGACTCTGTCAGGTCATATTTCAGTATGATACTAATAGTACACTTGAATAGTGTCTGGGCAGACCTTTCAAAATATGTATAAATCATTACTGTGCTCTCAGTAGTTCTCTTGCTATAAGCATCTTCACAGCCAGCAGGCAGCTGTGAAAGTAATTCACCTGACTCCCCTGAATCATAGTATGTAAATGTTATTTAAATAACCATGCATATCCAAGAAGGTATTCTGTCCCTTCTCTCTGTGCTGGTTACACTGAATCTCAGGCTTCTGCAGGTAGCTGGGGTAGTTGGGGAGGGGGTAAGGAGGGGGAGGTATTTTGTGCTACAACTCTTGTAGTAACATCACCAGCCTGTGCTGCCTGTAAGAGAGTTCTGTTTATACAAACCTTTTGTTTTCCTGCATATTATGTTTTCTGCTGAGCAAATGATCAAATGTTCATATAAACACAAAGAAATATCTCAGAGCACACACTACACACATGCCTCATACACACAATGAAGATCTCAGAGCTGCATCTGCTAAAAGCACACATCTCTGCCCCCTTCTTTCTCCACTGTCTGCAATGAGTCCCTGCGCCTAGAGAGCTGACTACACACAGCATACAGACCAGAGGAGGGCAGGGCAATGCAGTGATCCATGAATATTCATTCCTTGGGAAGTGGGCAGCAGAGAAGCAAGTGATCATTGAAAGATGGAATGAATCTTTCATTTTGAAGTTTACACAGGATAGGAGCAAAGTATAAATAATAGAATACATGAATAGAGAGAGCTTAGAGAGCGGAATTAGAAATTATATCAATTACATATGGATTTTTGTCCTGACAGATTCCCTTTAAGAGAGGCTAAGCTGCTTAAAGTGCTCTTGTCACCAGTTTACTTGCATATAAACTGCGGCCACCAGCAGTGAAGGCCTTATATACAGCATTTTAGATACTGTATATAAGTCCCCAGACTAATCTGTATAATACAAAGAAAACCCAGCTTTTATTATACTTACTTAAAGGGCTATCCAGTCCGATGGGTGTCACAGGTCTCTGCCCGGTGCCTCCTTTCTTTCTTTAAACACCAAGCTTTTATCTGCTCCAGCAGGTGATGCATCCTACGTCACCCACACAGTTACCCATGGAAGCAGAGAAGAGGGAGACATTCAGAGGAAGAAAAGAGGCACCAGACAGAGTCCGGCAACACCCATCGCATCGGCCCCCATGTGAGTATATTAAAAGCTGTTTTTATGCATTATACAGATGGGCCTGGGGACTTATATACAGTATTCTAGAATGCCTAATATAATGCCTTACTGGTGGTGGCCGCGGCTTATATGCAATAAACTGGTGACAGATTAACATTATAAAAATGAGGCAGAGTCTACACATGTAGACTCTGCGCCTCATTTTTATAATATTGATCTGTAACAACATGCTTTTACCCAACACTTAATGGAGAAGATTTTATGCTCTATTCCTGTGGTTGTACTAAAGATCTAATTTTGGACTATTGTTGTAATGCTACACAAAGCACGGTTCGCGTCCGGAATTAAGCCTATCTATACCCGGTGAGCTGGTTTATCATTTTGATACCCTGGTGAGCTGGTTTATCATTTGATACCGTGATGTTTTCATTGATTATCATTTGAGTATTATCCAATTTTTGGTGCCCTATACCTCCTAGACTTTATACCTTTTAAAAATGAAACTGTAAAATATATAGTAAACATAAATTTAATTAAGAAAATTAAATTTTAACGGCTAGCATTTCTTATAAAATAGTGAAGAAAATCTAAAAAAATATTATTCAAAGTAATCAGTAACCACACAAAAAACTTGAAGAATGATCCTTTTAAAAGGAAAAAAATGAAACTGGATGTCTCCTTAAACTCTCGACTTGATTGAATCATATGACATTAATACATTTCTATAGCTTGTTGCACACTTACTTGATCCGTGGTTGTGAAATGCTCTCATTTTGAATTTTGACACATTGATAACAAGTGGCGTGCAATGTGCTTAGTGTAGTCAATGAAAAAGGATTTGTATTATCTAAGCATTCACTTTGTAAATTGCTTCAATTTACCAAAAAAGAAAGATTACATAATTTCCTAGTTATATTACAGTACCACCATCAGTCAGGAAGGAAGTATAATGTGAACAGAAATGATAATTCGGCTTTTCAATTTTCTGTTCCATGTCTTTGCACAATATTCAAATTTTACTATCTGAAAAACCTTGGAAAACCTGCACTTCTTTAAAACGTAAGTGGAGTGATTTTGAAGCACTATCACACTTTACAGAAGACAATCTTCTCCAAACATTTCTAGACCGTCCAAGGTCAAGATGAGTTTTAACTTCAAACATAAGTCTCTCAACGTGGTGCGAATTCTCTGAATCCATGTTGACATCCAATGATGGAACCTTTTCTTGAGAAATGATGACTCAATAAATATTATTCTTTATAATTCTATTTTAATTTCAGCTTTTATTCTTTTAGTTCCTCGTGTAACTGACGGGCACCCAGGGCTCGGGTACTCAGCTCTCAGGCGGGTTCGGTCTGGGATGTCACGGGTGGCTGCCCGAGGCCGTGGCCCTGGTGGTCAATGAATAAGGGGTTGAAATAAAGTATATACAAGTTTGTGACGCCACCTGTTGTATCTGGTGATGCTCCCCAGCGCCGCCACAGTCCTCCGGTGGTCGATGGTATTGCGGCTTAGAAGGATTAGTCCCCCGCAGGCAGGACTGGACCGCCGGGGCAGCATTCTGTAAGGAAAACAGTTTATATGGGAAAGGATGCAGCAGAGTCGGAACTTCACTTTACCGGGTACTCTACTGAAAACTTCTCCAAAGTCATACAGTTCAGCAAGATGTTACAATGGCAAATGCTACGGATGCTGCAAGCAGAATTTCTGGCTGATAGATGGATCCCTCCTTGTGTACCTTCCTTGTTCCTTCTTTTCCCTTGCCTCCCAGTGGTGGTGAAGTCTGATCTCCTAGAGATAATCTGTCCTGCTGCGTCTCTCAGTCTTCTCTCCCTTGCACCCGTCGGGTGAATCTTTTACAGTCCTTCGCAGGATCCAACTGCAGAACTGATTCCCCTGTTGTGGGCTCTTTGGGAGTCGGGGCTGTATCTGTAATATCCCCGTTCATCGGATTCTCTATGAGCCGTATCGGAACACACAGTTTTGGGCTCCGGTACCTGGTTGCTTCCTTTGTGGCAAACCTTCAGGTTACTCACTTCCCCACTAGAGTGAACTCCCTTGCTGGGTTACTTGCTCTCTTTCTTCCTTCTGGGATCTGTACTTTAGCTTTTCTGGGCCCCTCAGTCGAAGAGGCCCTCCTGTTCCCTCAGGCTGGCTTCCTGGCTCCCTCTAACTCCTCCAACCGAACTCTCCAACCACCAATTACTGCTCACTAGTTCCCCCTAGAGGCCACTAAATACCCTCCCGGGGTCCCTCCCACCTACTAACCTAGTGTGTGGATGTTAGCTTTAGGGTTCCACCTACTGACCATAGTTCCGCTTGCAGTGGGGCGACTACACCGCTTTTCTGGGTGTAATACCCCTTTTGTGGCCCCTGCATGGTGGGGCGCCACACAACTTTCTTAGAAATGGAAAAAAGTTTAAAGTTTGGTCAAGATTCTTTAAAATGTTTCGGCCAATTTTTCGTTTTTCTCTCTCCTTCTTCCAAGAGCCATAACTTTTTTTTATTTTTCCATCAATGTAGACATATGAGGGGTTGTTTTGTTTTGTACTTTTGAATTACCGTATATACTCGCGTATAAGCCGACCCGTGTATAAGCCGACCCCCCTACTTTTGTCCTCAAAACCTGGAAAAACCTATTGACTCGTGTATAAGCCAAGTCCCGAGTACAGACTACAGGACTCGGATTGTAAACTCGCTTAGAATCGCTCAGACTAGCTCAGAATCGCTCAGAAATGCTCAAAATCGCTAAGACTCGCTCTCAGAATCGCTATGACTCACTCAGAATCGCTATGACTCACTCAGAATCGCTCAGAAATGCTCAGAATCGCTAAGACCCTCTCAGAATCGCTAAGACCCTCTCGGAATAGCTCAGACTCGCTCGGAATCGCTAAGACCCGCTCGGAATAGCTCAGACTCGCTACTGACAGCAGGTATCCGAGTCCCTAATACAGTGACTCGCGTATAAGCCGAGGGGGTGACTTTTCAGCCCGATTTTTGGGCTGAAAAACTCGGCTTATACGCGAGCATATACGGTAAATCATTTATTTGACCATATAGTGTACAGGAAAATGGAAATAAAAAATCCAAGTGGGGTAATTTGCAAACCAATTATACAATTCTTTTTGGGGTATTTTATTTATCTTGTTCACTACTTGGTAAAACTCACATGTCGGTATGAGGTCTCAGGTCGGTACGAGTTTGTAGATACTAAACATGTATACTTTTACTGTTATCTAAGTGGTGAAAAAAATTCAGAAGTTTTTAAAAGTGAAAGAATAGCACTTTTGTCACCATTTTCCGTGATCTGTAGCGTTCTTATTTTTTGGGATCTGGGACTGTGTGACGGCTTATTTTTTGCAGCTTGAGCTGATATTTCTACTGATACATTTTTTGGTAGATGTGCTGTTTTGATCATCTGTTATTGCATTTTATTGCAATGTCGCGGTGACCAAAAAAAAGATAATTTTGTCGTTTAGACGTTTTTCAATTACGCAGTTTACAGATCTGAATACTTTATTCTATATTTTGATAGATCGGGCTTTTCTGAACTCAGCGATACCAAATGTGTGTATTTTTTATTGTTTCATTTTCAATGCGGCAAAAGGGGGATGATTTGAAGTTTAATTTTTTTAAACTCTCTTTAAACTTTTTCTTTATTTTACACTACCCCGTAGGGGGCCTCAGCACTGCACAGTGCGATCGCTTCTGCTATGCAGTGAGATGCTTCAGAATCTCTGCACAGCACAAATGATAATTTTCTGCTGACGATGCAGTTTAAGCATCGCCGGTAGGAGGTGATTCATGACAGCATCTGGTATCATCATCTGACTCTAGGCTGTTAAGACACTTAATTGAGGCCCCATGATCGCATCACGGGGCAGCCAATACTGGTGGTGAACAGCACAACCCCACCGTAGAGCTTTGGATCATGCTGTTAGTGTTTGACTGTACCATCCAAAGGGTTAACTGTGCTGATCAGATCAGCTGACATGTGTGGGGGATGATGTGAGCTCAGAGCAGGAGATCATATTAAAAAGAGGGAGATGACGAAAGGTGTACAATTATGTGTGGCGCCCCACTTGTCAGTGCGCCATAGTGGGGGTACTGCACCCATGACTGAGTGTGCGGTATTCCTATCATTGGGGAGTGTAAAGTCAACATGAGGCTCTCATCCCAGCATCCCTACACCTAAAATAGGGGACAAATTGGCCACCTGTTACCAGGGTAACCGGTACTGGTGGGAAGAGCGTTATGGTAGAAGGAGTGAGAAAACACAAAGACAGAAAAAGGAGAGAGAAGAAGAGAGTCTAGTCTGAAGAAAGAAGCAAGGAACCAGTCCTAGAGGGACACCACAGGTAGGGCGCCTGAAAGGAACGGCGACCCAGGCGAAAGGAGGAGACCCAGTGCTGGACCTTATCCACGGCCTGGGGAAATTCTGGTCCACAATGGGATACTGGCTGCGAGTCATGGTGCAGACGAGTCTAACCCTGAGCCATCAATACCAGAGGGTCACAGGTTTGCCCAGCAGCCTTAACCTCGTCCAGAACATGCCGCCCCACCAGGAGCACTAAACAGGGTTGAGCCCAATAGAGAAGAAGGGTAACCTTATAGCACCCAACAGGCCTGGTAGACAAGTGGGTTGTGCAGGACAGCGCAAGGATAGTGAGAAGGTGCAAGAAAGACAGCAAAGGACAGTGAAAGTAGCTGAAGGAGCACTCTGGGAGCCTCAAAGAGAATTTATCCTCTCTGGTGACTACCCGGCTAGCTACCCGTAAAGACTGTGTAACTGTGTACCTGACCTGCTGAGAACTGTTGCCAGTAAAGTACCCGTACAGAGTCAGCAAGACTCCAGTGTTTTATTCTGCTCCGCCTGGAGGGAGTGTTATCAACTGGCTGCAATACCATCGTCCCCGGTGGTCTGACAGGGGCACTGGTGAGATCACCAGAAACTGCAGTTGTCGTCACAAGACTTTATTTTACACTTTTATTATTAAACCCATTTTGCAGCTGACCCCCAGGGCTACGAGCCCGGGCACCAGCCACCGAGACAGCAACCCCATATCAACGTCTGGGTACCGAGTTCTCATAGACCCCATTATGCCCTTGATCGTGAAGGGGTTAAAATAAAGATCTTTAAAAAAAATGTAAAAAACACATGCATATTTGGTATCACTGCCTCCGTAAAATTCTGCTCTATCAAAATATAAAGTTAAATAACCTGATTGATAAATTCTGTAAAGAAAAAAATAATTGAAATGACAGAATTGTATTTTTTAAGTGCCATAACTCCTCAATGCAATAAAAAGCTATCACAATGTAATATTCACCCCGTAATTATATCAACAAGAACATCAGGTCAACCTGCAAAACAGGAGCCCTCACATAGCTTCATCAACAGCAAAATGTAAAGGTCATGGACAATTTTTTCTTTCTTAGAAATTTTCAGAATTTGGTGCACCACTGAAATAAAATAAAATCTATGCATCTTTGGTAATGCCGTAATCATACTGACCTCATTTTAACTGCACAATGAAGATCATAAAGGCGAAACCCAAAATCAAATACAGAATTGCATTTGTTTTACAATTTCCCTTGGAATTTTTTCCCAATTTTCCAGTACAATATATGGTAATCTGAATGTTGTCATTCAAAATACAAGTCACCCTGCAAAAAAAGCCCTCATGTTACATTAACAATAATAGTTGTTATTTGTACAGCGCCAAACATGTTCCTGCAGCACTTTACAATTCAGAGAGGACTTCTAAAGACAATACAGAGTAACACAATCTACAATCTATGAGAATAGCTGAGGCACAAAAGGTAAAAAGTGCCATCATATATGGTCCAGCCATCAATATAATAAAGGATTCACATAATGCTGCATGAACAGGTCACCAGCCCGGATCTCTACAAGTACAGATTAAGTGCTACTAAGTATATGGAGGGTGCAGCCAGATGATAGAAGGGACCAGATTTGGAAAACTATATTGTAAAGGGCAGAATGGGAATGGTTAGATAAGTGAGGTGAGGTGTATGCTAGTCTAAAGAAATGTGTTTTTAGGGCCCGTCTAAACAATGGGTATTGGGAATTAATTGAATTGTTCTTGGTAGTTCATTCCAGAGAATTGGTGCAGCCCGTGAGAAGTCTTGGAGACAGGAGTGGGAGGTTTGGATTGTATATGATGTCACTCTTAGGTCACTTACAGAACAGAGGGCACGTGTAGGGCTATAGAAAGAGATGAAGGAGGAGATGTAGCTTGCTGCACAACTGTGGAGGGCTTTGTGGATCACACCTGGCGACGGGGCTGGAGATGTCGGCGGCGACTGGTGGGTGCGCACACGTTTTTGGTGCCCCGCCAGCGTCGCCGTCCCCCATTTCTATGGGGCGACATCTCCAGTGCCGCGCCGGCGAGATGACAGGCGGCATCGCTGCCGGGGTGTTTGAAAACCCCAGGGGCGATGCAGGACAATGGGAGACTATGGCTCCCATCGTCTAACAGGTCGCCGGCGGCCGGTTACATGGGGCGATGTGTGCACATCGCCCCAGATCAGTCGCCTGGTTTCAGAGCACTGCTCTGAAACCAGGCGACCTCCTGGGACGCCGACATTGCCCCTTTACATGAGGTGACATAGGGGCAATGTCGGCGCCAATAGGCTACACCCCTACGTCGCCTATGTAATTGGCGGCAATGTCGCCCTGTGTGACGGGGCCTTAAAAGGTGCACTCCAGCGAAAAAGGAAAGTTGATGGCAAAAATGATTTACCAAGTTTTTGAGAAATTTTAAGTTACTCGTTTTACCAACGCATTGAACCATCTGAAAATGTGCAGATGCCAACTTTGAATCACATGACCAGGCAGCCATCTTGGACTATGTGCATGTGTATAGGTGCCTGGCAGTGAAGAAATTTGCTCTGTTTTTAAGTTCCATCAGTACAAGACGTTCAAGCGACATGCAGTGAAATAAATGAATGTGTGGAGGTAGCCATCTCGTCTTAAATTTATTGTGTTTTTTCTCCACAAAAAAAACTTGTGCTTAGAGAATATGGCAATTATCAAAATTGTGTTAAAGGGAACCTGTCACCCCAAATCACCATTCTAACCTATTAATACCTGTCCCTGCAGCCTTACAATACATTCTAACGCATCCCTGTCTCACCTTTTTCACTAATCTGTGAGTACAATAATGTAGTTAGTAAACTTACGAAATTCTTGTCACAGGGGCGTTCCTCCAAGCGATTTTGACCGGTAGGCGGGTCCCCTGTGCCGCGCTACCCCTGCCTCGCAGCTGTAATACGCCCTAATGGGCATCATTATACAATGCAGAGCGCGGGCACGATTTTAATATCGCACCCGCAACGTCACCGCTGCGATGCGGTCATGTGACGCCAGGATCGCCGCATCACTTCCGGTCGCACACAGGCAGACTCCAGCATGCAATGTGCGCATGCGCGAAGTCTGCCTGTGAGACCTGTGACCGGAAGTGACGCGGTGATCCCGGCGTCACATGACTGCGTCGCAGCGGTGACGTTGCGGTCGTGATATTAAAATTGTGCCCAAGCTCTGCATTGTATAATGATGCCCATTAGGGCGCATTACAGCTGTGAGGCAGGGGAGCGCAGCACAGGGGACCCGTCTACTGGTCAAAATCGCTTGGAGGAACGCCCCTGTGACAAGAATTTCATAAGTTTACTAACTACATTATTGTACTCATAGATTAGTAAAAAAGGTGAGACAGGGATGTGTTAGAATGTATTGTAAGGCTGCAGGAACAGGTATTAATAGGTAAGGAAGGTGATTTGGGGTGACAGGTTCCCTTTAAGGTACCTTCACACGCGGCAATATTGCTAGGCAATTTCACTGGCAATTTGCTCATTGCAGTGAAATCATGGACACATTGTTCTATTTGTACACAGCAACAAAATAGAACAATGTGTCCATGATTTCACTGCAGCCAGCAAATTGCCAGTGAAATTGCTTAGCAATATTGCCGCGTGTGAAGGTACCTTTATTCTTATTTATGACCATTACAATTTCTATCACTTTTTTAATGTTACTACAAGTCTGAGATCTGGGAGACAGTCACAGAACTTCTAATTATCTGCTTTCTGTAAATAGTCATCATCGCGATCTTTTGTTATGTTAAGCAGTGCTGCAGAAAGGGACATCATGGTCCATTTACACGCGGCCACAGGAACGTAGGAATAGGCAGGCATCGGACTCAATTGTGCCTGAAGAAGGAGCTGGGTTTAGCTCTGAAATGCGTCAGATTGAAGAATAAAGCTACATTTCCAGATACTCCGGTGTCCTGCTGTTCCCTTGACAGCAGCGCGGATCGTGTGACACATCGTCCTACAGAGCATATGCAATCACTTTGGCTTATTATTAATGAAAATATTGCCTGGCACTCTGACTTAACCAATAATACTAATAATATTAGTACCCAGTCCGTATTTTACTGAGACCATGCATACCATTATATTAGACTTTTATCAAAATGGCATAAAAAAAGAAGACGTCTGGACGTTCCACAAAGGCATCAGATTCTGTTGCTTCTATATGGAATGGGGACTTTGCTGTTGTTTGCTGCGATGCACAGGATTATTATGGCATGACAGCTAGCATTGTAGATCATGATGAAATGATGACCAATGTCATAAAGAAGAGAAGAAATGGATGGATGGATTTGGCCTCACACAAAGGATGAAATGTAGTACCCTGCAACAGATGTTATCCGCAAGATGGACCCGCCAATGCCTGCTAAAAATAGAGGCGTGTTTATCTTCATTAATCCCACCATCTGGACATATGATGATCTTCACATATACAGATACATCGGAGATTACGTCACTTACATTAATTGTGTTATATCTGTTACATGGAGATATAGATTGTTTGATTTGAATAAATTCCATTTAGATACATAGAAACTTGTGTGTTCATTACATAGGACAAATCTTGCTTACATTTTACATTGCATCCATTGCATAGCTTTTACTAATAAATATGTTAGTTACTCAAAAAAGATAAATTTATATTCTTCCACATAAACATTAGCCATGTGCAGGGGTGCACCAAGCCCCACTGCCGCCTGAGCCGCGCAGGTGATGACCGGAGGGGGGGGGGAGGTGCTGGCAGAATCCAGCGCTGCCGCCCCTCCAGCAGCGGGCGAGGTCCGGGGGGGGGGGGGTGGTGGAACCCAGCACTGCCGCCCCTTCAGTTGTGCTCCGGCGGGTCGCCGCTTACCTGCGCTGAGCCGCCGGCGCCATGACAGGCGGACTCTATGTGCATGAGGAGCCGCCCCCTTCTGCACTGCCGCTCCCCCTGCCTCTTGCCGCCTGAATGACAGGGCTCACACTGTCCAATGGACGGTGCAGCCCTGGCCATGTGTCACCTGTATATAGCAATACATTTGTAAGTTTCAGCTGCTACACGCAAATAAGAGATTCAGCTTTCATACATTTAAGGCGTCATGCAAGTGTTACATCCGTAAAACTGAATTTCACCAAATCATAAATCATATACAGCCAAAAGGGAGACACAACACATGGATGACAGTGTTACAATCAGAACAGACAAAGATGATAGTGCTACGAGTGTGCTAAGATAGATGAAACAGAAGCGCAATAGGGTCTTATCATTTTAAAAACAATGCAGAAATTGCTATAGTTACTGCTCACCTGGCTTGGTTGCGGGACCCACAACCAGTTGTATGCGAACATGTTTGTTGTATGCATACAACTGGTTGTGGGTCCCACACCCAAGCCAGGTGAGCAGTAACTATAGCAATAGTTAGCACAGCAGGCTCCAAAACGCATAGGAGAAAGAATAAAGAGCATCATTGCATCAACTCTTGGGTCATCATCCTCATTTCAGCAGCGCGGATTGTGGACACTTCGACTTCGTCCCTCGTTTTTGGATTTCATATATTGTAAGAGGACCTTATATTAGGCTTTCAAAATGTTCAATTTCTACTGGATTTAAGATGATGCCAGAAACATCAGGGAGTGGTGAATTCCCCTATCCATCTACAATAAGTATGAAATATAATGGTGGAATTTGCAGCAACATTTGTTAGCCATAAGTACTGCATGTGCATCGGCCATTAAACATCAAAATTGAGTAGATAGTGAATTATAGTGATAGCAATAATAACACAACCCTGCAAAATTGAATTTTTTTAAAAATACAAGAGAGGTTTTCACTGATTTTTATGTAATTTGGTGGCTGATTACGAAAATGACCTCCATTTTTTTCCTTCACGTAAGGATTTTTTGTAAAACCAAGATCGATATTTTTGCTAAAATCCTATTTAAAAAGGAATTCTGTTGAACAATTGTACATGTAATATCTGGCAACAGTGGTTTTTATCCATTTAAATTTATGTATAAATATACAGAGGCCCCCCTGCTGGCACACAGCCCCCCATCGGTATACAGAGGCCCCCCTGCTGACACACGCCCCCCCTTAGGTATACAGAGGCCCCTGCTGGCACATGGCCCCCACTACGTTATACAGAGCCCCCTGCTGCACATGGCCCCCACTACAGTATACAGAGGCCCCTGCCTCTGCATTGATCTCACCCTCCGATGTCCACAGGCACCCGGGGTCCTCCATCCAATCTCCTTGCTGTATGCCGGGTTTGCTGAGAGCGGCGCAGCAGGGATGATGTCATCAGTGTGCCTGGCGGTCACATGTAGAACCCGCCGGCATACAGCGAGGAGAATAGACGGAGGACCCCGGGTGCCTGTGGACATCGAAGGGTGAGATCAATGCGGAGGCAGGGGGCCTCTGTATATCGAAGGGGGGACCATGTGCCAGCAGGGGGCCTCTGTATACCGATGGGGGGGCCGTGTGTCAGCAGGGGCCTCTGTATACTGAAGGGGGGCGTGTGACAGCAGGGGGGCCTCTGTATACCGATGGTGGGGGGGGCGTGTGTCAGCAGGGGGGGCCTCTGTATATTTATACATAAATTTAAATAATAAAATCCACTGTTGCCAGATATTACATGTACAATTGTTCGACAGAATTCCTTTTTAAATAGGATTTTAGCAAAAATATCGATCTTGATTTTACAAAAAATCCTTACGTGATGGAAAAAAATGGAAGTCATTTTCGGAATCCGCACACCAAATTACATAAAAATCAGTGAAAACTTCTCTTGTATTTATTTTATCGCAGGCCTGTGAATTGTAGTTAACTTTTTTTATCTCACTTTTTCATGTATAACAAAAAAATTAACAATGTATACTGTTTTGTCTCAAAAACTGTTAATACCTATCTCCTTGAAATCATAAAAAAGCTTAACAGACAACCATAATATTAAATATAGTTGTGTGGCTAAACTAATACAGTATAATACAATATAAAGGAAAACTTTAGCTTTTAATATTGGTTATTAATTTGTATTCAGATGCCATGTTTTGTTTACACCCATACACCCATCATTGCTGATTACTAAATACATTGCATTTAAAATTCAAAAAAACAGAATTATTATGAGCATTAAACTTGTGGTAACACAATTTACTGATTGCCAATTTTCTTCAAATTAATGTATCAAAAAAAATCATATCTCATTTCAAGCCATACCCCATATTTATATGGTAATGTGTTCAAAGAAAACACTTGGAATTTGTAAGAGACAAGAAAACTTTGCAAAGGCTATTCTAAGTTTTTAAAGTAACACATTTTAAATTATGCAATATGCAATCAACAGCATGTAAAGTTATTGTAGAAAGACAAAGACAGAGATAGATAGATAGATAGATAGATAGATAGATAGATAGATAGATAGATAGATAGATAGATAGATAGATAATAGATGCAGCAATCCAAATCAATGTGGAAACAGGTGAACTTTTAATGATCCATGGCAACGTTTCAGCAGATTGCTCAGCCTTTCTCCAGCAAGGAAAAGGGCAGAGCAATCTACTGAAACATTGCCATGAAACACTAAGTTCACCTGTTTGCACACTGATTTGGATTGCTGCCTGTTTTATTTCTTTTGGATATTATCAAGGTTTGGACAGAGCCTGTTCAGGTTGTGCGCCCGTATTTACTATTTGGTAGTGCTACCTATTTCTTTCTATTTCTAGATAGATACACTGTGTGTAGAATTATTAGGCAAATGAGTATTTTGATCACATGATACTTTTTATACATGTTGTCCTACTCTAAGCTGTATTGGCTTGAGAGCCAACTACCAATTAAGTAAATCAGGTGATGTGCATCTCTAATGAGGAGGGGTGTGGTGTAATGACATCAATACCCTATATAAGGTGTGCTTAATTATTAGGTAAATGCCTTTCCTTAGGCAAAATGGGTCAGAAGAGAGATTTGACAGGCTCTGAAAAGTCCAAAATTGTGAGATGTCTTGCAGAGGGATGCAGCAGTCTTGAAATTGCCAAGCTTTTGAAGCGTGATCACCGAACCATCAAGCGTTTCATGGCAAATAGCTAACAGGGTCGCAAGAAGCATGTTGGGCAAAAAAGGCGTAAAATAACTGCCCATGAATTGAGGAAAATCAAGTGTGAAGCTGCCAAGATGCCATTTGCCACCAGTTTTGCCATATTTCAGAGCTGCAACGTTACTGGGGTATCAAAAAGCACAAGGTGTGCTATACTCTGGGACATGGCCAAGGTAAGGAAGGCTGAAAAACCACCACCTTTGAACAAGAAATATAAGATAAAATTTCAAGACTGGGCCAAGAATTTGAGAAGTGTGGCCTGGGGCGTTGGCTGCATATTTGTGCTTGCATTCCAAGGACTGAGGTATGGACAACTGAAAGCTGTGCTGGGGCAAGGACGTGGAGGTGGTTTTCTGATGGTACTATTTCAGATTGTGCAATGAAAGATGCAGGACAGGAGGCATCTCTGCATGCACCTTGGACAGGGAATTGCCTTGCACGCACAACAGTGGAAGAAGCAATGGTGTCACCCACACCCACTGTTCCTAAACCATGGGGTTTGGCCCACAAAGTTGGGTGCTTTGCTGCCATGTGCCTGATCATGCTGGTGGTGGTCAGGCTGGTAGATTTTCTACCTCTGCTGATGCTGGCATGGCAGATGGTGGAAATGGCCTTTGTGGAATTATTGCCAAAGTCCTTAAAAAACAACCAGACTTGGGAAGACCTAACGGTTGTACTGACAACTTCCATCATGTTGGTGTTAAGGGGAACGGTTGCCCACCTTCTGTCTGTGGCCAACACACTGTTTTTCCTGCCTGTTAGGGTGCTACGCCTCCCTTCCCCTGTGCACTGCTGCCCTCGCTCTGCATGTCCTCCTACAAGGTGAGGTGAACAGCTCTTCAGAGTGTCCAAGTGAGGCATCTTACTTGGCATGGTGGGAGGAAGCAGGATCAGGGTGAGGAATATGCTGTCCAAACTCACGTCTACTAAGACTTGACTATTGGGAAGACAGGGTGGTTGTGGTGGTGGCAAACTGACTGGAAGCATTATCCACTATCCAACCAACAACCTTTTCACACTGTTCTGGGTTTAATAGTGGTGTGCTGCGGTCCCCTAGGAATTGGGACAGGAAGGTCGAGTAAGAAGATGTGGGTCTTTGTTGTTGGATGATTGTAGCTTGCCCACGGCCTCGGCCTCTGCATGCATCATCAACATCACATCCAGTTCCTCGTCCTTTGTCAACAGCCTTGCGCATTTTAAACAGAGGACAATATCTTCCATGCTCAGTAGAAATGGCTGAATTTAGAGCGAAGTTATATGTGATCTGTGCTACGGACAAACCAGTTTTAAGTAGCTGTATTCTTTGCGCTGTTACATGCAAAGGACCTGCCAGTATCCTGCAGTGCCAACAAATAAATGGCACTGATAAACGGTGTTCTGTGGGTTGCCTTAAAAGCAAATAATGAGGCTTACGATTACAAAAAAAAATCCCTGATAACTGGGGCTATGTCTACAGATATGTAAAAGGCTACAACAGCAGCAGACATGACTGTAATGGAACCTCCTGTGCTATACACACCGCACTCTGCTATATACCCTGCCTACCTATATACACTGCCTGTATACAGTTGCAGGGCCGGGACGACAGCTAGGCGAAACTAGGCGATCGCCTAGGGCGCCATCTTGTACAGGGCGCATTCCTGCCTGACCGGAGTCCGGTCACCGCCGCCCGGCCCTGCAGTTGCAGGGAGAAGCTGCGGCAGGGAGCGGTCAATAGAGGTTGAGACCTCTACACAATGGCCGCGGTCTCCAATTAGCCGCGGCCATTTTGTTGAAGTCTCAGATTCCACCGACCGGCTGTACTGTTAGTGGTCGCCGGCCTCAAAGAACATGGCGGCGCCCACCGCTCCCTGCCGCAGGCCCGCAGCTACTCCTCGCAGGCAGCGTCCTGCAGATGTGCCCTACGGGCTCCGGCACCCCTGCTCAGCATCCACAGCTCCCCACAATGGTAAGTTATGCTGGAGGCTGTGGGGGAGACAGGGGGGCTGTGGGGGAGACAGGGGGGCTGTGGGGAGACAGGGAGGCTGTGGGGAGACAGGGGGGCTGTGGGGGAGACAGGGAGGCTGAGGGGGAGACAGGGAGGCTGTGGGGAGACAGGGAGGCTGTGGGGGAGACAGGGAGACTGTGGGGGAGACAGGGAGGCTGAGGGGGAGACAGGGAGGCTGAGGGGGAGACAGGGAGGCTGTGGGGAGACAGGGAGGCTGTGGGGGAGACAGGGAGGCTGTGGGGGAGACAGGGAGGCTGTGGGGGAGACAGGGAGACTGTGGGGGAGACAGGGAGGCTGTGGGGGAGACAGGGAGACTGTGGGGAGACAGGGAGGCTGTGGGGAGACAGGGAGGCTGTCAGGATGGAGGGATGCAGTCAGGATGGAGGGAGGCTGTTGGTATGGAGGAAGGATGGAGAGAGGCTGTCAGGATGGAATAGGCTATTGGGATAGAGGGAGGCTGTCAGGATGGAGGATCGCTGTTGGGATGGCGGAAGTATGGAGGGAGGCTGTCGGGATGGAGGGACATTGTTGGGATGGAGGGAGGCTATCGCGATGAAGTGAGGCGGTCGGGATGGAGGAAGGATGAAGTGAGGCTGTCGGGATGGAGGAAGGAAGGAAGGAGACTATCAGGATGGAGGGAGGCTGTCGGAATGGAGGGAAGCTGTTGGGATGTTGTCTATATGGCTGGCAGCTATCTCTATTGCGTACGGCCAGCAGTAGTCTCTATTGTGTATTCTCTATTGTGTATGGCCAGCAGCAGTTTCTATTGTGTATTCTCTATTGTATGTATAGCCAGCAGCAGTCTCCATTGTGTATACGGTCCGCAGCCATCTCTATTGTGTATACAGGTAGCAGCTGTCTCTATTCTGTATTCTCTATTGTATATACAGCTATTGTGTTTAGCGTTATAGAAAAGAAGTTGCAACACACAATCAGCGGTGTTTATTCACTCTTTGTGGGGTGGCGCTTCAACAGGCATATAGTCAACAGGCATATGGTGGACTATATGCCTGTTGAAGCGCCACTTGCGGTGTGAAACGGCCATCGCCTTTGAGAACCCCCCCGTCCTCCCACCCGCACCATGTAAGACCACACGAAGAGGGAATAAACACCGTTGATCCTACGATGTTGCAACTTCATTTCTATAACGCTAACCGGAAGTGATGAACCGCTAACTGGAAGTGTGGACTGGGTTGTTTGAGTGCTCAGCAGGCTGAATTCTGGAGCGCTGGTGATCAGGAAGGGGGCACCCTGAAGCAATCTGCAAGCTGCAGCTCTCCAGAAACACCGTGGACAGATTGGTGCTGGCACCAAGAATCATCAGAACCGTGACTGATACAGCTATTGTGTATTCAGCCCACAGCAGTCTCAAGTGTGTGTGTGTATGTAATATATAATAGAGAGAGTGTAAAAAAAGGAAAAACAGCACAAAAAATAGAAAAAAGTGGACTTTATTGCCAATGCGTGGCCACGGGGGGGCGCCGTTTGCCTTACCTGCCTAGGGCACCAAAATGCCTTGACCCGGCACTGTACAGTTGGATTAGTTCTGAAAAGGACTGTTTGTTTAGATGGATTGTGTACCCTACCCAGTACCTACATTACCTAAACCACACACAAATCTGACCCTAGCTCAGCAACACTTCTCCCTACACTAGATATCTCTGGGTCAGAGTGATGAGCACAGCGCCGTTAGGTCAAAGGGTCAGTTTTGACTTTTATGATTGCTACTTCCAATAGGTGGTGCTGGAGTTTGATTATTTCCTGCCTGATGAGACAATCTGCACATTTCCCAGAGGTTCATTGCGGCTAATAGTCTCCTCGCTGCTGGCATGCAGGATTAAACTCCACAAGGAGAGTAGCTATTCTCTTATACCTAGAGACTC
This sequence comes from Allobates femoralis, assembly GCA_033576535.1. Lineage (NCBI taxonomy): Eukaryota > Metazoa > Chordata > Amphibia > Anura > Aromobatidae > Allobates > Allobates femoralis. The sequence goes on along the minus strand of JARQOC010000001.1, from coordinate 570,336,416 downwards.
AGATGTTTACAGCATATTCACCTCTTGTTAATATTCCTCACATTAGCCTATAACTTGGATGAGTGATTTGCGAGAAAAACTTTTTTTTTTTGCACTCTGGCCCATGTTATTTATTCAGGTATAGCAGACCTGTGTTTTTATCTCAGTGGTATCTCATTCTAGTGACATCCACTTTTTTAGATACATTATCATTAACATTGAACACTGTAAAGCAGTTATACGCCAAGGCATTTCTGCTGACATGTGTGTCATGGCTCAGTTTCCCCCTCCGCCGGCCGCTGATAACATACGGTAATTAGCTCTGCAGCATTATCGTGCCCCCCTTGTCCCACCTTCGGATGTTGAACTGACACTGTGATTGCATGCAGTCAGTGTCAATCAAAGCATCAGCATCTGGAGGCAGGACAAACGGCAACTTAATGAAGCTGACAATCAAAGGATCAGCATCCCACTTCCGAATGCTGATGCTGTGATTGACAGTGAATTAGGTAGGTCGTGGGACATACCCTCCTGTGGGGACTCGGGCATCGTCGGCTTCACTCATGGTGATGCCCCCTTAGTTCTGCCAGTCTCTCTGGTAAACTTTTAAGTAGTCGGCGGTTCTACAGGCGGAGCACTTGTCAATCTCCGGAACAGGCCACTGCACTTTGTCAATCCTTGGCAGAGCGAAGGAGCGGGGCTTATCTTCGCGCTCTTTTTCAACCGCTCTGTGACGCAGTTTAATTTCTGTGGTGCAGTAATGGTGGATCGGTTCACAGATCACAAAACAGTCAATAAAGTCTGATTTAAGGCACATAGTTTTACCGGGTACGGGATCTTGTTCGTGACGCCATAAATGAGTCAGTCGACAGGGTAGAGGGTACTCGGATACCGGGACAGGTTGCTACTTGCAGTGGGGATCACGGCTGGTCGGATCCTGGTCCCATGCCCTGGACACTCAATGGCTGAGGGGAAAACTATTTGGGATGGGGGATTATTATACATGACACCACCTGTGGTACCTGGTAAAGTGGTTACCAGCGCTGCAGCCATCCGCTGAGGTGATGGTGATGCAACTTTGCCTCTCAACAGGCATAGCTTTTACCTCAGGGCAGCAGGGTTGATGAGGGGAGTCGTAGTCCTTGCCTCTGTGTAAGCTTTTCAGGCAGCGGTGATAAATTAGGTACACACACAAAATAGTCTTTGGTTTCAGAACCTTTTACTGATGTCGGGTAGCAGGTACGGTCCAGGAGGGTAACCAGGTGGCCGGTGCAGTTTAGGACATCCACCTTTGAAAGTTATGAGTCGTCCTTTAACTATTGTCAGTGGTAATTAGGGTCAGTTCTTCCTCAAGCTGAACCTGCCGCTCCTTCTCTCTCTCTCTCTCTCTCTCTCAGGCTACAACTTCCACAACTGAATGGAAAGGACCTTTCTATGGGGTTCCCTCTCCTTTTCTTAGGGTCCCCTGGTCCTATGTTTGGTCAGGTTTGGGGTCTTGATTACCTGAGGTCTAGGGGGATTGAATCCTCCTGGTCTGTCCGGGTTTTCTCTGTTATATCTGGATTTATAACAGCCTTGGACTCCGGTGTCCAGATGGACTAAAAGGCTATTTGTGATATACCCTTTTTTCTGTAGTTTCCTAATTTTTCTTCACTTGTCTCCATCCATTTCTAGGTTGCTTCACAACTCCTGTCAGTCTCTTCTTAAAATGTCACTCTCTGACTGCTCCTGTCAACTATCTGACTGACACTAACTGGCTCCTTTCCCAGGTCTGGATCTTTTATAGGGGATCTTGCTTAAGGCAGCAAGTCGAGCTCACCCTTCAGACCTGGGGTGGAAGTGTTGTGTGTACCAAGGTGTGTATCCTTCCCTGCACCGGTGGGTCCTGTGGCAATCCCTGCAGGGGTGCCACAGCAACTCAAGCCATTTTGAAGGAGCAGGGCAAAATTGGCATGAAAACGCCATGACTCTGGTCAAAACATTTTGACAAATAGGAGTCAATATGTTTGAGCATGTATAAGGGGACTGGCATTGTGTAGACAATACACTGTAGCCGGCTTTCTTCGTAAGCATATTTTAGCTAGACTTCTATGGAGGCACATTGCAGTTGGTGTTGCACAGGGGCACCACGACTTGTATTGTATAACACTGTCATATTGCTCAATTAATAATTGACATTTACATTTCTTTTAGGTTCAAAACAGACTGAGCAGCAGCTGAGTTGTATGTTATGTTATGAGTAGTGATGAGCGAGCATGCTTGCTGCTACTCGGTACTCGCAAGAGTATCCCGGTACTCTGGATGCTCGGTGAGCACTGAGTACCTCCAAGGTGCTCGGACTCATCACTAATCATTATCGATGTGACACAAGTATACAGCCCCCTTCAGTGCACAATGTGAGCTGGCACCTCACAGAGAGCAGATTGATTGTTAGGGTCCCTCTGGGGGACACAGCAAGGTGTTGTATGCTGATGTGATGATTTGAAAAAGCCCACCTCCCGCCCTTTCCCAGAAACACTCGTTTATAGCCGGATGTCTGTGGGCGGAGCCTATCACTCATTGACTTACATTGGCCTCGGTATTCGGTCGAGCACCCAAGCATCTTGAAGTGCTCGACCAGAGCATCGAGCACCCGAGCATTTTAATGCTGCTCATCACTAGTTATGAGGAATGTGACATTTGCTCTATGTATTAAGAATATTGGACTACTTGTGCTTTAATAAGAGTCCTTGTAATATCCATATTATTGACGGTAGGGGTGCATTATCTTGCATATGAAATATTCTTTGAATTTCTTCGTTCTATGGAAACACTGCAGATTGGATGAAAGCTTCTAGTCCTGATACAGCCAGACAAAACACAAGCAATATAACCTACTTCTTTAAATATACAGCACAAAACATAATATATTCAACTCAAGAATTGATTTCATTATAACGGCAGGATTTTTCAAACCAGAGATAATGAGACGCATCTGCATCTATTCAGTGATGTTTCATGGAGTTCGCCGAGAAACAGCAGTTGTCAAGTCTTAAGATGAGCAAACTTCACATGGCTCAATTCACAGAACTGCTTGCAGAAGTGAGATAATAGTTTTTGTTTTTTAATATCATTTTGGGAAACTTTTCTACTTAAGATTTAAAGCATATAATAATAATAATAATCTGGCAGCACTACCAAAGAAAACCGGGTGCAACAACCTACAAAGGTAATGTCCAAACCTCAAATATACCAAAATGAAAATAAGCAGGCAGCACTCCAACAAAATAGTGATGAAACCTTGTGGCTTTACTGATCCATAAATTGTGGCAACGTTTCGGTGGATTTCTCCACCGAAACATCACCACAACTATATTCATTATACAAGAATTAAAGCAGATTGTTCACCAGATTTCACAATACAAACTGCATACCCTGCATTACCACTGCACAGTCTGTTGAAGCTGGGGTACTTGTTCTGAAAATTGTTATATAACTAGATGGAGACCCAATGCTATAACATCGGGAGGACTTCCCGCACCATAAGTCTCCCCTCTCTGCACCATCAGCCTCTCCCCGCACAATCAGCCTCCCCCCACACCCTCAGCCTCTCCCGACACCCTCAACCTCCCCTGCGCCTTCAGTCTCTCCCCACACCCTCGGCCTCCCCAAGCACCATCAGCCTCCCCTGCACCATCAGCCTCTCCCCACACCCTCAGCCTCTCCTTGCACCATCAGTATCTCCCCGCACCCTCAGCCTCTGCCTGCACAATCAGCCTCTCCATGCACCGTCATCCTCTCCCCACACCCTCAGCCTCCCCACCGCACCATCAGCCTCTCCCCTCCACCCTCAGCCTCTCCCCGCACCCTCAGCCTCCCCCTGCACCCTCAGCCCCCCCCGCACCATCAGCCTCTCCCTGTACTCTCAGCCTCCTCCAGCAGAATCAGCCTCTCCACACACTCTTAGCCGACCCCAGCATCATCATCCCTCTCCACACATGATCAGCCTCTCCCCGCACCCTCAGCCTCACCCTGCACCATCATCATCACCCTCAGCCCCCCTGCAGTATCAACCTCTCCCCGCACCCTCAGCCTCCCCCTACACTATCAGCCTCTCCCCGCACCATCAGACTCTCCCGGCACCCTCAGCCTTCCCCCACAGCATCAGCCTCTCCCCGCACCCTCAGCCTCCCCCAGTAGCATCAGTTCCCCCCACCGCACAGTGTTACTGCTGGTCTGTCTCAGGATGGCAAGGACCTGTGTGACATCATGGGATCAGGTGATGTGCAGGGTGACAGGATCCCGCCGGCATCCTGAGAGTGGCCATCGGGAACACGTGTGTGGGGGGAGCTGATGCTGTGGGAGAGGCTGAGGGTGCAGGGAGAGGCTGATGCTGCAGGAGGTTTGTTGGCCTGGAGTGCGGCAATTGCCATATTAACAGACCCCTAAGTTGGGTCTTCCAATATGGCATCCAGCGCATTTCCTGTGAATGTGGTGGATTGTGGGATAGTGTTACAACTGGATGGAAGTGGAAGCCACAAAGCTATTATGTAAGTAGTTACTGATTGCAGGAAGGGGGGAGGGGAGACCTGCAGCCAATATACTCACAAGGCTCCTCCACTGGATCTAGTGGTTGGCGTTCACCTCAATAGTCATAAGAAATTGTAGAGACGATCCAGTGGCATGCTTCATATTCCTTTTATTGTGCAATCATAAAATCATCACAGCGCACAGGGGGTGCGCTGGACGCGTTTCGGAGGAACAGACCTCCTTAATCATCAGCCCAATTTCTTATGAATATGTAAGTAGAACCTTTTTGAAAGTTAAATCTCAATTTCAACCACAGCCTACCTAGCTTGATTGACAGCTCATTAGTGTACCCCTCCCTGCTGCAGCTAGTAACTGCTGCCAGGGGGCGGACCAGCAGCAGGGGTTGGTTGTGCACGCACAGCTCCGCGGCCGCCCGTGCACAATATGCGGCGAGGAGGAGATTAGTTCCGCCGGCGGCGCTGCAGTGCCACCGCGGCTGGTCACCTGATGATGGCACCAGCACCCCCCACTGAGTGGCGCCCGGGGCAAAAGGTCCGGCTGCACCCCCCTAGATACGCCCCTGCTCATATGACAGAAATATAATGTAGGAAAAAAATTGAATCCAACAATGTATCATATAGTTTATTGCATTTGTTGCTGTCAGTGTATTAGCTGTGGCTTGTCTCAGGCTGCATATACTCCTTTGACCTTCGTTGAGTGCTTTATATTAAGTTATTTTTAAAGTAATGGATTTGCTGTTTTTTAGAGTGTATCTAAGCCTTTTCTTTAATTATTTGGATTACTCCATCTTTGTCACACTATTTTGGTTTGTAGAGTACTTGAAGTCTTAACAAAAGGAAAGTAAGCCAACTCTCCTATCAATTACCATTTTATATTATTCTTTGTAAGAATGTACAAGTTTAAACATTTTTATATTTTCATAATCACAAACAACTTGAAATGTTGAGGTCACCGAGCCTATATTTGGCTGCTCAGAACGTTGCCTCAAAATCTGTTGGATAATGTCAGAAATTAAGAGATGACTAGGTTCTCATCTACTATATAATTGTCTAAGGGTTTTTTGAGTGTGTCTATAACCAAAATCACGCGCCACACAGGCAGCTCATTGGCCGCCACCGAAGGCGGTGGCCAATGAGCTCCGAGCATGCAAATAGTGCGTGCTGAACATTCGAATTTCGCGCCAATTTGCAGCCCGGCGGAAGCGGCGCGTGAGGTATGCATGGTCCAGCAAACGGTGGACCCAGCACGCGCGAGCCAGCTGGGAGACGACCGGAGTGGACGTGCGTCCAGGTGCGGACTGGAAATTCGAAGGTCCTGCAGATAACCCAGGGTGCTGTGACCAATTACCTCTTTTGTACGGCGTCAGCCGGTTGTCTCCTGGCTGGCGAGCCGCTAACCGGAGCTCAGCCACACCTACCTGCAGCACGGAGGTCCCCGGCGAGCCAGCCGGGAGATGACTGGCGTCGGCCGGTCATTTCCCGGCTGGCGAGCCGCTGACCTTTGTGCCGCGGCTGAGCTCCAGTCAGCAGCGAGCTAGCCGGGAGATAATGCGGCGACCAATCAGAATAGCGGCGCGCGCTATGCCGCCATATTTGAAATACACTGTAGTCAGTGTATTTGAAGTATGGTGCCATAGAGCGTGCCGCTATTCTGATTGGTCGCCATGCTGAACGCGGCGACCAATCAGAATAGCGGCGCGCGCTATGCCGCCATATTTCAAATACACTGTACTCAATTCAAAGTCTATATTCATGTGTAATAAAAAGTAATATCTACTATATAATCGTCTAATTCTGTCTGTCTGTAACAGAAATCCCGCGTCGCTGATTGGTCGCCACATCTTAAAAGGTCGCTCCACCAGTTCTTAAAGGGGTGGACCCCATAACTTCTTAAATGTCTAATAGAATCACTGCACACATACACTTAAGGAGTTTTTTTGCTTGTTGGTGAAATTTATTGAAACAAGTGCTCTTATAGTGATTGCGACAGAATGACGTTTCGGTCATTCAAGACCTTGATCACATAAGTCGCCTTGAGCTATGTTGTGGTTCAAGAAGGATGTGGTCCTTATGATCAGTATAGGAACAGCGGGTATGCCCTTAGTAGTTCTGAACTGAGGGCTGTCCTGTACAGGGTAATGGTCACTAATGCCTTTAGATTAGCCAGGGTCAGAGCGGTCGCTCTATGTGGGGTGGTGGCACGGCGGTGGAGTTTGTTCACACTCAGTTGTAGCAAGGAGGAGTGACATATTCCTGCGTATTCCTACATTTACATGGCACTCCTCCTTGCTACAACTGAGTGTGAACACACTCCACCGCCGTGCCACCACCCCACATAGAGCGACCGCTCTGACCCTGGCTAATCTAAAGGCATTAGTGACCATTACCCTGTACAGGACAGCCCTCAGTTCAGAACTACTAAGGGCATACCCGCTGTTCCTATACTGATCATAAGGACCACATCCTTCTTGAACCACAACATAGCTCAAGGCGACTTATGTGATCAAGGTCTTGAATGACCGAAATGTCATTCTGTCGCAATCACTATAAGAGCACTTGTTTCAATAAATTTCACCAACAAGCAAAAAAACTCCTTAAGTGTATGTGTGCAGTGATTCTATTAGACATTTATGTGGGACTTACGAGCCTCCTTCACTAGCACCATACCCCCACACCTATCGTGTGCTAGCCATTGAATCTCATACCATAACTTCTTAAAGGGGCTGTCTGCATCCTCTTAAAGGGGCAGTCACCAACCACTTTTTAAAGGGGCTGTCCCCAACCACATCTTAAAGGGGCGGTCCACAACCACGTCTTAAAGGGGCCATCCCCAACCAGTTCTTAAAGGGGCAGACCCCAACCACTTCTTAAAGGGACAGTCCCCAACCTCTTAAAGGGGCAGTCCCCAACCACTTTTTAAAGGGGCAGTCCCCAACCACTTTTTAAAGGGGCGGTCCCCAACCACGACTCAAAGGGGCGGTCCCCAACCACGTTTTAAAAGGGCAGTCCCCAACCAGTTCTTAAAGGGGCCGTCCCCAACCAGTTCTTAAAGGGGCTGTCCCCAACCTCTTAAAGGGGCAGTCCCCAACAACTTTTTAAAGGGGCAGTCCCAACCACATCTTAAAGGGCAGTCCCCAACAATGTCTTAAAGGGGCATTCCCCAACCACATCTTAAATGGGCGGCACCCAATCATGTCTTAAGGGAGCGGACCCCAACCATGTCTTAAAGGGGTGGTCCCCAACCACTTCTTAAAGGTGCAATCCCCAACCACTTCTTAAAGGGGTGGTCCCCAACCTCTTAAAGGGACAGTCCCCAATAACTTCTTAAAGGGGCTGTCCATAACCACGTCTTAAAGGGGCCATCCCCAACCATGTCTTAAAGGAGTGAATCCCAACCACTTCTTAAAGGGGCTGTCCTCAACCTTTTAAAGGGGCAGTCCCCAACCACTTCTTAAAGGGGTGGTCCCCAACCACATCTTAAAGGGGCAGTCCCCAACCACATCTTAAAGGAGCAATCCAAACCACATATTAATGGGGCGGTCCCCAACTACATCTTAAAGGGGCAGTCCTCAACCACATCTTAAAGGGGCGGACCCCAACCACATCTCAAAGGGGCGGAAGCAACCAATCAGCGATATTGGCGTGGGATTTAAACCGTCTTTGTTGACTGGTCATGGCCGGCTGCGACCAATCAGTGATATTGCCGCAGGATTTAAATGATAATGTACATATTTTACCCGATAAAACCTGAGTATTCATTGCATTATTCTTAAATCTTCATGAATAAACTACATACATATTCTAGAATACCCGATCTAGAATCGGGCCACCATCTTGTATTAGATATCCGGCTTCTTCAGCCAACACTGCAGAATGAGATTATAATTCATATTCTTTCCATTTCCTCTTCTAACCTGTAATGGTCATGGTTGTTTTGCAGGTGGAGGAGTTTTTGAGGGTACATGATTCTCTCTTGTAACTGCAAATACTCAAGCAGAATTGGTAAATAAAAACACTTGCAGCAACTGCAGATTGTGGGTAACAATCTAGTAAAACCAAACATTGCTTCAATATTTAGTCACATCTCCACCATGAGTTGCTCCAGCTACATCTGCTTCGGTAGCCAGTCACTACTGTTAACACTCTGCAGGTGGTGCTTAATGTGCAGACACAGCTTGTCTCAATGCAAATTGGGGTTTAAGGTTCTTAATTTGGCCAGACTATTGACCTTTTGTATGTTATCTCATTTTTGCCAAGTCATTGTTTATTGCCAGAATATGCAGAGTCTTTATTGTTCAGAGGTTGTGTATTGCAATATAATCATCTCACCCCCTCAACACCTTTGACTACACACAAAGGAGAATTAAGTATGTGTTTTAAAATCCAGTGTACAGTCTTATTCCACTAATCCGGGAAAAACACAATATACCCTGAAGAGTTGTTTTGGGATATAAAAAGGGAAATGATTGAGTCACCTGAGAGAGATGACGCATAACCCAGCCTAGGCACTTCACGCGCCAACTAAGAGATCAGAACCTGGATTATATTATTATATGGACTTCAGCCAAGGATTCTAGGATTCGACTGAAATATCAGAGAACACGTAAGGAAGATGCCCAGGTTGGGACAATTCGATCACCTGGCTATAGACTTTGCCATACTCGGTCAACTTCCTAAACTTGTCGCTATTCCTTTCTTGGTGGGTGCCTGGCAAAAGCGGGCTGCTGCTTGATTGGAGTAACTGGAAGCCCCAAAGGCACGAACATTCTAATCCCTGGTGCCACTTTTTAAACTGGTCTGTAGTGGTAACAAGACATATGCCAACTGCAAACCACCCCTTGCAGCCCCACAATTTCATGAAAGTGACCTCTTCCCTAACAATAATGCTACATAGTCTTTGTGGAAGACTGTTACTGGCATGCATGAAGGGCGTGAAAATGTAATGTGAACTCACAGGAACACTGGTGGAAACGTGGTAGCTGAATACCCCATACAGCAAGAGACTGGAGAGAGACTTCAGTAAAACCAAGGATATTTATTAAAGGAATTTTAAAGGGAACCTGTCACCAGAAAAATGCAGTGCATTCTGCAAGCACAATGTCCTAGAGCAGGGGGAAATGAGTACATTGATATATAGTTATGTGAGAAAACTATATATCAATCTACTCAGTTCCCCCTACTCTATAACATGATGCCTGCAAATTGCACTGCATATTCATGGTGGCAGGTTCTCTTTAAAAAATGGAAAGGTGTCTGAGGAGAGAATCCTCTGGATTGCGACACCAAACCATTATACAGGGATACATGCAGTACAGCACCAGGAAGTCTAACTGCCGCAAATCTTGGACAGAGGGGCAACCCATATAGACCATAATAGTAGAGAGGGGGAGGCTCTGAATCACTGGCTCTGTTGGTGGGATGAATCCTGGGAGCTCTGTACAATCCCGGAAAGGCTGATCCAACTGGTAAAGGAATCTGGACGGTTCTGTGCACTTCAGGAGTGGCTTGGCCATCCCAGGGTGGAATGCGGAGCATCCAGAGAGATGCAGGATAATGATCTGTCAGCACAAGTCTTTTTAGTGCAGAGCACTGCAGGAGTGCGACCTAGACAGAGGCAATGTTCATAGTGAGTGAACACGTTGCCCTTAGGGGGAAGATGCCTATTATGCTCAGAGCAGCTCAGCACTCAGGCTTAGAGCTCTAATAGCGAACAGGTGTTCTGCTTCTTTCAGTGTGTGCCGAGTGCAGGACGTGCATCCTTAGAACATTCCCAGGAGAACTGCCAAGAGGATGCAGGTTCCTGGAAGAGAAGAAAGCAGACAGACGTATAAAACCACAGACAGGGTGGGCAGATCTAGTGGATCTGCGTGGTTAGTGTCAACCTCCCTGCTTAGCAGGGACTGGCCCGCAGCAGGGACAGAGCGGATGAGGCGCAAAGAGCCATGGGCCGAGTACCAGTCTCCCTGCCTGACCATGAGAGATCTGCCCTGCAGATGAGGGCATGACATTTACGCAGCAGTGTGCAGCGGTTTACATAGCACCGATGCTTAGTGCCATTTTCCATTAGGAACCCATACCCCTTACCCTGCTGAAATGCTTCCACTTTGCCTTCAGTGCATTGGTCAAGGAAGACATTAGCCTTAGGCCCATGCAACCAGTACTGGGCGATGGGATCTGTATGTCAAATCTCCTCAACAAAGTACGCAGGAGGACGGGATAGTTGATGCCTTATTGTATAGTTGATTTTAGGGAGTAGGGGTCACTACATGGCATTGTCCCAGTTGAATGCATCTAGAGGTGGTGAGGGTGATCTACACGGCTGGGAAAAAGTGCCTTCTAGGTCCTCCTCGTTAAGGTCCTGGTTATGGAGGTATTGGAAAATAGGATCCAGTTACTGCCACATCGGCTGGAGGTCGAATCTAGCCAGACATGCTGCAAGATTATGTGCAGTTTGATATGTGATGCTCCTGGTAAAAGATGCCATAGGAAATGTGTCACCTGACAGCTATGACTCATTCCTCAGGTCCGCGTGTGGCATCAGAGCCCAGGATGGAATCAGCACCTCATTGCAAATGAGCTCCAAAGTGGGTTGTGCATTAGAGCTCCAGCTCACATATGTCTCCATCTCCTCTATATGATGCTGCTCTGGGTCTAGTTCTGCCGAGATCAACCCATCTTCTACCCTGCGGTGGTTAGGAAGATAATATCCTTCGAGTCCAGGTCAGCCATGCCTTTCAGGGCATCCATCTTCAAATTACTGTGTAATGCCATCACGGTACCAAGTAGAACAGTAGTATCAGACACTGTAACTATGTGGCACTGGAAATGCACAATTAGATGGCAGGAAGATGTCACACCTCTTCAATTGAGTGACAAGTTTCAGACCCCAGCCAATCAGTACTGGAGTTAAATGTTTGCACACCCTTGTTGCCTAATGCCTAGCTCCTAATTAACCCTTCTATGTGATGCTCTGCAGAACTGACGTCACTGTCACAAATCCAATACCCCAGGCCACAAGGTATAACTAAGTTGCACTTGGGTGCAGTCATTATTGAAGTGTAACATCTTTGTAGGAGACATAATGAAGATGAAACCAAATAGGTTTACTGAGATCACCATTCTCCATCAATTAGTGATGGGCGAATCCTAAATTACTCGGAATCGCTTGACTCTAGCGAGTCCGAGCCCAGGACTCGTTACTCGTTGCGAGTCTAGCGAGTCCAATGTTAATGAATGGGGAAGCGAGTAATAGCGAGTAGTGTGAGATTTACAAATCGCAGATGTGTCTCGGAAGCTTCAGCCTGAAGCAATCCTAGTTTTGTCATTTATTTGCATTGCTCGTTTACTTTGTAAGTAATCGCTGACTCGCACAGATAAGAGTCCTGTCTCTTCTGTGCTGGCTGCCAGCTCCAGGGTCCTAGAGCCTGCCTGCTGCCTGATGTAGCAGTGCTGAGATTGTTCTCAGTCTGGTCATTCCCTGTGTACAGACATGAATGTCTGTGCACAGAGATGATGTAGCAGAGCTGAGATTGTTCTCAGTCTGCTCATTCCCTGTGCATAGAGATCTATATCTATACACAGGGGATGTAGCAGAGAGGACATCGCGTTTTGGACTGCGTCGGACGGAAGAGGATTTTTTTAATTAAAGATGGAGTCCCTAATGGCTTTTTTTTTTATTTCTAATAAAAAATTTTCTTTGTGTTGTGTTTTTTTTAAAACAATTTAATAGAAATTCATGGCGGTCATGTCTAATATTGGCGTGACCACCATAAATTTCGGGCTTAGGGCCAGCTGATAATACAAAGCTGGCCCTAACCTCTTTATTACCCAGCGTGCCACCGCTACCAGGGCCGCTGGAAGAGCGGGGTTCAGCGTCAGAGGATGGCGCTTCAATGAACGCGCCATCTTCTGGGGCAGCTGCAGGCTGCAATTTGCAGCGGGGGGTGCCCAGAAAGCTTGGGCATCCCTGCGCTGCGGATTCCAGCCCCCAGCTGCTTAGCTGTACCTGGCTAGACATAGAAATTGCGCGGAGCCCCACGCATTTTTTTTAAATATTTCATGAAATTCTGAGATTCTGACTCTGAGACTCTGACTCTGAAATTCATTAAATAATTTTAAAAAAATGCGTGGGGCTCCGCGCAATTTCTATGTCTAGCCAGGTACAGCTAAGCAGCTGAGGGCTGGAATCCACAGCGCAGGGATGCCCAAGCTTTCTGGGCACCCCCCGCTGCAAATTGCAGCCCGCAGCCGCCCCAGAAGATGGCGCGTTCATTGAAGCGCCATCCTCTGGTGCTGAACCCCGCTCTTCCAGCGGCCCTGGTGGCGGTAGCACGCTGGGTAATAAAGGGGTTAATACCAGCTTTGTTATACAAGCTGGTATTAAGCCCGAGATTCTTAATGTCAGGCCACGTTTGACCCAGCCACTAAGAATCTCCAATAAAGGGTTAAAAAAACACAGAGAAAATTTTTTATTTGAAATAAAAAAAAAAAGCCATTAGGGACTCCATCTTTAATTAAAAAAATCCTCTTCCGTCCGACGTAGTCCAAAACGCGATGTCCTCTCTGCTACATGCACAGGGAATGAGCAGACTGAGAACAATCTCAGCACTGCTACATCATCTCTGTGAGCAGGCAGGTTCTAGGACCCTGGAGCTGCACAGAGAAGACAGCTGGACTCGGCTCGCAAAGAAACAGCAGTTACTTTGCGAGTCTCCCTGCTATCACTGGCACAGTAGCCAGTGATGACTCGCACGAGTCCAATGCAAACAATGGCAATCCTAGTTTTGTCAGCGTTTCTGACAAAACTAGGATTGATATTGATTTGCATTGGACTCGTGCGAGTCATCACTGGGAAACTCGCCGAGTACCGAGTCCTGCGAGTCCCTTACTACTCGCCGAGTAACGAGTCCTAGCGAGTAGATTCGCCCATCCCTACCATCAATTCATCTGGAATGCTGAATAAGGCTAGTGGCCACTGGGCACCGCAGGAATGCAAGAACAATTGTAATTAGGGATGGGCGAATCTACTCGCTAGGACTCGTTACTCGGCGAGTAGTAAGGGACTCGCAGGACTCGGTACTCTGCGAGTTTCCCAGCGTTTACTCGCACGAGTCCAATGCAAATCAATGGCAAACGCTGACAAAACTAGGATTGCCCTTGTTTGCATTAGACTCGGCTACTGTGCCAGTGATAGCACGGAAACTCGCAAATAACTGCTGTTACATTGCGAGCCGAGTCCAGCTGTCTTCTCTGTGCAGCTACAGGGTCCTAGAGCCCGCCTGCTCACAGAGATGATGTAGCAGTGCTGAGATTGTTCTCAGTCTCCTCATTCCCTGTGCATAGACATCTATATCTATGCACAGGGGATGTAGCAGAGAGGACATCGCGTTTTGGACTACGTCGGATGGAAGAGGATTTTTTTAATTAAAGATGGAGTCCCTAATGGCTTTTTTTTTTTTTTATTTCAAATAAAAAATTTTCTCTGTGTTTTTTTAACCCTTTATTGGAGATTCTTAGTGGCTGGGTCAAACGTGGCCTGACATTAAGAATCTCGGGCTTAATACCAGCTTGTATAACAAAGCTGGTATTAACCCCTTTATTACCCAGCGTGCCACCGCCACCAGGGCCGCTGGAAGAGCGGGGTTCAGCGCCAGAGGATGGCGCTTCAATGAACGCGCCATCTTCTGGGGCGACTGCGGGCTGCAATTTGCAGCGGGGGGTGCCCAGAAAGCCTGGGCATCCCTGCGCTGCGGATTCCAGCCCCCAGCTGCTTAGCTGTACCTGGCTAGACATAGAAATTGCGCGGAGCCCCACGCATTTTTTTTTATTATTTCATGAATTTCAGAGTCAGAGTCTCAGAGTCAAAGTCTCAGAGTCATACTCAGAGTCTCAGAGTCTCAGAGTCAGAGTCTCAGACTCAGAGTCTCAGAGTCAGAGTCTCAGAGTCAGAGTCTCAGAGTCAGAGTCTTAGAGTCAGAGTCAGAGTCTCAGAGTCAGAGTCTCAGAGTCAGAGTCTCAGAGTCAGAGTCAGAGTCTCAAAGTCAGAGTCTCAGAGTCAGAGTCTCAGAGTTAGAGTCAGAGTCTCAGAGTCAGAGTCAGAGTCTCAGAGTCAGAGTCAGAGTCTCAGAGTCTCAGAGTCAGAGTCTCAGAGTCAGAGTCTCAGAGTCAGAGTCAGAGTCTCAGAGTCAGACTCAGAGTCTCAGAGTCTCAGAGTCAGAGTCTCAGAGTCAGAGTCTCAGAGTCAGAGTCTCAGAGTCAGAGTCTCAGAGTCAGACTCAGAGTCTCAGAGTCAGAGTCTCAGAGTCTCAGAGTCAGAGTCTCAGAATCTCAGACTCAGAGTCTCAGAGTCAGAGTCTCAGAGTCAAAGTCTCAGAGTCATACTCAGAGTCTCAGAGTCTCAGAGTCAGAGTCTCAGAGTCAGAGTCTCAGAGTCAGAGTCTCAGAGTCAGAGTCAGAGTCTCAGAGTCAGAGTCTCAGAGTCAGAGTCTCAGAGTCAGAGTCTTAGAGTCAGAGTCAGAGTCTCAGAGTCAGAGTCTCAGAGTCAGAGTCAGAGTCTCAAAGTCAGAGTCTCAGAGTCAGAGTCTCAGAGTTAGAGTCAGAGTATCAGAGTCAGAGTCAGAGTCTCAGAGTCAGAGTCAGAGTCTCAGAGTCAGAGTCTCAGATTCAGAGTCTCACCCTCAGAGCCAGAGTCTCAGAGTCAGAGTCTCAGAGTCAGAGTCTCAGAGTCAGAGTCTCAGAGTCAGAGTCTCAGAGTCAGAGTCTCAGAGTCAGAGTCAGAGTCTCAGAGTCAGAGTCTCAGAGTCAGAGTCTCAGAGTCAGAGTCTCAGAGTCAGAGTCTCAGAGTCAGAGTCAGAGTCTCAGAGTCAGAGTCAGAGTCTCACCCTCAGAGCCAGAGTCAGAGTCTCAGAGTCAGAGTCTCAGAGTCAGAGTCTCAGAGTCAGAGTCTCAGAGTCAGAGTCTCAGAGTCAGAGTCAGAGTCTCAGAGTCAGAGTCTCAGAGTCAGAGTCTCAGAGTCAGAGTCTCAGAGTCAGAGTCTCAGAGTCAGAGTCTCAGAGTCAGAGTCAGAGTCTCAGAGTCCTCAGAGTCAGAGTCTCAGAGTCAGAGTCAGAGTCTCAGAGTCAGAGTCAGAGTCTCAGAGTCAGAGTCTCAGAGTCAGAGTCTCAGAGTCAGAGTCTCAGAGTCAGAGTCAGAGTCTCAGAGTCAGAGTCTCAGATTCAGAGTCTCACCCTCAGAGCCAGAGTCAGAGTCTCAGAGTCAGAGTCTCAGAGTCAGAGTATCAGAGTCAGAGTCACAGAGTCAGAGTCAGTGTCTCAGAGTCAGATTCAGAGTCTCAGAGTCAGAGTCTCAGAGTCAGAGTCTCAGAATTTCATGAAATAATTAAAAAAAAATGCGTGGGGCTCCGCGCAATTTCTATTTCTAGCCAGGTACAGCTAAGCAGCTGGGGGCTGGAATCCGCAGCGCAGGGATGCCCAAGCTTTCTGGGCACCCCCCGCTGCAAATTGCAGCCAGCAGCCACCCCAGAAGATGGCTCGTTCATTGAAGCGCCATCCTCTGGCGCTGAACCCCGCTCTTCCAGCGGCCCTGGTGGCGGTGGCACGCTGGGTAATAAAGAGGTTAGGGCCAGCTTTGTATTATCAGCTGGCCCTAAGCCCGAAATTTATGGCGGTCACGCCAATATTAGACATGACCGCCATCAATTTCTATTATATTGTTTTAAAAAAAACACAACACAGAGAAAATTTTTTATTAGAAATAAAAAAAAAAGCCATTAGGGACTCCATCTTTAATTAAAAAAAATCCTCTTCCGTCCGACGCAGTCCAAAACGCGATGTCCTCTCTGCTCATCCCTGTGCATAGATATAGATGTCTATGCACAGGGAATGAGCAGACTGAGAACAATCTCAGCACTGCTACATCAGGCAGAAGGCAGGCTCTAGGACCCTGGAGCTGTGGCAGCCAGCACACAGAGCAGACAGGACTCTTATCTGTGCGAGTTTCCCAGCGATTACAGTTGCAAAGTAAACGAGTCCAATGCAAATAAATGACAAAACTAGGATTGCTTCAGGCTGAAGCTTCCGAGACACATCTGCGATTTGTAAATCTCACACTACTCGCTATTACTCGCTTCCCCATTCATTAACATTGGACTCGCTAGACTCGCAACGAGTAGCGAGTCCTGTGCTCGGACTCGCTAGAGTCAAGCGATTCCGAGTAATTTAGGATTCGCCCATCACTAATTGTAATATGAATTATACATATAACAGTTATGCACTTGCCAAAAGTCTGTATTGTAAATGTATGGCATAAAATGTGAGCTTCAATGGGATCAGTGTTGCAAATGTATGTAAAATATTATGGCATTAATAGTGCTACACAAACAAATATTATTATTAGTAGTGGTATTTTTATTATGACATGAAATAGTGATTGTACATTGTGAAGAAGTATCTATACTATGGCGTTTCATCAGTGTGAACACACCTATAAGATCATGGATGTGAAGCATATAATGGACATGTTTTTTTTATAAGAATTGCTATCACATAAGTGAGGAACAGATGGTCTTGCATGCTGCTGTCTCTCTGCAATAATAGAGGTCTGCGCTCAAAAAAAATAAATAAATAAATAATAATAATAATAATATAATTAATAAAAAAATAAAAATGTTCAAATACAATTCTCTAAAAAATATTATTCTCTCTTAAATGAATGTTTTCAGGACATTGTAAGCTTCCTGGACTTCCCAACTGCTGTCACATCTGGCAGTGTTTCCAAAATTAACACCCTGCAGGTGTCAAAAACATCTACAAACTCCAAAAAGCTTAAAAAAATTAATTTAAAGCTCAAAAAAATTCGACACCATAATACAAGCCAGTATATCTGATGGCTGGAGACATTCCAATTCTTTGGTTATGTGTATTCCCAGCCAGCGGGTCTTCCGGCTAGTATTTTGGCACCAAACAAACAGAAAAAGTTGTTGGGCCGTGTTAAGTTTCAAACTTTTCTCGAATAAAGCTGTATTCACTGACTTTTGGGGAAAGCGTTCGAGTTCCCGATCCCCAAGCCGAATCGCCCATGTTTGTGCCAAATTTGAAATTGGTGAACATGCTCAAGCAAAGTTTGCTCACCATCAGTGTCCTGTCCAACAGCTCAGCAGAAGTTATCAGTGCCTGCTGTGGCCAATTGGGTAGCCCCACGTCACATTTTAATTTCCAGGTTTCTGCTGGAGTTGTCAGATGTTGTGCCTGGATTACTCTATGGACTCTGGTGTTTTCTCCTATCTATGTCTGTCTTGAGTACATCATATGAATGTAAGGAATTTTAGCTGTCTTTTCCTGTAGAGGATTCACATATGACCCCAGATCCTGCAATTATGTCCTGAGTACATCAGCACTGTAACCCCATCCTGTTCCTGACCATGGCTATGGTTTTGTCTGCTGATTCTGTCCATAGTTCTATCCCTCCAGTAATTGATCCAGATAGTTGGACAACTTTTGTCTTGCTCTCTGGCCAGCAGCTATTCCATAGTCAGAACCAAGTGGACTAGGTGATGTTGCATGGCACTCTGTAGGTCTATGGCAGGGATCTCAAACTCCAGACCTCGAAGGCCGCACAAAGTGCAGATTTTAAAGATTTCCTTAGCATTGCACAGGTGTTGGAATCATCCCCTGTACAGGTGATTCAATTTAACCTGTGTAATACTAAGGAAATCCTGAAAACCTGCACTGTGTGTGGCCCTCGAAGCCTGGAGTTTGAAATCCCTAGTCTAAGGTCACTCAGGTCATCAGTGTGTTCAAAATGTAGGTAGATGCTGTGAAGAAGTGCTGAAGTAGTGGCACGGTTTTTACTTCCTTTAATTGGAAGTTAGTAGAACGGTTTTGTTAGTGTTCCCTAATTCAAGACATGGTCAAAGTGTTGTGGCTAGGTCTCAGAGTGTATTTTATTTGGTTTCGTATGATTTACACTAATTCTTGTGCTTCATGTAAGGGGGTGTAGCAGTATGATTGTCTCCCCTTTACTATGAAGAGTTCTCTGTACCCGTGGGAGTTGTAGTGGATGTTTAATTATGTATAGAAAATATGTGTAACTATGTGTTGGTGGCCCTCTAGTGGCCAGGGTGAAGACTGCTCCCCAGCATCCATGAGCTATTAATAATGATTGATGTTCTTGGTAGCTGGGACTTGGTCTATAAAAAATGCTTACATGGTAGTCGGTAAGGTGAGTATCAAGAATGAGGCAAAGGAACCGCAGTAACATTAGCCAGTGTATTAGTCAGCTTTGCCACTGATTCTCCAATTGTGTGTAAGGTGAACGCTAGCATGGAGCTGAATGAACAGATTAACACGGTACTGGCAATGAAAGTCTGGTACTCCAGGAGTCCAGTTGCCACAGTGGCATTGCCTCCCTCACAGGGAGGGATGTCATGCTTGGAAGCAAGAAGGGGTCCCCACACTAGGTAACACCTTCATCAAACACTTTTCCTGACTCCAGGTCAGAAGGGGGAGCCCTGCACCTGGATTCAGGGGAACTTCCCTATAAATTCTGGCCCAGAGGCAGGGTTAGGCAGAAAGTCTTAGAGGAATAGAGAGACAGACATAGTGTAGACTGGAGCCAACGAGAGGCTCGTCCCAGGACAGTGGAGAGTGAGTGAGAGGGAAGAGGAGAGAAGTAGATGAGAACTTGGGGAGTGGAGCGGTCACCGAGCTCGCCCCAGCGGGAAGCGCTAGAAACTGTATGCCAGAGTTAGTGGTTGTACATGTATTCAAGTTCCAGCAACTAAATCTGGAGGGCAGGAGATTGCAAGTCTCCTGGCCCCACCAAGCACTGGGCAGCATAGCAGCATGCTAGAGCCCGAAGCCGTTAACAGTGGATCGGCACCAGTAAAAGATTCAAGCTGCTTGCCATATGGGTGAGAAACCAGCACACAGGAAGAGGATTGCAGCATAGCTTTAGGCAGCGTGGACCAAAGAGGACAGCGCAGAAGGAAGGCCTCCGAACCCACGTGGCGAGGTGATTCCCCACTTGCTTCCAGGCTGCCCGGATCTCCATTACCACCTGTTACCAATGTCCTGGACTGCCTCATCAACTACCAAGTAAAAGGTAATGGAAATCACCACCCTTGTGGAGTCCGGTCATTGCACACTCAGTCCTTCTCCCCAACGTCCACTACCCCTTCATAAACTGTAGCAGTCGCCCTGGGACCCCGATCCACTTGTGGGGAGCTATACCATCTTTGCTGCGCCACTAACTGCCCCAGTGGTCCTGAATTGCAGCATCGGCCATCCAATTGACGTACACAACGGTTGGCGTCACAACTCAATCCCATATAAACGTTTCCCATTTTTATGACATGGCCAGGGCCACGGAGCCGGGTCATGCCACCATGACATCCCCAAAGTACTGACCAACCCAGTTCCATGTACCCCACTGCCCTGGAGGGTGTGTCAAAAGTATATTGTCCTAACAGACAATCAAAACTGTTTCTCGGAGCGTATCTCTACAGTATGGGGTTGGAGCCAGTGGGGATCTTGATAAGCATGCAGCCAGCTGCTGGATGTAGTGAGCACAAGCCAGGAAGTACTGAAATGGGGGGAGCAGTCTGCACCAAAAATAGGAACTGTGAATATCCTAACACTGCAATGTTTAAGGATTGTGTCTGTGTTTCACAAGCATATTTCAGTAAAGAACTATTGTTGGATGTGATTGACTCATTTTATGTTTTGACCCTCACTGAGGTTAACAGTAAATTGTCTGGCTTGTTTGCTGTTGTGGTCCCAAGGCTGTTTCAAGGGGTGGTCCAAGACTAGGTCCTGACTACCCGGCCCCTGTGCCTCCGGCACCTCGACATGCATAACTGCTGTGTGTAACTGGTGACATAGATTTTGTGGAGTCAAATGCATATGAATAGACAACCAATATATAAATATAAATATAAATATAAATACTGTCCCCCACTACCCGACCTCGTCAACGATGGCTCACTCTCCCCAGTCCCCCAAGCCAAGTGCCTTGGAGTAATCCTTGACTCTTCCCTCTCCTTCAAGCCCCACATCAAGGCCCTCGCCACCTCCTGCCAACTCCAACTCAAAAATATTTCACAGATTTGCACTTTCCTTGACCATGACATCGCTAAAACACTTATTCACACTCTTATCATCTTCCACCTCAACTACTTCAACCTCCTGCTCATCAGCCTCCCTGCTACCTCCCTTGCACCTCTCCAATCTATCCTAAAATCTGCTTCTCGGCTAATCTATCTGTCCTTCCACTACTCCCCTGTTTCCCTCCTCTCCCTAGCCCTTCATTGGCTCCCAATTCCCAGAGATCCTGGTTCAAAACACAAGGCCATCCACAACCTGTCCCCTCCTTACATCTCCGACATGGTCTTCCGATACACACCCTCATGCAACTTGTGATCCTCCAAAGAACTTCTCCTCTACTTCCCCCTCATCTCCTCTTCTTATACAAGAGATTTTATCTCATCATCTCCTTATGAAGTGTACATGTTGTGCATGAAACGCGTTGAGGCTAATAAAATCTTTTGAATAACTTTGACCGGCTTTGACATCGTTATCTTTACCAGCATTGTGGACCTCTATACACCCGTTCCCTTATACACGTTGTTTATCTCGTTGGGTGGCTCACAGCAACTTGGTGCACATAAGTGGTTGTGTCATACACAACCCTTTAAGGTGAGTGTTTTCACCACAATATACCAACAGGTTGCATTTGATAAGACCCTATTTGCGCTTTGTCTTTCCTTGCTAGTGTACTGCTCCGTTTCTGTAGAGTGATACGGGAAATATCTGGAAAGAGATTGACCTCTTTGCCTCTAAAGGTGGGAATGTTGTTCCTTTCCCTTGCCTTGGCCATGGTTAGCTCTTTTGTCTCAAAGTCATGGACACAGCATATAAAATCACGGGATTGAGCCGACAGGTTTTTGGGCTGCAGCGCCCTGTGAGCTCTGTCCAGTTTAATAACATTAGATGGAGGGACCCCAAGGACATCATTGAAAATGGATTGCAAAATTGTTCTAGGAACTTCAGGTTCTTCAGATTCTGGGACCCCCGCACCCATATGTTGCACCGGCCGACGCCCCCTATTATCGAGGTCTTCCATAACCTTTTGTTGTGATAAGATTAGCTGTTGGAGCTCTGCTGCATGAGATCTTGTAGTGTCATGTTTCTCCTCAAGTGCCTCTATCTTGCCAGACAAATATTGTAAATCTCTCCTAACCCTGCTATCTCTGATCTGGAGGTATCTTTGACCTCGTTTATGAGCGCTTTAGA
Source organism: Allobates femoralis (assembly GCA_033576535.1). Lineage (NCBI taxonomy): Eukaryota > Metazoa > Chordata > Amphibia > Anura > Aromobatidae > Allobates > Allobates femoralis. The sequence goes on along the minus strand of JARQOC010000001.1, from coordinate 570,314,620 downwards.
ATCCTCTTTGGAGGGGAGCCTGTCAAGAAAATTTTGCCAGTCCATAGGTGGTGTGCATGGCCCTTTAAATTTCCCTCCTGCTGCCGGTGGTATGGGGCTGCTTGGCTGTAGTTGGAATTATAGGATGAGTAGTCCCCAAGATTGCATTGTGTGCCTGGTTTCTCTTGCAGATCCCGCTGTCCAGGATCCCTCCTCCCATATGCTCTGCTTCCACAAGCCCCTTACTGAGATGGTGGTAGTGAGGTACAAAGATCTGCTCACCCAGCTGGTACCTGGGGGCCCGGGGCTGGGACCTGGGGGTCAGGATTTCTGTAGGTGCTGTACTCACATCAGCTTGCGGTGTTCTTTGATGGTAGGGGAGGCTCACCCCTCTCCCTGTCACTATCGGACATATCCTCCTTGAGCACAGCAGGAAGAGGCTGCCTCCTCCTCCACATGCTTCAGGGAAGATGGCACTTGGGTCTCTTCTGAAGCATGAGCTAGGCCCAAGGATGCCTCCAGGGCTGTTCTCTATGATGGCTGGCCACAGGGGCCAGATGTGGAGCCTTCACCCTTTGAGGACCCATGATGAGGATCAGCAGGGAAGCTTGGATGGTTGAAATGCTGGAATTTAGCTGAGAGTCTGTGGGAGCTCCTCTATCCTGCGACCGATCAGCATGCATCTCGGACATGCCCCGATACCAAGAATTTTGAATTTTCTATTTTATTTTACTATGTATATTCAGTATTCACTTAGATTGTCATCACTGTATGGGAATAGATCTTCCCACATTGCTCGGGCTACTTACTGCATGGTGAATGTGAAATATCTTTTTGCAACTGATGGTAATAATTGATTGGGGTGTGTACTACATTTGCAAAATGCAAACATCTGTAAGCTGCACTCTGTCATCTCTAGAAAAAAGCAGATTGACACCATATGGAATCTGAAATTCCCTTCGGAAAAATGTTGATTGCTTTGATGAAAATAAGTGACCCTCATAGACTGGATTACAATGAGCCAAAGAACGATCATAAGCATTCTACCCCCTACAGCCACATTCATAGATTGGGGTCTCCATTAAAATATAGCCTGCTGTAGGCAGCAATTAAAATCTATTGTATGGGAAGTGTAATAGGCCTTCTAGGCCTCTCTGCACCTGATTATTAGGCAATAGGAGGCTGAACTGTTACAAAGATAGAATGATGCATGGCATAACCCCCATAATCTTCACATTCTATTTGATTTGATATTTACATCTGGAACTGAATATTAGCAGTTGATAATACAAGGATATGCTCAGGCACATTACAAATGATGTCAATGATAAATGGAAATATTCAGCCCTGACTCAGACCAGTCTTGGAAACTCATATTACCATAACTTTAGAATACGGTTTCCAATCAGTAGCAATATAGATGGTGAAAATGGTGGTCTATGTCAGGGTTCCCCAGTCCTCAAGAGTCACCAACATGGCATGACTTCAGGAATTCCTTAGGTTTTCACAAATGATAATTCCATTACTTGTGCAATTCAAGGAAACCATGAAAACCTGCACTGTTGATGACTCTTGAGGACTGGAGTTCGGGTAACACTGGTCTAAATCATAGAGGATAGAGAAGGTTCAACTGGTGATGTCAATTATAATCATCTATTCACCCACTTATAAATGAGGTACACGTTTAATATGTACAGCGGGGTTTGTGTACTACTTATAAATGCACAGACTGTGCTACAGGCCTTAGCACAATCTAATAGCTCTTAAATATTTAGTTAAATACTATGATATTATAAGAACCAATAGATCAGAAACTGATCACCTACAGTATCGATAGATAACTCAAATTCTGCTGATCTGCTGGGACCCCTACAATCCTAGGATCGAGATTCTGAAATGTCCTTTTAGCATAAAGATCCAGCTTCATGGTCAGTTATAGCTTCCTTCTAACTGTGAACTTTGTGATTGATAGCTGTCCCATTTCTCAGACAGCAACTTATTTCTTCTGTAAATAGGTGATAATTCACCAAATTGAGAATGACCCTTTGTGATGAGTAACCAGCATGTTCAACCACAAGATATTCCAAGGAATGGGATTAGAGGACAGACAAGCACAAGTATTTTTTCCAACTTTCACAGAATGTCTAAAGTTGCTGCCATTGAAAATGGAGACTACCGAAAACCTCCGGAAAAATAGAGATGTTGTAAGATTCTTTTATGCACCAGGGCCCAAATATTGGGAAAGGGGAGCTGGAATGGGCCAGGAATGGACGAGATACCGTATTCACCATATGAACATCATACACTGTAGTCCCTGAAACATAGGTTTCTGATATTACTTGTCTTAGGCTAGGGTCACATCTGCGTTTGATTTTTCAAATCCTGATCTGGTTTCGAGCTTTTAAAAAGCTCAAGACCGCATCAGGAAACGCTCCTCATGGGAGCCCATTATAACAACCGGATTGCATTACATGCAATCCGGTTACCGCATCCGGCTCTGCAGCCTGCGTGAAAAATCATGCAGGCTACAGTTTTCGGAGCGGTTCTACCATCCGCAATGCGGTAACCGCATTGCTCAGAATGTGTAATCCTGAGCAATGCGGTTACAGTATGCTTTGCTTATCCCGGCTGCCGCCGGGATAAGTAAAGTGTCTAGTGAGTTAAGCTGTGCTCCCCATAGATCTACTGTAAAAGCCTACAGGACCTCAGACAGCGCACATACTATACGTACATTACGTATAGTATGCGCACAGCTGTCAGAGGAGCCGCGGCTTCATTCAGAAAAATGTACAGAGCCGACAGGAGCTGGCTTACTGTACAGGCAATATTAACCCATTACATGCCCACCTGAGTAGGTAGCATGTCTCTAGGGGGGATTGGCACCCCTAGAGACATGAAGGGCCCAATTATTATCAATATTAAAGCTTTTATTACAGTGGTAACAGCTTGCTCATCCCTGCGGCAGCAAGGATGAGCAAACTGTAAGGTAACCGGATTGCTCCGGATTACATATCCGGAGCAATCCGGTTACCGGATTGCGGCTTCAGCAACACATTTTTCATGAAAAATGTGTCTGAGGCTAATTGGGTTCACTGCATCCGGATCTGGATGCGGTGAACGCAATTCTCTTACAAAGTGTAACCCTAGCCATAATAAATGATCCAGATGTATATTATGTTAATCAGAGTAGGGGACAGAATAATAATAATAATAATAATAAATTTCCTTTATATCATGTGTGTTTGCACTCTGCAAAACCACTCAAAACTTGTTGACAGTTGTGGCACCGCTGTTTGTGTATGAATGCATGCATGGTTTTAAATGCAAAGTATGGACATTTTATTAATACATCATAACCTTAAGTCATTAACTTCTTTCAGGCATTCAGCTTACATATGTGCATGTATGAAGTGCACTCAGGAGCTGAGTAAGCGCCATAGACACTAAAGGGCCTGTCACACGCGTCAATATTGCCTGCACGATCTCGGCTGCGAGTGACGTTGCAGCGATATTGACGCGTGTGACATACTGAATCAACCAGCGATAAATTGCTGGTTGATGATCGCCAGGTTTTAGAACCTGCTCTAAAACCTGGCGATTGTCGCCCGGTGGACACGCAGCATCGCTGCGTGTGACACCGGGAGTAGCGATATTCCAGCTCCCAGCGCCTCTCACAAGCGCTGGGAGCTGGTATCCAAGGTAAACTGCGGGTATCTAGGCAGCGCGCGCTGCCTAGATACCCGACGTGTACCTTAGTTACCAGCCTCCTCCGCTCACCGGCTGGTATCTAAGGTACACAGCGGGTAACTAGGGTCCCTAGTTACCCGCTGTGTACCTTAGATACCAGCCGGTGAGCGGAGGAGGCTGGTAACTAAGGTACACGTCGGGTATCTAGGCAGCGCGCGCTGCCTAGATACCCGCAGTTTACCTTGGAGACCAGCCTGCTCCCGCTTCCAGCAGGCTGGCAGCGGGAGCAAGACATCATGGAAACGATATTTAAATCGTTTCCACGATGTCTCTGGTCAATTGATCGCTGGTGAGTCTGCCTGTGTGACAGCTCACCAGCAATCAGCCGTCAATGTCGTCAGCGATCATCTCACTGACGACATTGACGCGTGTGACAGGCCCTTAACAGTGATATTTAGAGGGGCTGTGCCGTGAACAATTGTATGCGATTGCATAGGATGCACCAATGATATGTCCGCACCTGGCTGCCGTGACAGTTGAAGACATACATTCCTGTAGTAACATGGGCTTCAGAAGAGATTGCTGATTTCAGCATATACTGTAATGCTAAAGTAATGCAGTATATAGTACAAGCAATCCCAGGTTCAAGTCCCAAAGAAATGATTAAAAATATATTTTAAAAATATAAAAAGTTCAAATCTCTCCATTCTACAAATTGAAAAAGATAAGGAAATTAAAACAAAGAAATACAATACTGTATAACAAAGACCAAAAACAATGGCCTTTATTTTACCATTTGTTCACATTTTTCAGAACATTATATGGTGAAATGAATGTTGTAATTAAAATTAAACCTTTACAAGGCTAAATTGATAGAACAGGTGAAGAATAATACCTAAATTCAAAAACCCACATTTGCCCCATAAGGAAGGGGTTAATCGTGCTATTATTGTAGACTGACTTGGTGGAGGGATGTGCCATAATGTTGGGGGGCTTTTCCACCGGATACATATTACAGCATCCCATAAAGATTTGGTTTAAACTAAAAAGGCAATAAATTGGAGGTTCTAAATGTGTGATATGTTTGTTTTTGAAGAGTCTTCTTTGAGGAATATGAAAGTGACTTGCATTGATGAGCACTTCTTACGAATGGCTAAAAAAAAGCAAGACTTCACTTTTTGTGATTAAAGCAAATAAGAGGAAATAATGAAAATTTGATGAATCTTTGTTATCTTTTCTTTTTTTTTTTTTTTTTTTTTTTTTCAAAATTCTTTTTATTAACGCTTTGCAGTACATTGTAATAGATAGTAAAACAACATTTTTCAACAATATAATGTGAGTACACAGTTAGAGGAGAAAGAATCCAGTTATATACCTGGATTCTAACATTACAATAAACGGCCATATAAATAATACTCTGAGACAGTGCAAGGATGTTGTTGGTCCTGCATCGCACGAACACGCTCCACAGCCCCAAAGAAGTGATGGGCAGAGGTGGGGCGCACCCGGCAACATCGCCCCCAAGATGGGAGTTAATGTGAACCATTCTAGTGTCACAGAGAGATACATTTAATAACCGCACTGTAAGAAGTGCACATGGTTAGCTATCAATAATAATTCAGATCTAAAGACTTTAAGAAGAGTAAAAATAAAGGCAAGCCGATTCGCTTAAGAGGGGGTGGATAAAGAAAAGAGTCGAGAGAGAAGTAAGGAGATAGGAATGAAACAAGAAACAAGAAAGAGAGGGGTGTGGGGTGGGAAGGTTAGGACACGGGATCTCTTTCAGATTGAGTGGCATTGTTTGGTGATAACAAGTTAGGATGTCGAACTGTATTTAATCCATGGTGACCAGGTGTCTAAGAAGGAAACTCGAGTGTGGTTCACATAGGACACCGTTTCTGCTACAAGGTACAACTGGTGAACTTTAGTATGGAGCTGTTGGAGCGAAGGGACCTCAGCCGAGCGCCAGTATACCGGTATTAGGAGTTTGGCCGCTGCGATGATATTCTGGGCCAAGATTGATGTATATTTCTTTGAGGGCCATAGCCTGAAATTTAGCAAAGTCGTCTCTGGAGTTAATTGCACCTTTTCTCCCAGAACCATAGTGATCAGTTTTCCAGTAATTTGCCAAAAAGAAGATATGACAGGACATTGCCACCAGATATGGTAGTAGTTTCCATTTTCGGCACCACACCTCCAGCACTCAGCCGTGGATGGAGCCCCCCATCTCTGGCATTTAATGGGATCATGGTACCATCTCGTTATTATTTTATATGAGTTTTCTTGATTTTGTTATCTTTTCTAAGAACAAAGTCATTTTATAGAATGCTTTACTGTAATTTTCTTTAATAAGAAAATGTGAGCAGTGGGGGATTTCATTAAAAGGAACAATATTTCTTACATATGCCCAAGAATATTCAATTTAGCCTTAGTCTATGTTCCCCTGGAGTTCACATATACTGTACCATGGATACCATGGCATACCTAGAGTCCGATAGGCCAAGGTGCAAAATTTGGACTCGTTAGCCAGATGTATGGGTCCTTGCAGTGTTCGAAATCCTTTAAAAACATGTGTGTTGCCCCCTCTTCATTAAGTATGCCATGTAGAATGTAAGCCGGCAAGGACAGGGTTCTCTCTCTCCCCTCTGTATCAGTCTGTCACTGCTAGTTTGTTCATTGTATTTTTAACTTGTTTGTATGTAACCCTTTCTCATGTACAGCACCATGGAATCAATGGTGCTCTATGAATAAGTAATAATAATCAAATAATAATAAGTAGTAATGTTCCCACCCTGTAATAATGTCCCCCTTCCTGTACTAATATCATACTGGTCTGAGTCCCTGTCCCCCGTTCTGTCACTGTTCTCTAATGAATAAAAAGAAAAAAACATACTTACCTTTGTGACGGCCGTTTGGCCCTGGGGGTACTCGGTAGCCATGCTGGCTGGTGCTTTGGGAGGTCACAGTGGCTGTGGCACAGCTCCGTAGCCCTGGCCATGCAGTGAAAGGGCGTATTTACAGGGGATTTGATAAAGTATTTTCGTTACACCACCTGTGGTATTCGGCCAGGGATGGCTGATGATGCTTATTCAGACCTCTAGGGCAGATGGTGTGGCAGCTGGGATGGTATCGCTCCCCACAGTTGATGCGAGACCCCAGAGTTAGTGTGACAGTCTATGGGGACAATGGTGACTGTAGCAGTGGTGCAGGAGGGCTCAGGTAATAACAGGAGGAAATTGGGGTTGCAGTTGTTGAATCTTTACTCACAGTCCAGTGGCTCCAGCCCAGCAGGGGCACCGTGTCCTCTTGGTCAGCAGTCGGGTCAACCCTCAGGCCATTTGGGTTCACTCCACCGAGACACCGCACAATAAGCCTTTCCAGGTTGACTTCCCATGCTGACTACTCTCCTCTCCTGTCCTGCATCTTTATGCTACAGTGTCACAGGCTGATGACTGTGGGCCTTGTCACGCGATGGGCGAAGCGTACTTTGACCCTAGGTCTTGCCACCGTCCTGCGGATTGTCCACGGTTGTTGGTAACTGAGCCTGCAGCTCAGTCGCTTCCAGTTTTGTGGCTCAGCTTTAAAGTATTGTTGACAGATCGGGCCGGTCCCCTTTTGCAACCTTGTTCCTCCAGAAACAACCTTGGAGTGATTGCTGGAACAGGGTTTCTCTGGACAGGGTTTGGTGGCGACCTACCTACTGGTCCCACTCTTCCCCTGCCACTAGCCTCCCCTAGAACTCCATCTTTTCTCTCCTCAGAACTTCTCCCTCCAACTGAACTAACTCCTCCTCCTCCTCTCTGCTTTTTTGCCTTCTGTTCCCACCACCTCTTCATTGTATAGTAATGTCCCCACCCTGTAATAATGTCCCCCATCTTGTACTAATGTTCTGTATTAATGTCATCCTCGTACTGGGCCCCTGTACCTCGTCCTATCACTGTTCTTTAATGAAAAAAAAGAAAAAACACTCTCACCTTCCTCGACTCTTGTGGAGCATCCTCTTCTGTAGCCAGTGTAGTGTCAGGTAGCTAACATCGCCGTGCTGGCTATGGGCTAATTCAGTAATGGCAGGAGGGCACCATAGAATACAATCAAATGCACTACCGTTCAAAAGTTTGGGGTCACCCAGACAATTTTGTGTTTTCCATGAAAATTAATACTGTTATTTATCAAATGAGTTGCAAAATTAATAGAAAATATAGTCCAGACATTGACAAGTTAGAAATAATGATTTTTATTTGAAATATAATTGTCTCCTTCAAACTTTGCTTTCGTCAAAGAATGCTTCCTTTGCAGCAATTACAGCATTGCAGAACTTGGGCGGGTACAAATTAATTAAGCTGCCAGATGAGAGCTGTGAGGCATCGATTTCATAAACTAGAGACTCTAATGTACTTGTCTTGTTGCTCAGTTGTGCAGCGGGGCCTCCCACTTCTCTTTCTACTCTGGTTAGAGCCTTTTTGTGCTCTCCTCTGAAGGGAGTAGTACACACCGTTTTAGGAAATCTTCAGTTTCTTGGCAATCTCTCGCATGGAATAGCCTTCATGTCTAAGAACAAGAACATGAAAGTTCTCTTTTTCTGGTTATTTTGAGATTTCATAGAACAAACAAAAGTACAATAATGCTCCAGAAAATTATTTGTGCTTTGTGTTGTCTTATTCCAAGACCATAATAATATTTTTCCTGTTAAACTGGTAAACTGACGTTTTTATTTATACCAATGTGGGATACATTCAATATTTCAAAAGTTTTTTATAGCATTGAGGTGAGGTGATAAAAAACACAACTTCTGACAGTGGCATCTAAATGGTTAATAACTGCGCTCAGCATCATCCACCTGGTATCTTGCACCTAGTACACACGATCAAAATTGTTGGTACACCTCATTTAATGAAAGAAAAACCCACAATAGTCGCAGAAATAACTTGAATCTGACAAAAGTAATAATAAATAAAAAAAATCTATGAAAATGAACACATAAAAGTCAGATATGCTTTTTCAGCCCTGCTTCCACAGAATTTTAAAAAATTTAAGCTCATGAAATCGGCCTGGACTGTAAATGATTGTCCCCAACTTAATATTTTGTTGCACAACCTTTTGGGCAATCACAGCAATCACACAATTCCTGTACTGTCAATGAGACTTCTGCACCTCTCGACTTGTATTTTGGTGACTCCTCTAGAGCAAACTGCTCCAGTTGTCTTGTGTTTGAAGTTGCCTTTTCCAGACGGCATTTTTCAGCTCTTTCCAAAGATGCTCAATAGGATTTAGGTCAGGGCTCATAGAAGCCACTTCAGAATAGTCCAATGTTGTCCCTTAGCCATTCTTGGTGTTTTTAGCTGTGTGTTTTGGGTCATTATCCTGTTGTAAGACCCATGACCTGCGACTGAGACCAAGCTTTCTGACACTGGGCAGCACATTTCTCCATAGAATCCCTTGATAGTCTTGAGATTTCATTGTACGCTGCACAGATTCAAGACACCCTGACACGGGGTTGTTGTTTCGTACCTTTACTGATGATTTAAGCAAGGTGAAGTCCAGGGTACAGTCCGGGTAGGCTAGGAGCAGTTCAAGATCTCCACATCCGATGAGTTATGAGGCCTACCTTTTACGTTGTGTGTGTGCTTTAGTCCTGGGCTGTCTGCAGCTAGGCCCTGACCCTCTCCCGTAGTCCTCACTTGTACGACAGACTGTGTGAGCTCTTCTGCGGGCACCATTATATCCACTGCGGTCCCAGGTTCTGCTAGGTGACTGTGCCCCAATTGCTGCACCAGGAGACTTGAAGCCCTGGTTCCATTTTTGTCTCATCTGTCCATAAGACATACTCCTAGAAGCTTTGTGGCTTGTCAACATGTAATTTGGCAAATTCCATTCTATCTTTTTTATGATTTTTTATTAATAATGGTGTCCTCCTTTGTCGTCTCCCATGAAGTCCATTTTGGCTCAAACAAAGACGGATGGTGCGATCTGACACTGATGTTCCTTAAGCTTGAAGTTCACCTTTAATCTTTTTAGAAATTTTTATGTGCTCTTTGTTACCGTTCAAATTATCAGTTTCTTTGATTAGTCATCAATTTTCCTCCTGCGCCCACATCCAGGGAGGTTGGCTACAGTCCCATGGATCTTAAATTGAATAATATGCGCAACTGTAGTCACAGGAACATCAAGCTGCTTGGAGATGGTCTTATAACCTTCACTTTTAACATGCTTGTCTATAATTTTCTTTCTAATCTCCTGAGACAACTCTTTCCTTCACTTCCTCTGGTCCATGTTGACTGTAGTACACACCATGTCACCAAACAGCACAGTGAGTATCTGTAGTCTATACAGGCCCACTGACTGATTACAAGATTGTAGACACCTGTGATGCTAATTAGTGGACACACCTTACTTTAACATGACCCTTTTGTTACATTATTTTTGGGGGAACTATCATTTTTGATCGTTTCTGTCCAGGCTTATTTCATTAGTTTCATTTTTTTAAATTCTGTGGCAGGAGGGTTGAAACGCAATGTGTGACTTTCATTTGTTCATTTTCATAGATTTTGGTCAGATTCAAGTTATTTCTGTGACCATTGTGGGTTTTTCTTTCATTAAATGAAGGGTACGAACAATTTTGACCAATGTGTATCTTGTATCCACCTAGCAGTTCCTGAGCCCCGTTCACAATTTAAGACCCCTTCCCAGGACATTAATGTCTTAATGCAGGAAGGGGTTAATACTGCCATTTTATTTAACATCAAAGAAGGTTTCCCAATGAAAATAACTACAGATGATCGAATGTCTGGAAACACAAATTTTGGACATTCTTAAAATCCGCTGGGAAATTTAATTTGCATTAAATTTATTCAAAGTGAGTCAAAAGTGACCCTTTTGCCACTAAAGGTGTATGCTCTGAGATTTTTACAGAATGTACAATAAACAAATGGGAGAGAAGGGGATTAAAAAAATAATAAAATGTTACCTTGTTTTCATCTATTCTGCCATCACAACTGTCTACCCAGTCCTCCAGTCTCTTCCGCGATCTTCTGGCACTGATCCTTAACTGTCCTTAACATCATTGGTGTCTACAACATGTCTATTCAGCATGGGACGTGGCAGTAGCAGGACTGATGAGGAGGGGGGTGAGTATAATATTGTAATATTTTTAACTAATTCCCAGACCCAAAAAGATTCCAGCAAAATGCAGCTGCAAGGACACCCGACAATCGTCTGAATGAAAGGGCATTAAGGCTGGTTAATGAGATTGTCTGAAAAAATGCTGTCAGCAGTGATAGCTATATGCTCTAGTAGTAAACCCAACTGTGTTTGATCACATCCAAGGAGCAATGACGTGCCCTACAGGGGACATCTATGGACTGGTTGTAGAGTTTCACCCCTTAGGTCTTTTGCATTAAACTGTCTGGAGGGTCGCCATTACCTGATAGGATACATCCCCTTATATGCCAAGTTCAAGCATCTGTCCTGCGCTCATGCCCCGCCGTAAAACATTTTTGTCTGGTAGCGTGCATGTGTGGCGCCCCACTGGTCAGTGCGCCACAGTAGCAGTACTGCACCCACAACCGAGTGTGCAGTATTGCTGTCATTGGGGAGTGTAAAGTCAACCTGAGGCTCCCACCCCAGCATCCTTACACCTAGACTAGGGGACCAATTGGCAACCCGTTACCATGGTAACCGGTCCCGGAGGGAGGATAGTTAGTAGTAAGGAGAAGCGGGAAGTCAGACAGTTAGATCTAGTCCGTACTGAGGGAAGAAGCAAGGCGTGAGCCCTAGAGTGGACTCCCAGGAAAGGCGCCTGAGAAGAAAAGGTGGCCCAGGAAAGAAAGGGCCAGAGCCACCAGACAGGTCTGGGGGAATCCTAGTCCACCAACGGAGTGCTGGCTCTGAGTCACGGTACAGGCGAGTTCACCCCTGAGCCATCTACACCGGCCAGTTGAGGGCCGAAATATCAGCCCCGACCCCCATCCAGAACGTGCAGCCCCACCAGGGACACCAAACTGGGTAGAGCAACTTAGAGAAGAAGGGTACCTCACATCACCCAACGGGCCTAGTAGACAAGAGGGCTCTGCAGGGCAGCGCAAGGATAGTGAGGAGGTGCAGGTCAGAACAGGGGACATAAGGAAGACAAAAGAAGGTATACTACGGGAGCCTCAAAGACACTTTACCCTCCCCAGTGACTACCTGGCCAGCTACCCATTCAAAGACTGTGTAAACTGTAACCTGAAGTGCCATCTCAACCGGTTCCAGTAAAGTACCAGTATAGAGTCACAACACCTCCGTGTCTCCTTTCTGCACCCACTGCTACATAGCTGCGCTACCGTGTCCAGCACCACAACCACAGTGCTATCCTGCCCCGGGGACCCGACTCCACCTGCAGGTAGCCATACCACCCAAGCTGCAGTACCATCGTCCCCAGCAATCTGACAGTGGCGCTGGTGAATTCACCAGAAACTGCAGGTGGCGTCATAAAAACATTTATTGTTTTCATCCCTTTTTATTTTTCCCAATTTTTCAGTTGACCACCAGGGCTACGGGTTCAGGAGGGCCACCCTGACATCGACGCAACTACACGCCCAGATTCCGAGTTCCCATAGACCCCTGGGTGAATAACTGCGAAGATAGTGACACCAAACTAAATTTAATAGGCTACAGCTGTTATAAGAGGACTAGATTCCTAAATCTTCAAGTTAATAAATAAACAGATTGTGGTCAGTGTTTACGTTTGGTGTCTTGGAATTCTTTTTCTGCGAATAGGTTCAGGGGAGAGGTATAGAGCTTTGTATAAATTTGTAATCCCATGTGCAGTCCTGCCGACAGGCCATTTCAAGCACCCATTAAAATAATAGTCATCAGGGAATTTTAGGCATTTCTGTACTAGGCAGGGCATTTCATAGGTAAATCGCGGCATACTCCCTGTAACACCTCGGGCCAGTGTTTTAAGAAAGCACAGTAGTCAACGTCACTTTGGACTGGGTGTATGTTATATTGTTGTGCAGGCTTTTCTTCTTGCATTGTCGGAGATTCCTGTCCAAACCCCTTTACGAAAAGCATCCAAGGTCTACGAAACCGACTGGCCTCATTCCTGGTCCCTGACCTGTTGTATGTTGATATGAATCTCTCAGCACATGACTTACATGCTTATAGGGAGACTCTTGTCACTGTAGGGAAGTGGGAATGAGAAGTCAGAGTCGTACATACCCTACTTTGCTGAGATCATACAGGATACATGGATACCTGTGGATTGGACAGCAATATTCAGCTGTCAGGTTCTCTTTAATATGGGGTTGTCTAGTAGTAGAAAACCACTTTAAAAGCCAAAAAGAAAAAGAAAAACTATTTCTATGGAGAAAACATGCATCTCGAACCATAACTGATGGAAAATTATTAACATTTGATTGAATGAAATCTGTAAAGCAATCAACCATTCATTCAGCCTTGTGCTTTTGTACTGACATAATGTAGATCCTTGGCGACTTCTTAAGTTATTACATTTTTTTCCTTGGCAGTCTATTATCTCACATATTAAAAGGCAAATAATATCTTAGAATTAGTTACCTTCAGACAGCTTTCATTGATTGGATTTAGCTGCTTTACCAGCTCTCCCTTAATGCTTCTTTATCCTCTACTATAGGTTTGAAGTTGTCTAAAAGTAGTAAAGCCACTTAAAAGTAATTTGTTAATCTGCTGAAGAATTATCCAAGCTCTTTATAGAATAAAAAGTTAAAGCATTCACTCACCTTTGGTGAACCTACAATAAATTATTAGGGACTTGCTTAAAGACAATCCACTAAAACTTTATTGGAATTGACCCTTTTATTAGCATTAGCCAAACAGTAAAAATGAATAGTCTCAAAAATGAACAGTTAACATAATAGTTTTTTGTATAAATTAGTCTAAAAGGGGAACTCAAGTTAGAGAAAATTATTTTAGTACAATCTCTGCACTCCTTCATGATGAAGGAGAGCCCTTCAATGCAGTTCTATGATCTATAGACCTCTTATAAATCAATAAAATAATACTGCTCCTCAGCTCTGACCTCCCACATGAGACAGAAATTTTTCAGCCTGGTAGTTTCATGTAGGAGCACAAAGCAGGAGGTGTTTCGAGGGCTTGGATGCTGGGAGCTGCAGTATTGTAATGGATGCCCCCCACACCTTTCGGGTGAGGCTGTCGTCTTAGTTGTCTGCCGCCAAATTGGATGCTTTGTTTATAGGTGCGTGCACGTCACCGGAAAGAAACCACGCTGACATGTTGTCAATGTAGAGCTTAATGACAAAGACGTTTTATTAAAGGAGGGGTTAGCCATTTTATACTCATCGTTAAAGGGGCATTTCTTAAGGGTGGTTCTAGGTAATTGCATCATTTTATGCTGAATATACATTTTATTCTGTGTGTTAGTTAGCTTACACTAGCCTTGAAGTCGTACAAGACGTTCAGAACAATCTGATAAGAGCTTCTATACGGCTACCTCTAATTCAAAACATTTATACAAAATCTGAGACACAGAAAATTCTAGAGGAAAGTGCAAGGATCACATAACCATGTTTTTGGAAGGGTTCTGAAATGGCTTCAATTATTCAAATACATTATTAACTATTTATTTGCCATAACAGTATCAGCCTACATTCATGCCCCCTCACATTTCTGTATAGGGAGGGGCATAGCAGGGTGTGTGGCTGCCGGCCCCATGCTTACACTACAATCCAGCCCCTGATATATCATTCTATGTGACATGGGGGACGAGACTTGAAATAGCATTCATGTCACCAAGCAGATATAAATACATGCTGTGATTCTCTGCTGTATGATGATGCATAATTTGTGCTGTTATTCTGAGGCTAGGAGCAGAGGCAAGTCATTACATTGATCGATTCAGTTCTGCATGGTCTCCCCTCCCCCATAGGAACATGGTTGCTTCCTGTCCCATGAAACTTTCAATGGATCATCAGCATCATCATTACTCCTCACTGGAATGTAGGCTGATCCTGCAGCTCCCAGCATCCACGCCCCTGACACACCTCTTGTTCTCTGCTCTTGCATGGAGCTCTCAGGCTGAAGTTTTAAGTCCCATGAGGGAGGGGGAGATCAAAGGAGCAGGTATGATTTTATTGAATTATAAGCAATCTATAGATTCTAGAACTGCAGTGGACGGCTCTACTTCATCATGTAGCAGGGCAGAAACTGTACTAAAAGGTTTTCTCTCACTGAATATTATGGAATGCACACTCTAAATTCCTAATTAATAAATGTTGGATGCAAAATTATTTATATCACTAGATGGGGGCCCGATTCTATAACATCAGGAGATTGTAGAACCAAGCAGAGCAATATTGGGAATGTTGTCATTTACTCTCTGAGCGCTGATGCGCATCAGCATGTGTAGTAATAAGGCGAGAGCGTTAGCTATGATCTGATGCTAGATGCTAGATTGTAAGTGCTCCTTCCAGATCTCACATGACTTGTCTCACATGGTAGAGGCGTGGGTGAGGGGTGGTCGAAGGTCACCCTTCTATGATTTTAGTGGATGAAAGGAAATGTTTCCATACCCACCAAAGAAGTCATTCACATCCACCACAAAGCCGTTCATGCCCACCAATTAAGGTGGTTATGCCTAGTGAAGTATGGTGTGCTTCTGTGGTGCCCCTGTGGTCCAGCTGCTACTAATGGTATTGCATGCATTTCACATGTATGGACTCATGGCCAGAGTTAAGAAGGGAAAGCTTTGCCGAGACCTCCATTTGCACCCAACACATTCTAAATTACAGGCCAGGGAGGGGCTGGGCAGAAGAAATCCACATTCAGGGCAGTACCCACTTTACTGGATGGAGGGAGGAGTTAGATTAGGGGTTGGTGGCAGAAGGAGACAGCTCTAGTGAGATCCAGTCAGGCAGCTGGGGAAGCTAGTACTACACATGGTGTTAGGGGCTAGTCCCAGGCCCAAGGACACAAGTCTGCTGCAGCCTGATCAGGCTGAGCAAGAAGGCTAGTTGCAGTAGGGGTACCATCCCCAATTTGGTTTGGATTCTTCAAGACTAGCCATGAAACTGGAGGTAACTGAACTTCAGGTACAGTGGCTACCTTAGTGGACTCTCCTCAGGCTCAAGGAAATACATAGGGTTAGAGGGCTGGTCATAGAACACGCAGTCACTTGCCTGCTGGGACTGACAACCACAGAACACTTAGGAGAGGAGAGGAGTAGCAAGTGTCAGAGAGAAAAAGGCAACGAGGAAGGTCATATACCTTGTGTTTTGGCAAAGTGGACTCTGATTACCTCTGGACTGGCCAGGCTGCATTCTTATTGGACAATGTACCCTGGCTGGTTTGTGACTGAACCATCAGTAAAAGGTAAGAACCACAAGAACTCCCTTTGTTGTCTGGTCCTTCCTGAGTCCTCCTGCACCCACCTGTAGACCCATCACCTTAACAACCACAATCCACATCCTCCTCCTCGTCTCAGCTACTTTCTACATCTCCCAAAGGACCCAGGCTCTAACTGGAGAGGGCCCAACACTTAGGTGCCGTACCATCATCCCTTAGAGATTCCTCACAGCAGCCTCTGGCCATCTACAGGCCAGAACTCCAGTTGGCATCATAACAAACACCTTTCCTCTGTAAATATCCCCATAACATGTCCAGCCTGAGCCACAATCTCCAGGATTGCCACTTTGACCCCTGAATCATCTGCATCCGGATGAACGCACGACAACGACACTTTGAGGTGGGATTGACCGTGTTAGTTGGTGGGCATAGCGATGTAGCCTATGCAAGGGGGCTCTTGCTCCCCCTGCATCCCCCACCTGTGGGTATTATTACCACCGTTGCCTGCACGTTTTTTCTCTGCGCTTAGGATTACCATAGTCCAGGCAGCTTTGTGTGTGGCCAGTAACTATGGTACACATCGGGTAACTAAGGGCAGCGTTCGCCCGAAGTTCCCAACGTTACCGCTGGTGGTTACATCAGGCTGAGCTCTGCGGTAACAGAATCTGGCTGCCACAGGTGCAGCGCTTAGTGTGACCCTAGCTTAAATCTTTTTGGATATACTTGAAAGTATCACAATTTTAAGATGTTGGAATAAAGCTTACTATTTTATTTGGAAAACGGCTGGAACATTACTTTTCCTGAATTTTCACTGTGCCATACTGGGCAGGAATATGCAAATGAAGTCCGTGGAGCCTCTTAATCGAGGCTCCACGGACCTCATTTGCATATTCAAATTTCCAGGGGGCAATGCATCATGGATTTCACTGTGTTTGAGCGCTTTAGCCAGCTGCCCGCAGAGTTTTCCTTGACTGGTCTCCCTGAGATCAGTGAGTGCTTTGTGATACTTGGCAGGAATGGCTTTCTCTGTGACATAAACCCTACAATTGCCTTAACAGAGGAGAGCTTGTAATACTTTTTATAACTTTTCCTTTTGGCCATGCCAAAACTGTAGAAAACAGAAATGGATCCTACATCCAAAAATCATACATTGATTTAATGCCACCAGGCAAGAATTACAAAGCTGAACATGAGGTTCTGAGTTTAACATTCTGATGAGACTACTGGAAGCCCACATCATGGCTAAGCTCTCAGTAGGTCTCTAAGGCTAGGGTCACACATACCAGCCATTTTTGCTTCAGGACCATATTTATGAAAAAAAATTAATTTTTTTTTCTAAGTCCAAAAACGGGTCTGTTAACGGATGGTGCACTTAGGTGTAACTGCATTTTTCAAAAACGATCATCCGGTTTTCCTGGGCTCAAAAAAAGTTGCAGCCAACGTTTTTGGGTGCAGCAAAAAAACGGATCCTTTTTTTTTAACATGGGGCCCTATGGGGAAGCTATCCGTTAACGCAGGGCACCTATAGGCACCATCCGTTAACAGATATCTGTTTTTGGTCCAAAAATCAGCCAGGACCTCAGGGAACACTTTTAGCACCCTAACGTTAACGGATCCAGTTTTCTAAGCCCTCAAAAAAGCGGATTGCCATGTGTGACCCAAGCCTAACCTAAAATGTCCAGCAACCACCACTGCAGCAACAGTGCACCAGTAGGGTGGGTGACTTGGTGTCTCACAGGACCCATGCTGTGCCGTTCCTTGCATCCCGTGTAGGCATGTAGTATTATGGCTCTTTAGTGGTAAGGTTGTTTTGACGTTCCTCTTTTTGGTGTTCTATTTAAGCAGCCAGGCTGAGTCTTCCAGGACACACCACTCCACAGGCACGAAATCACAGCAACAATGGCAGCCGCACAGCACCAACACCAAGTGAATAGATCTAAAAAAGATTCACCTTCCACATGTCCTCAGACTGACCTGAGAGCAAAAAATAGATAGAACTCATCTTGAAGTCTCCTGCTAATTTAAAAACACTTGGGTCAAATGAGAAGTGTTCTGGTCCAAGTAAAATCAAAATCAAAAAGAGGGGATAGTAATGTGCAAGAACTGTAATAAACAAAAATTGACCAAACATCCAAAAATCATACATTAATCTAACTATGGTACTCCACAAGCGTCATGTGGTCATGGACAATACATTTGTACATTCAGGTTAATATCATAAAAAACAAAGAGGAAACAAGTGGATTTGATTTGCTTATGAAAACGTGTATAATTTATTAAATTACAGACAAATAATATACACCTTTAAAGGCATCGTAGATCAGGCGGTTGTGTACAACTCTGACACATCAGATGATAATACCCGCACTTAGGTCATAAGTGAATATAGTGCAAAGTGAGACTACAAGTTCAGTAGGCCATACATGTAATACATATGCTCCACTTAGCAGTCAAAAGTGTATGTAAGGGCCCTTTCACATCAGCGTTTTTCGTAATTCGCGCAGATGCGGTGAAAAAACGCATCTGCGCGTTTGCCGCATAACGGTTCCACTTGCGGCACGGTTGCGGTTTTTTCCATAGAAGTATAGGGGACTTGCGGCAGATGCGGCAAGTGCGGTATTGCACTTGCGGCAGGTGCGGCAGCGAAAAAAACCGCAGTAAGCCGCGTTTTTTTCTCTGCCGCACCTGCCGCAAGTGCAATACCGCACTTGCCGCATCTGCCGCAAGTCCCCTATACTTCCTATGGAAAAAACCGCAACCGTGCCGCAAGTGGAACCGTTATGCGGCAACGCGGCAGATGCGGTTTTTTCACCGCATCTGCCGCGAATTACGAAAAACGCTGATGTGAAAGGGCCTAATACAAAATAAGACTAGAGGTTCAATAAACCATACCTGTGATACACATGCTCCATACAACAGTGATATACTTTAACATGGTCAAAGACAATGAAGTCACACATAATGTGTTACAATTTGATACATAATGCTGGTGCTTATTTCAGAGATGGTGGGATGGAGGATATGGACCCCCCTCCAGGCTGACCCCAACGCGTGTTTTGTGTTATTTGTTGTTCAGATGATTAATCATCTAAATGACATGACGACCACACAACTCCTCAATAGCAATTTAATCCATAAATTGTGCCATCTGCTAAAACCTTATTAGAAAGTTCTTGAAGCCGAAGACTTTTTTTGTACAGTAGCATCATGTTAAGGCATTGATGGTTGTATATTTTCTATAATAAATTTTATTATATTCACTATGCAAAACTTAGGGGTTTTCAGTATTGGAAAATTGACTCCTGATCATCTTGTTACTGGATTTCTCCTAAGGCTAAATGAAAGTATAATTCTATTACCCCTATAAAGCATGACTTATCTGGGGCTCTCCAAAAAAGCATTGTTATATCAAAATGCCTATCACTTATAATTATATAAACGACTAGATATTACCAACAATGACATACTTGAGGAACTCCTAAAGTTTTAGAATGTTAACAAAAGTAATTTTGCAGAAAATAGGAAATAAAATAGGCTATTTTCCAATGCCATAACCAGCAGTAGACAAAGAACTCAAGGGACTCTATAAGAAACCAGACAAGACTTCACCTCTCAATGAAAGTGTCCCCAAATATACTTTGGTTCCGATGTATTGTGATGTTTACACCAGAATTCTGCGCATAATAAATCTTCCCTGCTAGCCTTAGGTGATTGCATTCTCTATTAGCAGGTTCCTACTCGCCCACACAAATGGAAATTTTTAAACTAAGCAAGTGGTATTGACTTAGTGTCGGAACCTAGTAGGGAGACTTGCCTCGATGTAGCTACTTGGTGGATACAGATATGGCCATTTTTATATGCTAAGTTTGTAATTTCCTCACATTTCCTTAGCAATATTGTAATTCCATATTCTTATATGCATGTCTTAACATTTCAGAATGCAGCGTTTTTTTTTTTGTTATGATATGTTCTATTTAGCTAAGCACCTGTTCACATGTTGCATGTTAGGGAGTGCCGGCAGCTTTTTCTTATTTTGAGTATAAGGTCATACATCTTGTCTGTGCACCCCTCCCTCTCTATTAGCAGGTTCCTACTCACCCATACAAATGGAGGTTTTTAAAGTCAGCGAGAGGTATTGACTTAGTGTAGGTACCGAGTAAAGGAGACAAGCCTTGATACAGCTACTGGGCAGATATAGATATGACCATCATTATACGCTGTTTGTCATTTTTTCATGTTTCCTCAGCCATACTGGAATTCTATATTCTTATATTGATGACATGCATGTCTTTGCAGCTGCTTTTGGTTTGTTATAGTCATTCCACAGCTCTATATTAATGAAGACTAAATAAAGAATTTGCATATTTTACAGAACCCACAATGTATTCTTTTTTGCTTTGGGTTATATACTTGTCAGAGCTTATGAGTTGGCTAAGAAACTCCATCTATATCCAAACAGCAGAGGCAATTGATTCATCCAAGGATGGCGATTCCATATTCTTTTCTTAAATACCTGTATCCGAAGCTTTGCTCCACTCAAAGGGTTCCGGAGCCCTATTCTCAGAAACTGGCAATTTTAAGAAAACTCCTTTAAGTTAAGTTTCTGTATAGGAAATTTCATCTCTCAGCTACTTACAGGATTTCTTTGACTCAAGGGAACAATTCTGACAATAGAAGTATATTAATATTAGGATGAGTTATTGTGTCTGTAATTCCCTAATGTCGACGTGGAGGCCAACTATTCTACACCAAGTCTGAAGTAATTAGCTAACTTTTTATAGACATAAAGAAGATTATTATTCTTGTTATTACAGATAATCATTATTTATATGGTACATTCATCCTCTACATTCTAGTGCTGTATTATGTATTGGAGAGGCTTGGTAGACACTGACCTCAAGCAATTCTAAGCAGCTTATCCTCAATTAAAAGTGAATATACATTCCCGTAGCTTTTAATAGTTTATTGGAAGTTACAATTCTCAGTCTTGATTTGGGGCACATATCCGTTGTGATAAAAGCGGTGTAGAGCGTCAGGTGTAGCTTGTACGTCAGTCTCCGCACACAGGCCCAATCCTTCATGGCTCACTGCCTGGGCCTTTATGAGTTCTTTTGATTAGTAATTGAGAAAATAAATCTCTGAAGGACCTACACAAACGCAAAATATAGAGAAGACATTACATTTCTGCAGATGCCTGATCGTATATCTCATAAGCTTCCTTTTGTGATCGGGAGAATTTAATTTGATTTTTTTTCTGGGTACAGATTTAGTATCGGCATTGAGGCTATAAATGCTTTAGTGATGCACGGTCAACGTCAGCCAATGTATTTCCATGAACAATGACTTCATCATCTATAATCTACAATATGTGAAAGTCATTGTGACTAACTACACATGGAGCTGGAAGTATATCATATTATTGTTCCAGAATACCATGACTTCAGTTAGCACCACAGGTTGTATTCACAATTGCATTAGTGACTTAGTTGTCTAGATTTTGGTGCTTTTCGACTGTTTTTCATTTATGGATCACTAAATATCGACCTGTTTTCAGATTGATTTGGAGTGCTGCCTGGTTTTTTCTTCTGCATATGGATTGAGGTTTGGACAGAGCCTTTCCGGTCATGCACCCGTGTTTATTGTTTGGTAGTGCTGCCCATTTTTCTATTACATAGATAGATAGATAGATAGATAGATGACATATAGATATGTGGATGTATCAAAAAAGTTTGAGCAGCACAAATGGTGCAAAATCAGTCCAGCAAACCTTCCTTGCTCTATGGCGGCCGTCACACGCTACGATATCTGTAAAGATGTCGCTGAAACGTCGCAGATTTTCAGTCGCTGCACCAACGTCGTTGCGTGTGACAGGTCGATCTGACAAGCGATAAGTGATCTGATCGTTAATCACAGATATGAGAACCGGACCCCATATCAGACGATGTCGATCCTGCAATCTCCTGCATCGTTCTGTGTGACACCGCCATAACCGATCTCCTGACCGATTTCTCCTATTCACATCATTGACAAGCATCGGTCGCTGGTTGTGTGAACGATCCCTGCATGTAACATCGCTGCTGCGTCCTGAACGTTATCTATACATGTGACACCTCACTAACGATGTTGTCCACAAGCGCGCACCCCTGAGATCGTAGGTGAGATCGCTCACAAAATCGCAGTTGTGACGGCCGCCTATCAAATATATCCAAAAACGACTGCAGCACTCCAAATTTAGGTGGTTGATGCCTTTTATTGGGCCTTCAGGACAACTCAGCGACGTTTCAACCTCAACAAGCCTTTTCTAGCTAGAAAAAAGCCTGTTGAGGCTGAAACATCTCTGAGTTGTCCTGAAGGCCCAATAAAAGGCATCAACCACCTAAATTTGGAGTGCTGCAGTCGTTTTGGATATATTAGATAGATAGATAGATAGATAGATAGATAGATAGATAGATAGATAGATAGCAATAGATAGATAGGAGTCGATACTCGACCGAAACGTCGCAATCCATTGCATAGAAAGCCAATAAAGGCTGAAATCATCCAAAATTGTGTGCTGCAGCTTTTTCACATATAGGACTGAAGCTGGTGGCTGATTACCACCCTGAAGGACTGCTAAGCACTGGCTAGTGCCAACAAAGAACGCTGCTCATGATTTTCTATTTATTAGATAGATAGATAGATAGATAGATAGATAGATAGATAGATAGATAGATATAGATAGATAGATATCGCCAAATCCTCAGTGATTTCCCAGTACAGACATAAAGCCATAGAAATTCATTTGCTTTGCAAAAAGTTCCATAAAACTCAAAATACACGCTAATTTGATATTATATATTTTTAAATGTTTCCAAAAATGAAATTTTTAGTCTTCTAAATGTAAGATTTTTTTTTATAATATGCCTTCATTGGCACATATTGCAGCAGACTCCCTTTTGCACATTAAATATACCAATAACCACAACCAGATAAAGCTGACTTTAGTGCATATACCAGTCTATTATGTCCAGAAACTGTCCAAGTAAGGCCCCTTTCACATCAGCGTTTTTTTTAAATCGCGGCAGATGCGGTGAAAAAAACGCTTCTGCCGCGATTACCGCATAGCCGCTGCACTTGCGGCACGTTGCGGCACAGTTGCGGCAAGCCCCATACAATGTATATGCAGGCTTGCGGCAGGTGCGGCAAGTGCGGTTTTGGCACTTGCGACATGTGCGGCCGCGAAAAAAAACGCACCTGCCCACGGTCCTCACCTATCAGCAGCAGGAACTGCGTGCGCTGCACACAGGATCGGAGGGCATAATAGCCCCCCAGTCCTGTGTGCTGATCCGGTCCGCAGCTGTCTGCTTCAAGCGGACAGCTACGGATCGGATCTCAACGCAGTCTGAAGCCGGCCTTAGAGCACAGAGAGATCAGCCCTGCACATCCAAAGGCAAGTGTACAATTGACACAGCATAGGGCAGCAAGCTTGCTTAAGTAGAGTTCTAATCAACTGAGCTGAATGCAGGTGAGTTGCAGCACAGAACCAGCCCAGACTGACAATCTCCACAACAACCTAGTAAAGGACAAAGGCAGTGTGGAGATAGTGACAACGCCCTTATGCAATTGGAAAGATAGTACAGCAGTAGCAAAGATAAAAGTCCATTAACACTATTATCTGTCTCATTGACTCTGCTGCTACTGATGGATTACACCTAACAACAGGCAGTGAATAGCAGGCTGCATAGAATATAGCATTATATCGATTTATAATATATAAATCCATGTTTTTTGTTCTCCTACATCACATCGGTGCACAGAGTCTTTTTACAATTAGTAGTTAGTATAAAGCACATTCCATATTAACAGTCCACAACATGTCTGCTGCTTTTTTGGCTATTTTTAATTGACTATAAAGACATATTATTGTACTGAATAGACTGACAGCAAGTCAGTAGTAGTAAAGTAATTAATCTTAGAAGCCTTAGACATTCTGACAGGTATCCAGATGAAAGGAGGAATTGTCTCTTTTTAGAAGCTCTTAACAAGATGAATTGTGCCTGATAAGTGATTTCACCCCTGAGCCATCACTCTGCTTGTTGGATGTTAGTTGCATGATATTATGATTACAGCAAAATACTTTATATTATATGTTAACTATATTCTATTTTACGTTTAGTAGCAGCAGAGATTTATGGCAGAATCATAGCAGGAGGATGGAGGGGATCAGGGAGAGTAGCTGCCCCATACAGACATACTCGATAGAGGAGCCCACTATCAAATCCAGTCTTGGGAATTCAATTGAACTCCGCTTCTTCTTCCTCCAGGATGCCTGCTCCCAACATGTGTCACTCCCAATTCTTAACTATACTGCGGCTGCTTTTATTGGAATCTTTTATGGACAGAGAAGGGATTAACTTTATAAAACATTTTCTTTATGTCAATGATGTTTCCAATCTGAATGTGTTGGCCTCAGCCCTGGATGAACCATCGACCCCTGTGGAGGAATGGAGAGCAACAAGGGGAGGGAAGTAAGGGGTCAACTGAAGGCTTAGGACTAGTGATCAGCGAGTAGTAAGATATTCAGGTTCGGACATATTTCTGTACAGTATCCACGGGCGCCATTGGTCCTCGAATGATGTTTTAGTATGGTTCACTGTGGCCACTAGCTCAGCTATACGAAATAATAGGTCTGTTTTATCCATAAGTTGTTGACAGGAGGGTATTTAGGTTGATCTCCAGTAGGTAAGTAGTTTTGCTTCAGCCAACTGAAGGCTTTTTATTTTCAGGCCAAATAAAAAGTTTAAAAGTGCCATTTCTGGAGTTAAAACAGCTCAAACCGAATACTTTAAACGAAAAACGAATCCTACTCAAGTCAATAGGTAACTCGCTCAGATCCGAATACTGAAACAGTTCAAAGTATTCAATTAGAGCTATCCAAACCCAAATGCTGAGAAAAGCATACTGAGAAATCCAGGCGAGCAAACTTCAGCACCTTGTACAGCAGTTACATCCAAACACCGCTCTGTGAAAGCAGCGGTGAAGCCGGTTGACTGCTCTACCAGCAACCCAGCAAATGCAAACACCACTGCTGTCACAGCAGCAGTGAAGCCGATCTTGCTATTAAAACTACCGGATGCCCTATACATCTATATGGCTATCTGTCATTGCTGTATAGTCTCAAAACGGGGTAGAGCCGGGCACTGACCTGTAGCAATTTTTTCGGTACTTGTTCACAAAGGTGGTATCATTATCCGGTGGTGCTCTGCTGGAAATTGACAGTCCATATGAAAGTAATGAGTAGGCAGGAAGCGGTACTTACTCGGACATCTTTGCGGTTTGGGCCCTTTATTGTAATTCCATGGAGTTACAGTGCAGGGAGGGGGGTGAAAGGCCAACGGTCACCGTTTCGCACTTAGTTGCACTTCCACGGGTCCTGGGAACTCCCCTCCCTGCAATGTAACCCAATGGAATTACAATAAAGTGCCTAATCCGCAAAGGTGGCCAAGTGAGTGTTACTTCACACTAGGGCTGGGCGATTTTGGAAACATTTTTTTTTTTGCTTTTCTTTGATGAATAAAGAGGGGGCCCCCGTGACAGAGGAGAGGAGGGTAACTGAGGGAAGCGTCCTGCTTCCCTTGGGTGTTCCCACCCCTCCTCTTGTCTGCAGCCCAGGCTCTAACCCTAACACTAGCCCTAACCCTAACACTAGCCCTAACCCTAGCCCTAACCCTAGCCCTAACCCTAGCCCTAAGCCTAGCCATAGCCCTAGCCCTAACCCTAGCCCAAGCCCTAACCCTAGTCCTAACCCTAGCCCTAACCCTAGCCCAAGCCCTATCCCAAGCCCTAACCCTAGCCCTAACCCTAGCCCTAACCCTAGCCCTAACCCTAGTCCTAACCCTAGCCCTAACCCTAACACTAGCCCTAACACTAGCCCTAACCCTAGCCCTAACCCTAGCCCTAGCCCTAACACTAGCTCTAACCCTAACCCTAGCCCTAACCCTAACCCTAGCCCTAACCCTAACCCTAGCCCTAGCCCTAACCCTAACCCTAACCCTAGCCCTAACACTAGCCCTAACTCTAACCCTAGCCTTAACCCTAACCCTAGCCCTAGCCCTAACCCTAACCCTAGCCCTAACCCTAGCCCTAAACCTAACCCTAGCCCTAACCCTAACCCTAGCCCTAGGAGAAGGGGGCGGCGCCATAATCCTGTCAGGGCACCGGTGGCAAGGGGCAGGTAAGACCTGCACTGGGCTCTGACAGCTATGCCCCCCCGCGACCTCACCAGCGGCTGCCGCAGGGGCGGCAGGGCACTGATGGCCCCCCCCCTGAACTCGGCCGCGGCTGCTGTAGCAGGGGCGGGGGGGGCACTGACCGCTCCATCCCCCGGAACTCGGCCGCGGCTGCTGTGGCAGGGGCGGCCGCGGCTGCTGTAGCAGAGGCGGGGGGGCACTGATCGCTCTCCCCCCCCCCTGGAACTCGGTCGCGGCTGCTGTAGCAGGGGTGGCCGCGGCTGCTGTAGCAGGGGCGGAAGGGGCACTGACAGCACTTCTTCCCCCCCCAGGACATCTCCCGCCACTGTAGCAGGGGCTGGGCTCTGACAGCACCCCCTCCCCTCGGCCTCACAGTGAGCAGTGGCAGTGGTCGCGGGTATACCGCTAGGAAGCCACTACTAGCCGCCCGAATCTTCTAAACAGTGCTCCGGCGGCCATTTTAAATCGAATTACACGATTGTTAACAAAACCACAATCATGGCCAGAGCAGGGGGCGAATTAATCGAATTAATTTGATTAATCGCCCAGCCCTACTTCACACCTACTCATTACTACTGTATAGTCTCAGTTTCAGCAGCATTGCAAAAACCATGCTACTAACTCGTACCACACTCGCAAGAACACGCATGCACACACACTACACGCGCATGACCTTACGGACAGCACTCGCATGACTGTCATGCATCAAGAACGCTCCGTTTTTGATGCAAGATAGTGTGCCTTCATTCTCATGAAAAAACCTTCGTTGAAGAATCTGACAGGGTAAAAACCACAAATAATTATGAATCGTTACATTTCAGTGAGCAACTAGCACTAATTACATTGGAAAGCTCACAATCAGAATCTGAAGGAAATGTCATAAGTAATGATTCTAAGATCATTGTTCCTAATCCTAAATTCTATCCAATTAAAAACCGTAGTGAAGCTATGAATAAGTTTCAAAGCAGAATGGAACATGATCTGAAAATCTTACAAGACAATGTACCGTATATACTCGTGTATAAGCCGACCCGTGTATAAGCCGACCCCCCTATTTTTGCCCCCAAAACCTGGGAAAACCTATTGACTCATGTATAAGCCGAGGGGGACCCCAGCACAGGTATACAGCCCCAAGCAGTGTGGTATACAGACCCCCCAGTGATACTATACAGCAGCCTCCCCAGTGGTAGTATACAGCAGCCTCCCCAGTGGTATATACAGGCCCCAGCAGTATTACAGCAGCCTCCCCAGTGGTATATACAGGCCCCAGCAGTATTACAGCAGCCTCCACAGTGGCATATACAGGCCCCAGCAGTATATACAGCAGCCGCAGTGGTATACAGCAGCCTCCCCAGTGGTATATACAGACCCCACCAGTATATACAGCAGCCCCAGTGGTATACAGGCCCCAGCAGTATATACAGCAGCCCCAGTGGTATACAGCAGCCTCCCCAGTGGTATATACAGACCCCAGCAGTATTACAGCAACCTCCCCAGTGGTATATGCAGGCCCCAGCAGTATATACAGCAGCCGCAGTGGTATATAGCAGCCCCAGTGGTATATAGCAGCCCCAGTGGTGTGGTATACAGCAGCCCCAGGGGTATATAACAGCCCCAGGGGTATATAGCAGCCCCAGTGGTGTGGTATACAGCAGTCCCAGGGGTATATAACAGCCCCAGTGACATATAGCAGCCCTAGGGGTATATAGCAGCCCCAGGGGTATATAGCAGCCCCAGGGGTGTGGTATACAGCAGCCCCAGGGGTATATAACAGCCCCAGGGGTATATAAATGCCCCAGGGGTATATAACAGCCCCAGTGGTATATAGCAGCCCCAGGGGTATATAGTAGCCCCAGGGGTATATAGCAGCCCCAGTGGTGTGGTATACAGCAGCCCAAGGGGTATATAGCAGCCCCAGGGGTATATAGCAGCCCCAGTGGTGTGGTATACAGCAGCCCCAGGGGTATATAACAGCCCCAGGGGTATATAAATGCTCCAGGGGTATATAACAGCCCCAGTGGTATATAGCAGCCCCAGGGGTATATAGCAGCCCCAGGGGTATATAGCAGCCCCAGTGGTGTGGTATACAGCATCCCCAGGGGTATATAGCAGCCCTAGGGGTATATAGCAGCCCTAGGGGTATATAGCAGCCCCAGTGGTGTGGTATACAGCAGCCCCAGGGGTATATAACAGCCCCAGAGGTATATAACAGCCCCAGTGGCATATAGCAGCCCCAGGGGTATATAGCAGCCCCAGTGGTGTGGTATACAGCAGCCCCAGGGGTATATAACAGCCCCAAGGGTATATAGCAGCCCCAGGGGTATATAGAAGCCCCAGTGGTGTGGTATACAGCAACCCCAGGGGTATATAACAGCCTCAGGAGTATATAACAGCCCCAGTAGTATATAGCAGCCCCAGGGGTATATAGCAGCCCCAGGGGTATATAGCAGCCCCAGTGGTATATAGCAGCCCCAGTGGTGTGGTATACAGCAGCCCCAGGGGTATATAACAGCTCCAGGGGTATATAACAGCCCCTGTGGTACATAGCAGCCCCAGGGGTATATAGCAGCCCCATGGGTATATAGCAGCTCCAGTGGTGTGGTATACAGCAGCCCCTGGGGTATATAGCAGCCCCAGGGGTATACAGGCCCCCAAATGCTGGCACTCGCCCCCCCCCTCCTTGTAAGGACCCCTTCGCTGCTTAACTTACCATCCCTGGTCTTCTGCACAGCGCCGGTCTTCTGTGCTCCGTCCTCCATGCTCCCGTCCTTGCTGCATCCGGGGTCCCCGGCCGTCGCAAGATGACGTCATCGTGACTGCGACGGCCGGGGATCCCGGATGCAGCCGGACGGGAGCATGGAGGACGGAGCACCGAGGACCGGCGCTGTGCAGAAGACCAGGGATGGTAAGTTAAGCAGCGGGGGGGGGCCTTACAACAGAGGGGGGGCGAGGCCAGCATTTGGGGGCCAGATATGCACTGCTTCCCCCTGCCGCTGATTGACAGGGGGAAGCAGTGCATATATAATGAGCGGCCCCACGTGACAAGGCGCTCATACAGCAGCCTCCCCCCGCCTCTTCCAGCCTCCCCAGCCCCGGACACAGCCCCCACCACCATATTGACCCGTGTATAAGCTGAGGGGGAGACTTTTCAGCCCAATTTTTGGGCTGAAAAACTCAGCTTATACACGAGTATATACGGTAACCAAAAAACGGACTCTAACATGTAACCTTTCCCCCTCTCAAAGTGAGGCAGTAAATACACTGAAAAATAATGCTGAATTGATTATAAAAAAAACCAGACAAAGGTGGATCCATAGTTATAATGAATTGATCTGATTACACAGAATGGGACTTAGGAATGCTAAAAGATTAATCCACTTATTGCCCTATTAAAGGGAACCTGTCACCCCCTTTGGGCATTGTAAACTATGCTCACCAGCTTTAACATTATGTAATTGGGGTTCTTGTAAACCCTCTATGTACCCAGACGTCCCCCTCATACCTGAGAAATGAACTTTTATTGTCTCCTGCGCTGCATCTTAAAAGGTCTGGGAGGTCTGCTCTCTGGTCTGCTGTATTTGGGTCCTCGCCACCCCCCTGCCTGCAAAACCTGCCCCGCTGTTTCAAAATTGCCACCCCTCTTGGAGGAGCATGGTGACCCGATCTACTGCGCAGGCACGAGTTTGCCTGTCAAACAGCGGCCGTCCACAGGAGGGGTGGCAATTTTGAAATAGGGGGCGGGTTTTGCAGGCAGGGAGCGGCGAGGACCCAAATACAACAGACCAGAGAGCAGACCTCTCAGACCTCTTACGATGCAATGCGAGAGACAATAAAAGTTCATTTATCAGGTACTAGTAAAAAGGCCCGATGCAATTGCATCGGGAGAGCGGTGAAATGAATTGTGTGTATACAGGCGGGTCAGTGGGTAGCAGAGTATACAGGGGGCTCTGTGGGTAGCAGAGTATGCAGGCGGGTCTGTGGGTAGCAGAGTATGCAGGCGGCTGTGTGGGTAGCAGAGTATACAGGCGGCTCTGTGGGTAGCAGAGTATACAGGCGGCTCTGTGGGTAGCAGAGTATACAGGCGGTTCTGTGGGTAGCAGAGTATACAGGCGGCTCTGTGGGTAGCAGAGTATACAGGGGGCTCTGTGGGTAGCAGAGTATAGAGGCGGCTCTGTGGGTAGCAGAGTATAGAGGCGGCTGTGTGGGTAGCAGAGTATACAGGCGGCTCTGTGGGTAGCAGAGTATGGAGGCGGCTCTGTGGGTAGCAGAGTATGCAGGCTGCTCTGTCGGTAGCAGAGTATGCAGGCTGCTCTGTCGGTAGCAGAGTATGCAGGTTGCTCTGTCGGTAGCAGAGTATACAGGCGGCTCTGTGGGTAGCAGAGTATACAGGCGGCTCTGTGGGTAGCAGAGTATAGAGGGGGCTCTGTGGGTAGCAGAGTATAGAGGCGGCTGTGTGGGTAGGAGAGTATAGAGGCGGCTCTGTGGGTAGCAGAGTATAGAGGCGGCTGTGTGGGTAGCAGAGTATACAGGCGGCTCTGTGGGTAGCAGAGTATGGAGGCGGCTCTGTGGGTAGCAGAGTATGCAGGCTGCTCTGTCGGTAGCAGAGTATGCAGGCTGCTTTGTCGGTAGCAGAGTATGCAGGTTGCTCTGTCGGTAGCAGAGTATACAGGCGGCTCTGTGGGTAGCAGAGTATACAGGCGGCTCTGTGGGTAGCAGAGTATAGAGGGGGCTCTGTGGGTAGCAGAGTATAGAGGCGGCTGTGTGGGTAGGAGAGTATAGAGGCGGCTCTGTGGGTAGCAGAGTATAGAGGCGGTTCTGTGGGTAGCAGAGTATAGAGGCGGCTGTGTGGGTAGCAGAGTATAGAGGCAGCTCTGTGGTGGAGGGGTGAGGAGAGAAGCGGCTCTGTGGTGGGTTGGTGAGGAGAGAAGCGTCTCTGTGGTGGAGGGGTGAGGAGAGAAGCGGCTTTGTGGTGGAGGGGTGAGGAGAGAAGCGGCTCAGTGATGGAGGGGTGAGGAGAGAAGCGGCTCAGTGGTGGAGGGGTGAGGAGAGATGCGGCTCAGTGGTGGAGGGGTGAGGAGAGAACCGGCTTAGTGGTGGAGGGGTGAGGGGAGAAACGGCTCTGTGGTGGAGGGGTGAGGAGAGAAGCGGCTCTGGCCTGGAGGGGTGAGGAGAGAAGCGGCTCTGGCCTGGAGGGGTGAGGAGAGAAGCGGGTCTGGGCTGGAGGGGTGAGGAGAGAAGCGGCTCTGTGGTGGAGGGGTGAGGAGAGAAGCGGCTCTGGGCTGGAGGGGTGAGGAGAGAAGCGGCTCTGGGGTGGAGGGGTGAGGAGAGAAGCGGCTCTGGTCTGGAGGGGTGAGGAGAGAAGCGGCTCTGTGGTGGAGGGGTGAGGAGAGAAGCGGCTCTGTGGCGGAGGGGTGAGGAGAGAAGCGGCTCTGGCCTGGAGGGGTGAGGAGAGAAGCGGCTCTGGCCTGGAGGGGTGAGGAGAGAAGCGGGTCTGGGCTGGAGGGGTGAGGAGAGAAGCGGCTCTGTGGTGGAGGGGTGAGGAGAGAAGCGGCTCTGGGCTGGAGGGGTGAGGAGAGAAGCGGCTCTGGGGTGGAGGGGTGAGGAGAGAAGCGGCTCTGGTCTGGAGGGGTGAGGAGAGAAGCGGCTCTGTGGTGGAGGGGTGAGGAGAGAAGCGGCTCTGTGGCGGAGGGGTGAGGAGAGAAGCGGCTCTGTGGCGGAGGGGTGAGGAGAGAAGCGGCTCTGTGGCGGAGGGGTGAGGAGAGAAGCGGCTCTGTGGCGGAGGGGTGAGGAGAGAAGCGGCTCTGTGGTGGAGGGGTGAGGAGAGAAGCGGCTCTGGGCTGGAGGGGTGAGGAGAGAAGCGGCTCTGGCCTGGAGGGGTGAGGAGAGAAGCGGCTCTGGGGTGGAGGGGTGAGGAGAGAAGCGGCTCTGGGCTGGAGGGGTGAGGAGAGAAGCGGCTCTGTGGTGGAGGGGTGAGGAGAGAAGCGGCTCTGTGGTGGAGGGGTGAGGAGAGAAGCGGCTCTGTGGCGGAGGGGTGAGGAGAGAAGCGGCTCTGTGACGGAGGGGTGAGGAGAGAAGCGGCTCTGTGGCGGAGGGGTGAGGAGAGAAGCGGCTCTGTGGCGGAGGGGTGAGGAGAGAAGCGGCTCTGGCCTGGAGGGGTGAGGAGAGAAGCGGCTCTGGGCTGGAGGGGTGAGGAGAGAAGCGGCTCTGGCCTGGAGGGGTGAGGAGAGAAGCGGCTCTGGGGTGGAGGGGTGAGGAGAGAAGTGGCTCTGGGCGGGAGGGGTGAGGAGAGAAGCGGCTCTGGGCTGGAGGGGTGAGGAGAGAAGCGGCTCTGGGCTGGAGGGGTGAGGAGAGAAGCGGCTCTGGGCTGGAGGGGTGAGGAGAGAAGCGGGTCTGGGGTGGAGGGGTGAGGAGAGAAGCGGCTCCGGGCTGGAGGGGTGAGGAGAGAAGCGGCTCTGGGCTGGAGGGGTGAGGAGAGAAGCGGCTCTGGGCTGTAGGGGTGAGGAGAGAAGCGGCTCTGGGCTGGAGGGGTGAGGAGAGAAGCGGGTCTGGGGTGGAGGGGTGAGGAGAGAAGCGGCTCTGGGCTGGAGGGGTGAGTAAAGAAGCGGCTCTGGGCTGGAGGGGCATCCGATTGGTCCAGGACGCCGAGTCCTGGTCAATTGGATGGGCGTGCTGTGTTTACAACACAGCGCCCAATCCGCTTGCAGGGGCGGCGGCGGCCAATGGGAGTGAGTGGGGCGTGTGAGGCTTTGGAGGCAGAGATGCCCCGCTCACTCCCATTGGCTGGCGCCGAGCACAGGACGACTTCAGTGGGTTGCGGCAGGCGGCCACAGGCCCTACACGGCAAGTCCAGCAGCAGTGAGGCCCCAGCGGTGAGCGAGGGGCGGAAGGCACCGGCGGCATCCGGGCAGCGTCGACTTCGTGGCGGGGCCAAGGGTTGGCAGGATGGCGGTGGTGTGAGGTAGTGCGGGTGCGGCTCGCGATGACGCAAGCGTCATCGCTCGCAGTGCCACAAAGGATTATGGGATTCGGCTTCAACGGGCGAATCCCAAACTGGTGATTATATAAGTAGATATGTGTATAAACTGTATATGTACATCTATCTATATATGTGTATATACAGTATATGTACAGCTATCTATATATGTGTATATACTGTACATATATATCTGTGTGTATATGTGTATATACTGTATATATATATGTGTATATACTGTATATCTATATATGTGTTGTGTATATAGTGTATATGTATATGTGGGTATATAGTGTATGTCTGTGTATATACTGTATATCTATATGTGAGTATACACTGTATATCTATGTATATGTGTATATACTGTATATCTATGTATGTGTATATACTGTGTATCTATCAATATGTGTGTATATAGTGTATATCTACATGTATATATGTGTATATACTGTATATGTATGTGTGTATATACTGTATATGTATGTATATATGTGTATATACTGTATAGCGATATGTGTACATACTATATATCTCTATATATGTGTATATAAACTATAACTACATCTATATATGTGAAAATACTGTATATGTATATGTATCTGTGTGTATATACTGTGTATGTATATATGTGTGTATATACTGTATATGTACATCTATGTATATATGTGTATATAGTGTATATGTATCTGTGTGTATATAGTGTATATCTAAGTGTATGTGTAGATACAGTATATGTATATATATATGTATAGATGTGTATATACTGTATATGTATATATGTATATAGTGTATATCTATCTGTGTATATACTGTATATCTATATATGTGTGTATAGACTGTATATGTGCATGTATGTATATATGTGTATATACGCTATATGTATATGTGTATGTGTTTATATACAGTATATCAATATATATATATATGTGTATATAGTGTGTATCTATGTGTATATACAGTATATCAATATATTTATGTGTATATAAGGTATGTGTAGATACTCTATATCTATATGTGTGTGTTGAAATAGTGTATATGTATATAGAGTGTATGTATGTATATAGAGTGTATGTATGTATATAGAGTGTATATGTATATATAGTGTATGTATGTATATGTGTATGTTGTGCTGCTGGTTAGTCGTCCTGTGTGTGGGGGGGGGTTGTCCCCTGTGGTGTGTCTCTCCCGGATCTCCTCTCTGTCTCTCAGCTGCTGTGTGTGTGGGGGAGGTGCAGGGTGTGGGGCCGAAGCAGAGCAGGGGTAGACTGTAGAGGGGCAGAATGGGCTCCCCCCCCCCGTTTCCCCTGGGCTCTATTTGCCCCTGCAGTGTCTTAACTCGCCCTGGCCCCTCTGTGGCTTCTTACCCTTCTTCCCAGCTCTGATCGATTAATAGAGGGCCTGAAGTGATGTCTGAGTCATGTGAATGATCACATGACTCTGACATCACCAAAGGTCCTTTAGCCTTGTAGTGAAGATGATCGGAGCAGAGAGGGATGCAGGAGTGTGCCGGAGCAGCAGGAGAGGTGGAGGGGATCTACGGCTGGCGGGGGTGTATGGCTGGCGGGGGTGTGCAGGCGGGGGGTAGTTCTCCGGGAGGTGCAGTACGGCTGCGGCTGTCAGCTGCTGTGTGTGGGGGTTGCTGTCCCGGGGGATGGAGTGTGCGGGGCCGGAGCTCCTCTCCCTCTCTCTCTGGCCGGGTCTCCTGTGTCTGTGTGTGGGGG
Source organism: Allobates femoralis (assembly GCA_033576535.1). NCBI lineage: Eukaryota > Metazoa > Chordata > Amphibia > Anura > Aromobatidae > Allobates > Allobates femoralis. The sequence continues at coordinate 570,279,713 of JARQOC010000001.1, read as the reverse complement.
TTGTTGTCCCGGAGGTGCACTGCGGCTGCTTCTCGCGATGACGCTACGCGTCATCGCTCGCAGTGGCGCAAAGCATTCTGGGATTCGGCTACAGTGCCCGAATTCCAAACTGCGGATTATATAAATAGATGAGGGGGATATCTGGGTACATAGAGGGGTTACAAGAACCCCAATTACATAATATTAACAGTTTAGAATGCCCAAAGGGGGTGACAGGTTCCCTTTAATCACAATCCCACTCCAAACATTGTAAAAAAAACTGCACAAAATAATTGATGAGGGCCAAGTGGCAGGCTGGTTTACTAAAAAGGAGGCAGGTTATCTGAAGGTTTTGAATCCTGTGACTCCCACATTGCATGCACTCTTTAAAATGCACAAAACGATTTCACCACCTCCAATGCGCTCTATAGTGGCTGGCATTGGCTCCTTGTGCGAATGATTGGCTGAGTGGTTGGATCAGATATTGCAGCCAATAACCCGTAGAGTTCCAGGGTTTATAAAGGATTCCACAGATGTGCTTATAAATCTACAGTCATATGAAAAAGTTTGGGCACCCCTCTTAATCTTATTCTTTTTTTTTTTTTTTTTTTTGCAACAGCTATTTCAGTGTGATATATGTAATAACTGATGGACACAGTAATATTTCAGGTTTGAAATGAGGTTTATTGCACTAACCGAAAATGTGAAATATGCATTATTTCTAAATTTGACAGGTGCAAAAGTATGGGCACCCTTCTGATTTTCATAATTTGAATACTCCTAACTACTTTTTACTGACTTACTGAAGCACTAAATTGGTTTGGTAACCTCATTGAGCTTTGTACTTCATAGCCCGGTGTATCCAATCATGAGAATAGCTATTTCAGGTGTCCACTTGCAAGTTGTTCTCCTAGTTGCATCTTCTCTGAGGAGTGGCATCATGGACTCCTCAAAACAGCTCTCAAATGATCTGAAAAAAAAGATTGTTCAACATAGTTGTTCAGGGGAAGGATACAAAAAGTTGTCTCAGTGATTTAACCTGTCAATTTCCACTGTGAGGAACATAGTAAGGAAATGGTAGACCACAGGGACAGTTCTTGTAAAGGCCATAAGTGGCAGGCCAACAAAAATATCAGAAAGGCAGAGAAGAAGAATGGTGAGAACAGTCAAGAACAATCCACAGACCACCTCCAAAGACCTGCAGCATCATCTTGCTGCAGATGGTGTCACTGTGCATCGGTCAACAATACAGCACACACTACACAAGGAGAAGCTGTATGGGAGAGTGATGTGAAAGAAGCCATTTCTGCATGCATGCCACAAACAGAGTCACCTGAGGAATGCAAAAGCACATTTGGACAAGCCAGTTTCATTTTGGAAGAAGGTCCTGTGGACTGATGAAACAAAGATTGAGTTGTTTGGTCATACAACAAGGCGTTATGCATGGCACCACAAAAACACAGCATTCCAAGAAAAAACTTGCTACCCACTGTCATATTTGTGGGAGGGTCCATCATGCTTTGGGGCAGTTTGGTCAATGACGGCACCGGGAATCTTGTTAAAGTTGAGGGTCGCATGGATTCCACTCAGTATCAGCAGATTCTTGAGAATAAAGTTCAAGAATCAGTGACAAAGTTGAAGTTACGCCGGGGATGGATCTTTCAGCAAGACAATGATCCAAAACACCGCTCCAAATCTACTCAGGCATTCATGCAGAGGAACAATTACAATGTTACAATGTTCTGGAATGGCCATCCCAGTCCCCAGACCTGAATATCATTGAACATGTGTAGAATGTTTTGAAGCAGGCTGTCCATGCTCGGCGACCATCAAACTTAACTGAACTGGAATTGTTTTGTAAAGAGGAATGGTCAAAAATACCTTCATCCAGGATCCAGGAACTCATTAACAGCTACAGGAAGCGACTAGAGGCTGTTATTTTTGCAAAAGGTGGATCTACTAAATATTACTGTCACTTTTCTGTTGAAGTGCCCATACTTTTGCACCTGTCAAATTTTGAAATAATGCATATTTCACATTTTCGGTTAGTACAAGAAACCTCATTTCAATCCTGAAATATTACTGTGTCCATCAGTTATTACATATATCACACTGAAATAGCTGTTGCAAAAAAACAATTTTTTTTTTAAAAAAAGAGTAAGATTAAGAGGGGTGCCAAACTTTTTCATATGACTGTACAATGCATCAAATGATTACCAAATTTTTCCTGGGTGGTTATAGATGTTGTTGCATTGTACACAAGCATTCCCTCTTATGTAGCATTACGAGCATTAGAATTTCATCTTGAGACTTTTCCTGCTTTCAATAGAGCAAAGTGGAATATGTGGTAGATGCGTTTTCTTTTTTAATGTCAAATACACTACCGTTCAAAGGTTTGGGGTCACCCAGACAATTTTGTGTTTTCAGAACAGTGTACCCTGGCCCTCCCTCTTACAGTACATCCCATCAGAACTTGATCTGCAGATTGGTGCCACTTCCTTGATTGCAACGTGCATCAATGACCTGGTAATCTGGCCAATCAGGTGACTGGTAGTGATCATGTGGTTTGTGACGTCAGGCCATCTGATTGGCCAGATCACTACCAGCCATCTGATTGGCTATCAGACTGACAGGTCCTAGTCGTACATGGGATGTCTTCTTTTCGGGTCCCGATGCAGCCGTCGGATGGGTGAGTATGATATTTTTTTATTTTTAACAACTTTTATTCGCTTTTATTCCACTTTCACAGTGTATATAAATACACTGAAAGTGAATGGACTACTTGCTACTCCTAATGAGTAATCGCAAGAAATTCACGGAGCAGCGAGTAGCCCGAATAGTAATGATTATACTCGCGCATCCCTAACCATGGTATCACATGAGACAGATTTTTTCTTTCCTTTTTTCTGTGCAGAAATAAACCTCTTCAAAAAGCCACCAGAACAGCATGGTAAATGAGATGTAACCTTTTGCAAGCCAAGTCTGAAGTCGAGCATGCAATCATGAAGCTTTTTGACAATAATGTGGATAAATTCTAAGCACTGAGAAGCCGCAGTTCAGCAGGTACTAAAATCACTTTTATAAACTATATAAATACCCATTTTTTATTCAAAGGGATGGCTAGAATACATTAATGATGGTGCAGGGACAGGTATTAATAGACTAGGGGCTGATTTTTAGGGGTCAGGCTCCCTTTAAAAATAACTGGTCCTTCTTTCCCCAGTCATTTTTGAGGTCACATTTTGCTTGGCCTGTGCTATAAAAATCACAAATATTAATATGGTCCTAGTGAAATCTTAAAATCCTGTCAAATACAGTATTTGCCTTTTCTGGTGTCCTTTGAAAAAGCACTGTTCCTTCTGCCCCCTCTTATTCTTGGGGTAACAGTTTCCTTGGCCTGTGCCATAAAAAGTCCAAATTATTACTATGTGTAAAACAAAAAGAACAGCGGCGCTCCTGTGTGTATCTACAGGAGGCGAGGCAGGGGATAGAAGCTTACTAACCTTATGTGGTTGTGCACCCCTACACTAATTAATAACAAACTAATAATATTCACCCTGGCCTGCTGTTATCTTGCGCCCCATTAAACTGCATTGTTCTCATCTAAGTTGCTAAATATTAATATGTCCTAGTGGGCTCTTAAAATCTTGTCACATACAGTATTTATCTTTTGTACTGTCCATTAAAAACCACTGGTCCTTCTGCCCCTGGTCATTTTTTGGGGTCACATTTTGCTTGTCCTGTGCCATAAAAGTCCCAAATATTAACACGGTCCTAGTGAGCTCTATAAATCTTGTCAAATACAGTATTTGACTTTTCTGGTGTCCTTAAAAAAATCACTGGTCCTTTTTCCCCCTTTCATTTTTGGGGTAACATTTTGTTCGGCCGGTGCCATAAAAGTCACAAATATTAATATTGTCCTAATGAGAGCCTTAAATCCTGTAAAATGGAGTATCTGGCTTTTCTGCTGTCCATTAAAAAGCATTTGTCTTCTTTCCCCGGATGTTTTTGGAGTCACATTTTGCTTGGCCTGTGCCATAAAATTCCCAAATATTAATACAGTCATAGTGAGCTCTTTATATCCTAAAAAATAGAGTATTTGCCTTTTTTGGTGTTCTTAAAAAAAGCAATTGTCCCATTAACCACAGCAAGGTGACCTTAGATCTGATGGGTCCCTAACCTACTATGCCTCTCTTTATTTGGACTTATCAAAGCCTCCATTTTTATAATGTTTTGGGGAAATTGGAGGACTTACTCCAATCAAAGGCAACCTGCTTTTGTATTTCTCAAATAGATAGGATTTACTTCTATCTATATTGATAACGGGATGGGGGACATATATGCCAGGATGGGCATATATGTAATAATATTTTTTTTTTCATTTTTATTTAAATTATTATTTTTAAAATTATTATTTATATTATTATTATTTTGAAAAAAAAATAATTATTATAATTATTTTTATGTTTTCAATTATTATTTAAATAATTTTTTACATTGTTATTATTTAAATTATTGTTGACATTATTATTATTATTATTATTATTTTAATTATTTTGTACATTATTTAATTTTTTTAAATTATTTTTTTTAATTATTATTATAATTATTTATTTACATTATTATTATTTAAATTATTTTTAAAATTATTATTATATTTATTATTATTATTATTATTATTATTATTATTATCATTCAAAAGTTCAACTCGTCCCTATATTGACAGAAAAATAAAAAAGTTATGGCTCTTGGAAGAAGGGGAGGGAATAATGAAAACAGTCTGAAACTCGCCTTGGGGTAAAGGGGTTAAAGGGAACTTGTCACATCAAAAGATGCCTTTAACCTGCAGTTATGGGGTTGATTGGGAGGCTAATGTTCTGAAGCTGTTGCCATTGTGCACTGGTGACATCATCAGCAGTGATGTCATAACACACTGGAATTCCATAAGATTCCGCTCCCACCTTCTCTGGTGTATTTGTTGATTTGCTTTAGCAGTTGACAAGGACTCCCGGAGTGTGGAGGGCGATTTATCGGAGAATTTCGTGTGGATTTGTGAATTAGTTGTGAAATTAGCGTTTCACTTTTCGAGTATCAGGAAGTGTTTGTGGATTCTTCTCTGAAGGTAAGATAGCGCTCCTGTGCGGGTCTGGATTAGATTATTATAAGAGGGACACATGAGTTACTCTGGTGGAGTTGTGGGTCAGGCACAGCTCTATGGTGTAGGGTGCAGGGAGCGGCTTTACATGACCGATGTCCATAGGCGCGGTGAATTAGGATCCACACATCGATTTGAACATGAGATGATGAGATTCCTTCTTGTCCTCAGGTAGTAATCTCCAGGAATCCCCGCCGGTGACCACCTACTAATGCAACTGCTCTAAGGACCGCGCTCCCAATGGGAATAGATTAATTGTAAAGAAAATATAAAATACACTTACATTCACACTGTGCGTTCTTGATCCGTTTTCTGGATCCACACATCACTTATTTGGAAACCCATCAAAGTCAATGGGTTCCAGTTTTGCCATTCAATCTGATCCGTTGATGTCAATTCTTCCTGTGTTGTCCTGATCCGCTTTTCCCATTGAAACCATTGTCTATGGGCTAAAAAAGATCAAAAGCGGATGATACATTTCTGATGCGTTTTTTAGAAAAGCAGATACAGTTTTCAAGCTGAAAAAGAGAGAAAAACGGATCAAAAACGCACAGTGTGAATGTGATCTAAGAATGAGCTGTGGACAAACACCGGGGGGAGAGAATTATTCACAAATAATTGTTTAATAAATGAAACAAAATGCACCATCCGCACTTCAAGGGCGATCTGCCCTCAGGTGCTATACTGGGGGGGGCACCCCAAATCACTCTGTGTGTACTGACTGTATATAATATATGTGTCTCACTTTATATGTTATAATTAATATTGATGATATCCAATAAATTAAACCTATTTATAATAATGACATATAGATATGCATAAATTATCTATGATATATATATACATACACATATAAATATTACATAATTATATATATAATATATATATATATATATGCAGGTGCATTTCAGTGAGTTAGAATATCATCAAATACTTAAGAGTGATCTATTTCAAGTGTGCATCTCTGTAAATGTTGAAGATTATGGCTTATAGCCAATAAAACCAAGGTCATTATTTAAAAAATGACAGTATATATATATGTGTGTGTAACTATACTAATGAAGCTATTGGAAGCCATTAACACAATTAGTCTACATTGATGAACAGCTAGGAAGCAAAGAAAAAGTATCAATAAAATAATTTAGCGATAAAAATATTAAATTATTTTAAAAATATGAAGTGCGATCTATAGCTTGAAATTACATCATAATTCATACAAACTAATTTTAAATAGTAAAATCACAACATGATCCTATTAAATGATATAACATACAATCAATTCAATTATACGATTGAAGCGACCCAAAGGAAGAAGGTATAATTAGAGATGAGGTTATCTGATTTTCTCAGTATTGATGGTCAGCCCTTCCGGGTACAATGTGCCCAATTTAAATATCCAATCAGATTCTTTTTAAATATTATTTTTTTCTGGTGATTCCCTCCAAGAGCTTTTGCCTTCTCCAAGGCAGTAGTAGGAGGTTGTCACCTTTCCTCTTCTTTCTCTCTGTTTACTGCTCCTCTCCTCTCATTCCCCCCTTTTTTCTCTATCCTCCTTATAATGCACCGGCCATTCCATCTCCTCAGGTTGGAGGACATTACATTACGATTTTATAAGTACGGCAAGACCGGGTTGCCAACTACTTGTTCCAGTAACGCTACTCCTTTGTCTCCACGACCTGACTGGTCCTGTTATTACATGAAAGAAGATGGGAGTGCAGGTGTATCACGGTCGGCGCTGCTCCAGGCTCAAAAAACTCACCAAAGAGTCAAACTTTCCTTTAGCAGATTTCCAAGCATTATTTTCCTTCCTCCTACGCGTTTCGGCGCCTAGCCTGGCACCTTCATCAGGGATATTTGGACTTATGAAAGCCTCCACTTTTATAATTTTTGGGGGAAATTGGAGGACTTACTCCAATCAAAGGCAACCTGCCTTTGTATTTCTCAAATAGATAGGATTTACTTCTATCTATATTGAGAACGGGATGGGGGACATATATGCCAGGATGGGCATATATGTAATAATATTTTTTTTTAATTTTTATTTAAATTATTATTTTTAAAATTATAATTTATATTATTATTATTTTGAAAAAAAAAAATAATTATTATAATTATTTTTATGTTTTAAATTATTATTTAAATAATTTTTTACATTGTTATTATTTAAATCATTGTTGACATTATTATATTATTATTTTTAATTATTTTGTACATTATTTAATTTTTTAAAATTATTTTTTTTTATTATTTTTATAATTATTTATTTACATTATTATTATTATTTAAATATTAAAAATTATTATAAATTATTATTATTTTATTATTATTATTATTATTATTATTATTATCATTCAAAACTTCAACTCGTCCCTATATTGACAGAAAAATAAAAAAGTTATGGTCTTGGAAGAAGGGGAGGGAATAATGAAAACAGTCTGAAACTCGCCCTGGGGTAAAGGGGTTAAAGGGAACTTGTCACATCAAAAGATGCCTTTAACCTGCAGTTATGGGGTTAATTGGGAGGCTAATGTTCTGAAGCTTTTGCCATGGTGCACTGGTGACATAATCAGCAGTGATGTCATAGCACACTGGAATTCCATAAGATTCCGCTCCCACCTTCTGTGGTGTATTTGTTGATTTGCTTTAGCAGTTGACAAGGACTCCCGGAGTGTGGAGGGCGATTTATCGGAGAATTTCGTGTGGATTTGTGAATTAGTTGTGAAATTAGCGTTTCACTTTTCGAGTATCAGGAAGTGTTTGTGGATTCTTCTCTGAAGGTAAGATAGCGCTCCTGTGCGGGTCTGGATTAGATTATTATAAGAGGGACACATGAGTTACTCTGGTGGAGATGTGGGTCAGGCACAGCTCTATGGTGTAGGGTGCAGGGAGCGGCTTTACATGACCGATGTCCATAGGCGCGGTGAATTAGGATCCACACATCGATTTGAACATAAGATGATGAGATTCCTTCTTGTCCATCAGGTAGTAATCTCCAGGAATCCCCGCCGGTGACCACCCTACTAATGCTACAGCTGTAAGGACCGCGCTCCCAATGGGAATAGATTGTAAAGAAAATTTAAAATACACTTACATTCACACTGTGCGCTCTTCATCCGTTTTCTGGATCCACACATCACTTATTTGGAATCCCAGCAAAGTCAATGGGTTCCCAAGTTTTGCCATTCAATCTGATCCGTTGCTGTCAATTCTTCCTGTGTTGTCTTGATCCACTTTTCCCATTGAAACCATTGTCTATGGGCTAAAAACAGATCAAAAGCGGATGATACATTTCTGATGCGTTTTTTAGAAAAGCAGATACAGTTTTCAAGCTGAAAAAGAGAGAAAAACGGATCAAAAACGCACAGTGTGAATGTGATCTAAGAATGAGCTATGGACAGAACACCAGGAGGGGAGGGAATTATTCAATAATAATTTTTTACATTGCTATTATTTAAATTATTGTTGACATTATTATTATTATTTTAATTATTTTGTGCATTATTTAAATTTTTTTTTATTTTTTTTTTAATTATTATTATAAATATTTATTTACATTATTATTATTTTAATTATTTTTTAAATTATTATTTATTATTATTATTATTATTATTATTATTATTATTATTATTATTCAAAAGTTCAACTCGTCCCTATATTGACAGAAAAATTAAAAAGTTATGGCTCTTGGAAGAAGGGGAGGGAATAATGAAAACAGACTGAAACTCGCCCTGGGGTTAAAGGGTTAAAGGGAACCTGTCACATCAAAAGATGCCATTAACCTGCAGTTATGGGGTTAATTGGGAGGTTAAAGTTCTGAAGCTGTTGCCATTGTACATTGGTGACATCATCAGCAGTGATGTCATAACACACTGGAATCCCATAAGATTCCGCTCCCACCTTCTCTGGTGTCTTGTTGATTTGCTTTAGCAGTTGACAAGGACTCCCGGAGTGTGGAGGGCGATTTATCGGAGAATTTCGTGTGGATTTGTGAATTAGTTGTGAAATTAGCGTTTCACTTTTCGAGTATCAGGAAGTGTTTGTGGATTCTTCTCTGAAGGTAAGATAGCGCTCCTGTGCGGGTCTGGATTAGATTATTATAAGAGGGACAGATGAGTTACTCTGGTGGAGATGTGGGTCAGGCACAGCTCTATGGTGTAGGGTGCAGGGAGCGGCTTTACATGGCCGATGTCCATAGGCGCGGTGAATTAGGATCCACACATCGATTTGAACATAAGATGATGAGATTCCTTCTTGTCCATCAGGCAGTAATCTCCAGGAATCCCCGCCGGTGACCACCCTACTAATGCCACTGCTCTAAGGACCGCGCTCCCAATGGGAATAGATTAATTGTAAAGAAAATATAAAATAGACTTACATTCACACTGTGCGTTTGTGATCCGTTTTCTGGATCCACACATCACTTATTTGGAATCCCAGCAAAGTCAATGGGTTCCCAGGTTTTGCCATTCAATCTGATCCGTTGCTGTCAATTCCTCCTGTGTTTTCCTGATCCACTTTTCCCATTGAAACCATTGTCTATGGGCTAAAAACAGATCAAAAGCGGATGATACATTTCTGATGTGTTTTTTAGAAAAGCAGATACAGTTTTCAAGCTGAAAAAGAGAGAAAAGCGGATCAAAAACGCACAGTGTGAATGTGATCTAAGAATGAGCTGTGGACAGAACACCGGGGGAGAGAATTATTCACAAATTATTGTTTAATAAATAAAACAAAATGCACCATCCGCACTTCAAGGGCGATCTGCCCTCAGGTGCTATACTGGGGGGGCACCCCAAATCACTCTGTGTGCACTGACTGTATATAATATATGTGTCTCACTTTATGTATTGAATTACTGAAATAAATTAACTATTTGATGATATCCCAAGTCATTGAGATGCACCTGCATATATATATATTTATATATATGTATATATATACATACACATATAAATATTACATATATATATATACATATGCAGGTGCATTTCAGTGAGTTAGAATATCATCAAATACTTAAGAGTGATCTATTTCAAGTGTGCATCTCTGTAAATGTTGAAGATTATGGCTTATAGCCAATGAAAACCCTAAGGTCATTATTTAAAAAAAATGACAGTATATATATATGTGTGTGTAACTATACTAATGAAACTATTGGAAGCCATTAACACAATTAGTCTACATTTATGAACAGCTATGATGCAAAGAAAAAGTATCAATAAAATAATTTAGCGATTAAAATATTAATATTATTTTAAAAATATGAAGTGCGATCTATAGCTTGAAATTACATCATAATTCATACAAACTAATTTTAAATAGTAAAATCACAACATGATCCTATTAAATGTATATAACATACAATCAATTCAATTATACGATTGAAGCGACCCAAAGGAACAAGGTATAATTAGAGATGAGGTTATCTGATTTTCTCAGTATTGATGGTCAGCTCTTCCGGGTACAATGTGCCCAATTTAAATATCCAATCAGATTCTTTTTAAATATTATTTTTTTCTGGTGATTCCCTCCAAAAGCTTTTGCCTCCTCCAAGGCAGTAGTAGGAGGTTGTGACCTTTCTTCTTCTTTCTCTCTGTTTACTGCTCCTCTCCTCTCATTCCCCCCTTTTTTCTTTATCTCCTTATAATGCACCGGCCATTCCATCTCCTCAGGTTGGAGGACATTACGTTACGATTTTATGAGTACGGCAACACCGGGTTGCCAACTACTTGTTCCAGTAACTCTACTCCTTTGTCTCCACAACCTGACTGCTCCTGTTATTACATGCACCATTGTCTGATTCCTGTTTACAGGACATATGTGATGATCCTGTAACACTTACTTTATTAGGCTGCCTTCACATTAGCGTTTGTGTCTGCATGCTGATGGCATGCAGACACAAACGCTGTCAAAAGCAGGGACACTTTGATGTGTCCGCAGCGGATAATGTCCGCCTGCGGACACATCACTAGGGAGCCCGGCAGCCAATCGGCGCTGTCCGGGGGCGGGCCGGGGGCGGAGATCAGCGCCGGAGATCTCCGCCCCCCCGGCCGCCGGTAAGCTCCGGGACATGTCGGCGGGGAGAACAGCTGATGTGAGAGCTGTTTGAATCTTCCCGCGCCGACACAGAGGAGATGTCGGCGCGGGAAGATTCAAACAGCTCTCAGATCAGCTGTTCTCCCCGCCGACATCGCTAGGAGATTACCGCCGGCGGGGAAGAAGACAAGAAGAAGGGAAGAAGAAGAGAAGAAGCAGAGGCTGAGCTGATCTCCCGGTGGCCGTCGGTGAGCTCCTGTGACATCACCGGCGGCCACCGGGAGATTTTTCAATGGGTCCGCAGCGTTCTCCTGCGGTGTCATGCAGAGGACACTGCGGACCCATTGAAGACAATGCTTTTTTTGTGCGCTTGGGGACGCTTGCTGATTGTCCAAGGTCCCCAAACGCACAAAAAAACCCAACTGGCTGCGTCCCGGGTGCGGATGCTGGACACCGGAAGCAGCAGATATCGTCTGCATCCGCACCCGAACGCAGCAAACGCAGGCACTATGCGTTCCTATGTTAAACATAGGAACGCAGTGCGCATGCGTTTGACTGCGTATGGGAACGCAGCAATACGCTGCTTTCCCATACGCAAATGTGAAGCCAGCCTTATTGATTGATTTTTTATGTTTGCAATTTTACTGTTCTTATAATTTAATAAAAAGAGAGAGAACAAAAAATAATAATTTTTCCAATCAATCTGGGTGAGAATCTGGGATGAGTTTGATAATAATCAATGAATCGGGATTTTTATCCTGTTCCTTTGTAAAGTGTCTGGAGACGCTGTGGATTTAAATTCCCTCTTTAATATTATGCCTACAGCTGCAATTAATTAAAATATCATCAAAAAGTTCATTTATTTCACTAACTCAATACATAAAGTGGCAGATATATTATATAGAGTCATTACACACAGAGTGATCTATCTCAAGTGTTTATTTATGTTAATGTTGATGATTATGGCTTAGGCCGGCTTCACACCACGGTTTTGGGTTGTCAGGCTGTGTCCAGTGTTTTGCTGGATGCACCGGACACAGCCTGACAACCCCGGACACAACAGTACCAGAGGGCAAATGTGCCCTCCGGTCCTGTTCTCTGCCAGAATCGGCAGTCCGCAGCTGCAGGAGTGAATATGTTATTATGGATAAACTGCCTGATCATAATAGCTGATCAGGGACCATAGTTATCCATGTTTTTAATTATATGGGTTTTATACACCATATTTTAATTAGGGACCCGCCCCATTTAGTCTTTGGATTAAGGTTGGTTTCAATATAGGCATTGGGCTATGTGATCAGTTGTTTTGGACCATGAAGAAGGTGCTTCGCTCCAAAACACGTAGTCCCATTGAGGATTACATGTCCCAACAGTCTTGATGGTTCCATCTGCCTATGGAATTTTAAACAACTCAGAATAAAAGAAATATTTTAATGGACTCCACGTCCATCCTCATATTGATGGAATGTTTGAAAATTAAGCATGGGATCAGTCTGTATACCCAATCCGTGCAGTGTTTGGAGAGAAAGGAGGGGAGACTGCATACAAAGGATCCCCAGATGGTGTGCCAACTTTACACATATAAATTCTTTTTGGATATGCATATATATATATATATATATATACATATATATATATACTGTATATATATATAGTGTACACACACATATGTATATATATATATATATATCTATACGCACCACGGGGCATCTTGTGTTGTAGTACGTTGTATTAAATATATAATTTTAGTCTTCCTCTTTTTTTCAGATCCCGATTCTGACTTCCCCAAGTCAGTGACTGTGTCACTAGAGAAGAATCAGGCGACTCCTTGGACAGGATGATGGAAGATCTTCTGAGGGTCCCGAACATGCAGTCTTTATGGTGAGTATAATGGCGGAGGCGCTGGGCTCCTGCGTCCTTTTTCCTTAGACTGAAATTATGACAAGAAGATCTGTTTCAGAACCAAATGTATAAGAGCATATATTTCTTTGATTTTATATCAATTTTATTTTCATTCATATATACGGTAGTTTATAATTACATTATAACCATCGTTATTCATTTCTTCTTTTTTTTTCATTTGCTTGGTATTTTTTTAAATAGATCATTTTACCGTTGTTCAATATATATAAATGATTTACCGTATATACTCGTGTATAAGCCGACCCGTGTATAAGCCGACCCCCCTACTTTTGCCCCCAAAACCTGGGAAAACCTATTGACTCGTGTATAAGCCGAGGGTGGACCCCAGCACAGGTATACAGCCCCCAGCAGTGTGGTATATAGGCCCCCCCAGTGGTAGTATACAGCAGCCTCCCCAGTGGTATGCAGGCCCCAGCAGTATATACAGCAGCCCTAGTGGTATACAGCAGCCCTTAGGTAGTACACAGCAACCCCAGAGGTATATACAGCAGCCCCAGGGGTATACACAGCAGCCCCAGGGGTGTACACAGCAGCCCCAGGGGTGTACACAGCAGCCCCAGGGGTGTACACAGCAGCCCCAGGGGTATATACAGCAGCCCCAGGGGTATACACAGCAGCTCCAGGGATATACACAGCAGCCCCAGGGGTATACACAGCATCCCCAGGAGTATACACAGCAGCCCCAGGGTAGTACACAGCAGCCCCAGGGGTAGTACACAGCAGCCCCAGGGGTATATACAGCAGCCCCAGGGGTATACACAGCAGCCCCAGGGGTATACACAGCAGCCCCAGGGGAAGTACACAGCAGCCCCAGTGGTATATACAGCAGCCCCAGGGGTATACACAGCAGCCCCAGGGGTATACACAGCAGCCCCAGGGGTAGTACACAGCAGCCCCAGGGGTAGTACACAGCAGCCCCAGGGGTAATACACAGCAGCCCCAGGGGTAGTACACAGCAGCCCCAGGGGTAGTACACAGCAGCCCCAGGGTATATACAGCAGCCCCAGGGGTAGTACACAGCAGCCCCAGGGGTAGTACACAGCAGCCCCAGGGGTAGTACACAGCAGCCCCAGTGGTATATACAGCAGCCCCAGGGGTATACACAGCAGCCCCAGGGGTAGTACACAGCAGCCCCAGGGGTAGTACACAGCAGCCCCAGGGGTAATACACAGCAGCCCCAGGGGTAGTACACAGCAGCCCCAGGGGTAGTACACAGCAGCCCCAGGGGTATATACAGCAGCCCCAGGGGTAGTACACAGCAGCCCCAGGGGTAGTACACAGCAGCCCCAGGGGTAGTACACAGCAGCCCCAGGGGTGGTACACAGCAGCCCCAGGGGTAGTACACAGCAGCCCCAGGGGTATATACAGCAGCCCCAGGGGTGTACACAGCAGCCCCAGGGGTAGTACACAGCAGCCCCAGGGGTATATACAGCAGCCCCAGGGGTAGTACACAGCAGCCCCAGGGGTATATACAGCAGCCCCAGGGGTAGTACACAGCAGCCCCAGGCCCCCCTCACTGTTTGGCGCCCCCACCTCAGCATGGCCCCCCCCCCGCACGCAGCGCTGCGCTCATACATTACCAGCCTGTCAGCTGTCATCCTCCGGTGGCGGATCGCGGCTCCCGGCTCCGGCTTCCATCTTCATCTGTGTCTTCCTGCATTGTGACCGGGGCTCATCGCGATGACGTCATCGCGACGCCGGCCGGTCATGTGACATGCAGGAAGACACAGATGAAGATGGAAGCCGGAGCCGGGAGCCGCGATCCGCCACCGGAGGATGACAGCTGACAGGCTGGTAATGTATGAGCGCAGCACTGCGTGCGGGGGGGGGGCCATGCTGAGGTGGGGGCACCAAACAGTGAGGGGGTCCGTATATACTCGCGTATAAGCCGAGGGGAGACTTTTCAGCCCAATTTTTGGGCTGAAAAACTCGGCTTATACGCGAGTATATACGGTAAATCAGATGATGTGCATCTCTGTAATGAGGATGAGTGTGGTCTAATGACATCAACAACCTATATAAGGTGTGCTTAATTATTAGGCAACTTCCTTTCCTTTGGCAAAATGGGTCAGAAGAGAGATTTGACGGGCTCTGAAAAGTCCAAAATTGTGAGACGTCTTGCCTGGTGTTACCTTTGCTGGCAATGAATAATACAGGGAAAACCTATTCTTTTTTTTAGTTATTTAAATAAATAACTAAAAAAAAAAATTGGCGAGGGCTTCGCCATATTTTCTATTGCCAGCCAAGGTAACCCAGGCAGCTGGGGGCTGGAATTCTCAGCGTGGTGAGGCTCAAGTGTTCTGGGCCCCCCACACCAGCAGCAGAATTCTTGCTTCTGTGGGAGACTCCAAAACTGGCAGTTACCCCGTTCATCCAGCTGCCGTGTAGCGGGGGCAGACTGGAAAAAATTAGATTTATGTCAGCTTTTTTTGCCAGCTGACGTCAAGCCCTATTGCTAATGTCATCCGTCAGTATGACAGCCAGCCATTAGCAATACTGTCAGTAAAAGATAAAAAAAAACACAGCACTGAGAAAAATGCTTTATTACATACAATAGCAAAGGAGTAAGTCATAAATATACTAGGATACTAGGGAAAGACTGTATCATGGCCGGGGACATGGACTTGTACTAAGGTCAGGACACTATTTAGGGCTCTTTAATTACAGGCTTTAAGCCTTCAGCAAAATCACAGGACAATAAATGGGTGTGGACCTCAGACGTATTCTCATACCCTAAGGCTTACAATCTATTCCAGAGTCGGGTATAACATTTTTTTACCATAAATATCATGAAGGGTGGCTGGCTGGAAAGCTAAAAAACTGCTTTCCTAAATCCAGTGAAATATCATCCTCAGGTAGGCCACTATTGCCCCAGCCACAACGGGGTACAACAAATCCCCTGCCTTTACTGACACCAAATCCTCCAAATTCCACCAACAACAGGAGAAGGCCTTTTTTTTTAATCCTCTACCTTTCTAACAAATTACATGGGAAACATTTCAGGGTCCGGCAGTATACTCATCATGGCAAGCATTCTACTGGGAATCCATGAGCACCACACCCTATGGAGCTCTTTAGTATAGGGTCTCCCAGACTGGCATGTGACTTCAGATATTAATAGTCTGATTTTGGTTATGGGGTTAAAGAGAACTGCCAACCCTGAGTAATTATCCAAGTGACTCATGGATGGCAGCATAAGACTGGAGCATACCTCCTATGTCCATTTGGGTTGTGTTAGGGGAAGAGCTGGAAGGCAGGGCAGGGACTGAAGAGGTGTTAGCTCCATCCAGTGCAGGCGTGATATTCATTTGGGGCATGGCTGAGACTGGTGGGGGCATGGCACTTGGAGCATTGGCCAGGGGGGCTGCACTGGTTTGTCCGGGGGCTTATAGTGTGCAAATTGGTTTATAAAGGAAATAATCCTGGCTGAGAAGTATATCAGTTTGTACGTGCTAATGGGGGTGCAGCCACACACACAACAAGTTTCCACCCATTCTGGGTTCTAATTTCAGCACACACAGCACCTCCACCCTCCAGGGCCCTTGTAAGGGGGTGGAGTCAATTTAGGAGTGGCAGAGAAGTCAGGTGAAATCTTTGTTGTTCATTCTTTAACACACAGAAACATCCTCACCTCTCCGGCGTGTGTTCCGCCCCGTCTAGCTCCCTGGGCTTAAGGACCTGGCGCGGGTTTAAACTGCTCAGCTGATGCGGTCATGTGACAACCCGATCAGCTGATCGGTCATATGACCGCATCAGCAGAGCGGTTTAAATCTCCCGCCTGCCGATTGGTTTTGGCGGGTGCGGCATTTAAATCACTCAGCTGATGCGGTCATGTGACCAATCAGTTGATCAGGTAGCCCCGCCTCACCAGGTCCTTAAACCCCGGGAGCTAGACGGCACGGGTCACACGCTGGAGAGGTGAGGATGTTTTTTTTTACTTTTAACCCTTTGTTA